>CM065487.1:35826471-36188870 GCA_032873175.1 Leptopilina drosophilae | reverse complement strand
TGTGAATAACTTTTTTTTTTAATATACTGGCGATATCAAAGAAGTGACAACATGATAGAGTGTATTGTTTGGCGTCGAGGTGGCACGTGTCAGAGGGTCTGTGACGACAAGAATTCAGGAGCAAGGAATGAGGGAGAATTTCTCGCCTGGATATTTCCTATTCTTGTCATTTAAAAACTTTGCACTTATTTTTAGTCGTTTTTAAACAAAAATTTAACTTCTTTTCGGGAAATTAACTTTCAATGCTTAATGGAATTTTTAATTTTCAAACTCCTGTGTCTTGAATTTAAATAAAATGCTATCGATACAGTCGGCATTTTTGCGAATTAAACAAATTGCCAATTTTGAACTCTTGCGAGCGTTTATAATCCATTTTAACTCGATCAGATTTCAAACAGAGAAGGCTTTGAATCGACGGCTTTTTTCAAACGTAATTCCTGAAAATCCGCGTTTTGGAATAAAATGCGCTTTTGTGGGGGGCGATTTTTAGAATTCGCTGTTAGCGCAATTTTCAATTGATAAATTAAACGATTGGAAAAGTGGAATAAGAAGCGTAAAGTCAGTTTTATTTTTCTTAAAATTAAGTCTTATGGTAAAAGTATAAAATGGGAACGAATTGACACTAAGAATGTAGATCTAGGTGCAACGAATTGACACTAGGAATTTGTATCAAATTGCATCGAATCGACACCAAAATTGTGGATCCCATTGCTACGAACTGACACCAAACAAGTGGATCAAATAAAAAACTGATCCGAATTTTCCGCATCAATTTTTAACCCATTTTAGTATCAACGTCCCAAATTTTTAAAACAGTGAAAAAAGACACGAGGGGAATTTCCTGTATGATTTTTTTTTCCAACTGCTCTGTATTTAAGTTCCGAAAATATGAAACTTGAAATTCAGGCAAAGGGGCAAAAAAGGAAGAAAAAAACACCGGAGAGGAAAGAAGAAAAGGTCCAACGCCACAAAGTTCACGTGGAATGATAATAAATCGCGAGCTTTCTACAATCTACGATCCTGAAAGCTCGTCTACTTGGCCCTCTCTCTCGCTTCTCAATTTCCACGGTCCAAGCATTATAATAAAGCCTCTTTGTCTCTTCAGAGTGTCTCACTTGCTCCTCATCCTCTCCTTCTCTCTCTCTCTCCACTTGAACTCGGTTTGCCGGCTCATCTCCGATTCAGTCGATTATCATATCGAGCGGATACGCGACTACGGAATTAAGAAAAGGATAAACCGTTGGTAATGAGTGCCATCCACGTTAACGGGCGAGAACACGAACGTGGAATGAGAATTTTCGTCTCTTATTAAGTGCCTCGGTCCCTGAGTTCTCGAGATCTATATAAAAGTGCATCTACTGAATTTCATTTCAAATGAAATTTCCCCCAGCATGAGTTTATGAAGAGGAACATTTTCACTTCTTAAATTCGCAAATTTACAGTTTTATCGGTTTTCTTAACTTTGGAACGATGAGCGTTGGGGTTTTTTTTTTTTAATTATCGTACATGTCATGGTGTATGATTGCAGGGCTCGGATCGTCTTTGAGACTCAAAAAAAGTCCCTTTAGTCGCATAAATTCACAACAAAAGTCACGAAAAGTCGCCATAAAATTTCCGGAAATGTCGGAAAAAAGTCGAATGGAATTTTAGGAAAAAAACGCCGAAAAGGAAAGATGAAATTGTCAAAATTGTAAAAAAATCACATTTCTCGCCAAAAAATACTTTAACATCAAATTTTTTTTTAATTTCTCGTTAAATTATCATTATCTTTATAAATAAAAAAATTCATCATGGAAATTTAATTATTTTCCAAAGTTCAGATAAAATTTTTTTGCAAAATACAATTATCTTCAAAAATAAGAAAATTCTTGGCAGAAATTCAATTATTTTCAAAAATTTTTTTTAAGTCTCAAAATTTCAATTATTTTTATAAATAATAAAATTCTCCTTCAAAATTTAATTACTTTTAAACATTTTAAAAAAAAATCTGTTCAAAATTTCAATTACAGGCTTCGCACTCCATTATGAGTTTAAAAAAAGTAGGAAATAGTAGCATTGATGACAAAAAAAAGTAGGAAATAGTAGCCGCGATGACAAAAAAAAATTAAAGAATTTAATTAAAAACTTTTTTAAAAAAAGAACACTAAAGACAAAAATAGAAATAAAAGAATAAGAAAAAAACGAATAGTTAAGAAAAAAGACAAAAATAGTAAAAAAAACGAATAGTAAAGCCAAAAATAAAAAAGAGAAAATAGTAAAAAAAAAAATTGGACAAGTGCGAGTTGTACACGCACTGCAGTGGCGGGTTTTTATACAATTATTTTTTTTAGGAAAGCATGTAGATAATTAAAAAAGTAAAGTGGTTCTCAAAAACCCAAAAATAAAGAAGCAAAATTAGAAAAAAAAGTTGAAAAAAGATGAATTTTAAGAATTTCGGTTTTTTAAATTTTTTATAAAATTAGTTTTTTTAGCAAAGCATGTAGATAATTAAAAAAGTAAAGTGGTTCTCAAAAACCCAAAAATAAAGAAGCAAAATTAGAAAAAAAAGTTGAAAAAAGATGAATTTTAAGAATTTCGGTTTTTTAAATTTTTTATAAAATTAGTTTTTTAGCAAAGCATGTAGATAATTAAAAAAGTAAAGTGGTTCTCAAAAACCCAAAAATAAAGAAGCAAAATTAGAAAAAAAAGTTGAAAAAAGATGAATTTTAAGAATTTTGGGTTTTTTAATTTTTTATAAAATTAGTTTTTTTTAGCAAAGCATGTAGATAATTAAAAAAGTAAAGTGGTTCTCAAAAACCCAAAAATAAAGAAGCAAAATTAAAAAAAAAAGTTGAAAAAGATGAATTTTAAGAATTTCGGTTTTTTAAATTTGTTATAAAATTAGTTTTTTTAGCAAAGCATGTAGATAATTAAAAAAGTAAAGTGGTTCTCAAAAACCCAAAAATAAAGAAGCAAAATTAGAAAAAAAAGATGAATTTTAAGAATTTCGGTTTTTTAAATTTTTTATAAAATTAGTTTTTTTAGCAAAGCATGTAGATAATTAAAAAAGTAAAGTGGTTCTCAAAAAAAACCCAAAAATAAAGAAGCAAAATTAGAAAAAAAAAGTTGAAAAAAGATGAATTTTAAGAATTTCGGTTTTTTAAATTTTTTATAAAATTTGTTTTTTTAGCAAAGCATGTAGATAATTAAAAAAGTAAAGTGGTTCTCAAAAACCCAAAAATAAAGAAGCAAAATTAGAAAAAAAAGTTTGAAAAAAAAGATGAATTTTAAGAATTTTGGGTTTTTTAATTTTTTATAAAATTAGTTTTTTTTAGCAAAGCATGTAGATAATTAAAAAAAGTAAAAGTGGTTTCTCAAAAACCCAAAAATAAAGAAGCAAAATTAGAAAAAAAAAAAAAAAGTTGAAAAAAGATGAATTTTAAGAATTTCGGTTTTTTAAATTTTTTATAAAATTAGTTTTTTTAGCAAAGCATGTAGATAATTAAAAAAGTAAAGTGGTTCTCAAAACCCAAAAATAAAGAAGCAAAAATTAGAAAAAAAAGTTGATGAAAAAAAAAGATGAATTTTAAGAATTTCGGTTTTTTAAATTTTTTATAAAATTAGTTTTTTTAGCAAAGCATGTAGATAATTAAAAAAGTAAAGTGGTTCTCAAAAACCCAAAAATAAAGAAGCAAAATTAGAAAAAAAAGTTGAAAAAAGATGAATTTTAAGAATTTTGGGTTTTTTAATTTTTTTCTAAAATTAGTTTTTTTAGCAAAGCATGAAGATAATTAAAAAAGTAAAGTGGTTCTCAAAAACCCAAAAATAAAGAAGCAAAATTAGAAAAAAAAGTTGAAAAAAGATGAATTTTAAGAATTTCGGTTTTTAAATTTTTTATAAAAATTAGTTTTTTTAGCAAAGCATGTAGATAATTAAAAAAGTAAAGTGGTTCTCAAAAAACCCAAAAATAAAGAAGCAAAATTAGAAAAAAAAGTTGAAAAAAGATGAAATTTTAAGAATTTTGGGTTTTTTAATTTTTTATAAAATTAGTTTTTTTTAGCAAAGCATGTAGATAATTAAAAAAAGTAAAGTGGTTTCTCAAAACCCAAAAATAAAGAAGCAAAATTAGAAAAAAAAAGTTGAAAAAAGATGAATTTTAAGAATTTCGGTTTTTTAAATTTTTTATAAAATAAGTTTTTTTAGCAAAGCATGTAGATAATTAAAAAAGTAAAGTGGTTCTCAAAAACCCAAAAATAAAGAAGCAAAATGAAAAAAAAGTTGAAAAAAGATGAATTTTTAAGAATTTTGGTTTTTTAATTTTTTAATAATTAGTTTTTTTAGCAAAGCAAAGATAATTAAAAAGATAAAGTGGTTCTCAAAAAGCAAAATAAGAAAAAAAGAAAAAAGATGAAAAAAATTTAAGAATTTCGGTTGTTTTAAATAATTTTAATAGTTTTTTTTTTAGCAAAGCATGTAGAGAAAAAGTAAAGATGGTTCTCAAAAAGCATGTAGATAATTAAAAAAGTAAAGTGGTTCTCAAAAAAAATAAAGAAGCAAAATTAGAAAAAAAAGTTGAAAAAAGATGAATTTTAAGAATTTCGGTTTTTTAAATTTTTTATAAAATTAGTTTTTTTAGCAAAGCATGTAGATAATTAAAAAAGTAAAGTGGTTCTCAAAAACCCAAAAATAAAGAAGCAAAATTAGAAAAAAAAGTTGAAAAAAGATGAATTTTAAGAATTTTGGGTTTTTTAATTTTTTATAAAATTAGTTTTTTTTAGCAAAGCATGTAGATAATTAAAAAAGTAAAGTGGTTTTCAAAAACCCAAAAATAAAGAAGCAAAATTAGAAAAAAAAGTTGAAAAAAGATGAATTTTAAGAATTTCGGTTTTTTAAATTTTTTATAAAATTAGTTTTTTTAGCAAAGCATGTAGATAATTAAAAAAGTAAAGTGGTTCTCAAAAACCCAAAAATAAAGAAGCAAAATTAGAAAAAAAAAGTTGAAAAAAGATGAATTTTAAGAATTTTGGGTTTTTTAATTTTTTATAAAATTAGTTTTTTTAGCAAAGCATGTAGATAATTAAAAAAGTAAAGTGGTTCTCAAAAACCCAAAAATAAAGAAGCAAAATTAGAAAAAAAAGTTGAAAAAAGATGAATTTTAAGAATTTCGGTTTTTTAAATTTTTTATAAAATTAGTTTTTTTAGCAAAGCATGTAGATAATTAAAAAAGTAATATGGTTCTTAAATTTTGTCTAAGGAATTCAATTATTTCAATTATTTTCATAAATACCAAAATTTTTCCGATTTACTAAATTCTTTTAAATATTATTTTTGAAAAATATTTCTCATAAGAATTCAATTCTTTTAAAAAATTTCCATAAAATTAAAAAAAAAAATTCAATTATTATCAAATGTAACATAATTCTTCGCAGAAATTCAATTATATTTAACATTTTTTTGAAATTCTCCGAAATTTCAATTATCTTTATAAATAATTAAATTGTTCTCTACAATTCAATTATTTTCAAAAATGTTAATAAAATTCTACACAAACATTTAATTATTTTCATAAATATGTAATAACATTCTTTTGAAGGATTCAATTACTTTTATAAATAGTAGAATTCTTTGCACAAATTCAATTAGTATTAATAAATTTTAATGAAATTGAATTAATCAAATTTTTCAATTATAATTATGAACAGTCAATATTGTTTTTTGAAAAATTGAAAAAATGTTTAAAAAAATTTGTTTAATTCAATAGATTAAATGTTGGTAAAATTATTTCCTATTATCTTATTGGCGGTCGTTTTTCATTAACGATTTTAGTTTTAACACTATTTGTTGAGAAAAGTAGCTTTTAGTAGCATTAGGCTCAAAAAAGTAGCCAAAAAGTAGCCTCGTATCAAAAAAGTAGCAAATAGTAGCTTTTAGTAGAAGAGTGCGAAGCCTGCAATTATCTTTATAAATAATAAAATTTTTCTCTGTAATTCAATTACTTAAAAGCATTTTCATAAAATTCTTGTCAGAATTTCAATTATTTATTTATTTCTGTACATTTGTAATTATCTTTATAATTAATAAAATTCCTCCTAAAAAATCATTTATTTTCAAAAGTAATAAAATTTTCCGCAAAAATTCAATTATTATCAAAATTTTTTTAAAATTTCACCTCAAAATTATCATTATATTTATAAATAATAAAATTCATCATGGAAATTTAATTATTTTTAAAAAATCTGATAAAATTCTTTGCAAAATTCAATTATCTTAAAAAATTAGAAAATTGATTGCAAAAATTCAATTATTTTAAAAATTTTTTAAATTCTCCCCCCAATTTCAACTATTTTTAAAAATATTAAAATTCTTCTTCAAAATTCAATTACTTTTAAACATTTAAAAAAATAAACTGTTCAAAATTTCAATTATCCTTAGAAATAATAAAATTCTTCTCTGAAATTCAATTATTTGCAAAGAATTTTAATAAAATTATTGTAAAAATTTTAATTATCTTTATAAATAAAAAAATTTTATCCTAGAAATTCATTCATTTCATGTTTTATAACTATTTTTTATAAGTAGTTTAATTTCAAAAAGGTTTGAATTTAAATCTTTTGAAGAATAAATTTTAATTCTTATAGAAAAATAATAATTAAATATTTATTTAAAAAAGAAGTTATTGATGTTTTTTTGAAAAATTTGAAAGAAATCTGTAAATAAACTTAACAGAACATTTTTTTGACTAAAACTTTTCCTTTAACTTTAATTTTCTAAAAATTTTAAAAATTTCAGTCATATTTTACTAAAAAAATTTCGAAAAAGTCGATTAGTCGCATCTTTTCACAAAAAAGTCACATTTCCTTAGAAAAGTCGAAAAAGTTGCACAATCCGAGCCCTGTGATTGGCTAGATTTTGGGAAGTCAATATTTGACCAAACAAAACATTAATTTTTGTAATCATCTTTAATTCTACTTTTCGATAAATTTTGAATCACAATTATTATTAGTTTGCGATATTATTTAAAATATTTAGTTCGACTTGGTCCAGGTTTTGTTCGGAAAAATTGTGAGAAGGGGAATAAAAATTGATTTTTCTTGAATTATAAAGTCGATATGAACTCTGGAATTTACACTGAGAACTTTACAATAGAGAATTTACGGCCATGGCGTGCGGACCATAAGGAAACGAACTTCACTTGAAAGCACACTATATTACGAGATGATAGCACGAATTTTCGTTTCACTAGCGCGCCCACTAACTTATCGACTTAGAGAATTAGAGAATGGACTCGAAATCTCTCTCTGATCCACCTTCGAGTCGCCATCGCAACAGTAACTCTTGGGATTCAAAAGTTGATACAGAAATATGAGTCTTCCCTCAAAGAGGAAAAATATTTTTCCAATCAAGATTTTTGAATTTTCTTTTTATTAATAATTATTAAATATTAATTATTAATTATTAAATATTTTTCCAGCCTACGAAGCAAAAATCGAAACTGTCCAAAATTTGCAGAATGATTCAATTTTAAAGCATGTTCTCTTGAAAAGAAAGAAACAAAAGAATTCTTCCTCTTAAACACGGACTTTTTTTTCTCTTTCTCTTTTTGCTTCAATTTGTAATCCTCTAATTTAATTTTCTTTGTAGAAAAGCGAAGAATCAAAAAGAAAAGAAAAGCAAACCCTCTTTTGCTGGCAAAGGTCACTTGGCTATTGGTCGTTATTCGACTTAATGGACGTAATTTCACCGTCGGTGTTGGGTCTCTTGTACGTCGTTGAAATTAGAAACGTCTACTTCTGTATCATTGAAAATCGATTGAAATTTACCGTGAGCAAGACACAAAACAAACGAAATAATTGCCACTAGGAAAAAAAAACATTTCTCCTAGCAAAGAAAAAAGATAATATTTTTTTTATTTAACTCATTTAGGATAATATGGAAAAATTATAAGTTATTCGAACTTATTATAACTATTATTATTATACTTATTATTATGCTTATTTTTATTACAATTTATTCACGAAAAAGAATCTTTACCTGGAACAACTACAAATTTCACTATATTAGCGAAATTTTTAGTTATTCCAGCGAATACTTTCTCTTTTTTTAGCCAAAATTGTCTCCATTCCAGTTAAAGGTTTTTTTTTCGTGTTCTTATAGGAAAATAATGACGATAATTATGGAAATATAGAAATAACAAAAAAAAAAGTTGTGGAAATTATTAAAAAATGAGAACATATAAAAGTGGAATTAAAAAAGATTAAAGAGAATGCGTAAAAAGGGAAGAGAAGAGTTTTGTATGTAAAAAAGCAACTGCTGTAAATGGTTGAATAAAGTTAGAAAAACGCAAAAAAGGGACTCTCTCCTACATGTGTAAAGAGAAGTAAGCATTGAAATTCATGTAAACAGATGGAGAAATGAGATAATATTCTTTTTCAGTTTTCTTTATCCTTACGCGAAAAAGTGTCACCGTAACGGCTTAATTTGTAGCTTTGTACGATATGCATGTGATAAGCTGCCTTGAATGGAACCTTACTGACAAGTTGCGATATGCTTTTAGCAAATAGCCTCCCCCGCCAGCTAACATTTTCTCCACTCTAGAAAATAATATTTGCCCTGAAAATATATCCACTTTATCCTAATAATAATATCACAAACATTTTTTTTTATGAATTTATTTATTTATTTATTATTAATTTTTTTATTTTTTTTATTATGAAAATGCAAAAAGCAGGATTACATCATTAAAAATAGTAGACAATGGAAGAGTATTCAGTATACTGAATAGTAGACAGTATAATAGTAGTCAGTAGTTTACTATTCAGTCTATTGTTCTACTATTCAGTAGAAACACGGTCAATCGTTAGGTATTAAAATAACACCAAAAAGGATTAAAATAATCCAATTTAGTGTTATTTTAATCCATTTTGGTGTTAAAATTGATATTTTGTCGCTCTCCATAGTTTTGTCAAAAAATTAATATGTCCATCCGTTTTGAAGCAAATATTGTGAAGGTTATTTTTGTTTAAATAAAAAAACACTAAACACATGAATTAAAAAGACATAAAGTCTTTATTTTCACGACGTTTCGTCAATTTTTCATTGACCTCTTCAGGCTGTAGAACAAAATTTGTTACATATGAATAATAATTAATTTTAGCACGAACAGTTTTGACTAAAAGAATTTAAATTATCACAAGAGATATTTTTCTTAAGTAAATTAATTTACCTCTAAAAGAGATGATTAAAACATGTTTATAATAAAAATAAATAAATTTTGTCACTTCAAGTGACAACGTGAATAAGGTGTTGACAGGTCGAGGTACGATACAAACTGTCGAAAAATAATAAGAGGAGATAAGAATTTTTCACAAACACAGGCTATTTCTTTCTAAACATATATACAATATAGTTATATAATCAAGTTAAGAAGGTAGAAATTCTACAAATTTTTAACGAATTAATGATTGGAAAAATTTTTTTGTAACAGTTTTTTATATATATTATTTAAATTATCAATATTTTCTTTTTTGTTAATACTATTAGGATCGTGGTTAATGAACATCATTTCTGATAATAATCGTTTTTTCCAATCATGTTCAACGTCGACAATTTTTGTATTTTTAAAGTCGAATTCATGTTTATAAATGTGACAATGTTCAACTATAACTTGATTTTTGTTTTTTCATGTTCGCTAATACGTTTTTAGAGTTTTTTGTTTCCCCATAATCAACCGCTTTGCAATTTTTGCAACAAATCTTATAAACAACTTTTTCCATTTTTCTGTCGAATCTTTACCCAGTTTTATAATGTTAATAAGTGATTTTTCAACTTTTGGAATTGTGCAAATATCGTAGTTTTTAAGTTTAAATTTACAAGCGGAGTAAAATTTATTGAATAATGATTTTCTAATGAATAACTAATTTCGTCTTATTCAAAAAGCAGAAAAAAACTCCTTTCTCGCAAATATTGGGATTTAAACCGAATTAGTGAGAAAAGATAAAATTTTTGAATCTACGGATAATACAAGGAAGATTAGTAATACGGAAGAAAAGTCGAAACAAAAAAATAGATAAGAAGGGGGAAAAAAAGTGGAGTTTATTTGAGGGCAAGAAATTCGGTAGGCGGGGGTGGGAAGACTAAGTGGAATGAGAGGGACAGAAGAAGAAGAAGAACCTTCGCTGTTGCACTGAAAGGATAGAGATTGTTAAGCCACGACTGAATGGGGAGAGCGTCTCCTCTTTTTATCACTCGTTCAGCTTTTCTCTTCTGCTATAGCTTCTTCGTTCAGTCTGACTTTTCGATTTTCAACGACGTCGCGAAGAAAGGATATTGTTCGTCTTCGAGAAGGACTAGTGGTGGTAGTCACGTTATACTAAGATCACTGGGAGAAATTTTTCATCAACGTTTACTCGCCAAAGTGCTGATTAGCGTCCAAGAGCTATTACGATTCGTTTCTTTAGCTTTTTTTCTATACCTACACTGGTGCTTTCTCTCTAGAAAGCTTCTTCCAATGCCAAGAAAGAAAAAAAATAAAAAAAAAAAAACTCGAGAAAATTAAAAGCTACGGATAATAGAAGTGACCTGACCTTCCCTTCAAACTTTTTCCACTCTATTATTCAACAATTTTTTACTCTTCAATCATCTCTGTTTAAAATAAACTCTCTTTCTCTTTTATGAGAATGTGAAAAAAAGAAGCACTGGGAGTTTAACAAATAGTTTTTTCGCTTCAATGAAAATAATTGAAATTGAGAACGTTCCGTTCTTGGGAGAATTTGGTTCGTCGCTTTCTACAACCGCACACGACAGTTTCAATTTCCGGCCTATCTTCCTTTTCACAGTGACTAGGAGAAGAAACGAAGCGATATCGTCCTCTTGAAAAAGCGAATTCGTGGATCGATCGTTGCACTCAGTTTGTAAAAGTAAACTCGGACGGTGGCGATAATGGCGATTCGGAAAAAAGGGACACATTTTCTTTTTGGTTTTGGAAAGGAAACAAAATACCTAATAACATTCTATTAAACAGATTAATTATTATTCAATCCACCATTTAGATTCAAATTCTAATCTTGATCCTTCAGTAAATTCAACTATTAATCAATGAGACAATCTACCAATAAATTCAACCGTAATTAGCCAATAGAATAATAATACCATCACCTATCGGTCTATTAGAAAGTTTTGATTCAATAATCAAGACTAATTTATCTTCCTCTAAACCACCTAATGACCCAAAAGTATAACAATCTGAATTATTTTTCTCCTCTGTAAAAATATTCACACAGTAAAATGTGAGGTGTTAAAATAACACGTGAATGAATTAAAATAATTTGCAACAGTTTAATCCCTCTAGGATTGAATTAACACCAAAATAGGATTCAAATAATCTATTTTGCTGTTGTTTTTAACTATGAATGAAATTTTAATTTTAATAAAACACCAAAGTCAATGATTTGGAAGAATTCAACGAATTTAGCTTATTTAGGGAAAATAGAAAGTTAGTTACTAACTTAGTAACATAGTTACTAAATTCAATTGTTTTCAAAAATTTCAATTCTCTTTATAAATAATAAAATTCTTCTCTGATATTCAATTATTTTACAAAATTTTAATCAAATTATTGTAAAAATTTCAATTATTTTCAAAAGTTTTCTAAAATTACATAATTTTCAATATCTACTATTTTAATAAAATTTACCAAAAGAATCCCATTGTAAAAAAAAATTTCAATACAATTCTAAGCAAATATTCAATTATTTTCATAAATAATAACAATTTTTACAGGAATAAAATTATTTACAAATTTTTTTATAAATTTCTTCGCAATAATTCAATTATTTTCATAAATAATATCATTTCTATAGGGATTCAATTATTTTCATAAATACTAAAATTCTTTTAGGAATTCAATTATTTTCATAAATAATAAAACTCATTGCAGAATTTCAATTATTTTTATAAATAATAAAATTCTTTTAGGAATTCAATTATTTTCATAAATAATAGAACTCATTGCAGAATTTCAATTATTTTTAATGCAATTTTAATAATAATAAATTAATAAAATAATAATATTCTTAACAATCTTATTAAAAGTGCAAAGAATTTAATGATTCAAAAAATTTGTTGATAACATTTTTTATGAGATTTCAATTTCATTTCAATTCATTTCAATTGAATTTTAATTTCAAGAAACATAAAATTAATAAATTATATATTTTTGTATTTAAATAATTGAATTCTCGTAGATTTTACTAAAAAAATTGTTTTGAAACTGAATTTTTCGTTATTTTCAAATAAAAAATGTTTAAATAATTTTATAGTCAAAATTTAAAAAATTCACTAAAGTACATAATTAATTATTACTGTTCATATTTTCAGAATTTTAATAAAATTTCACGAAAGAATTCAATAACTATCTAAAATTTTAATATATTCTTCTAAACAATTCAATTATTTTTTTAAATACTACATTTTATTGAAGAAATTAAATTGTTTTTAATCCAATCCAAAATTATGGGAAAGAATTGAATGATTTTCCAAAATTTCCATAAAATTCTATTTCAACAAGAATTTTAAATTCTTTAAATTCTTTAAATTCTTTACAAAATTCTTCATACTAATTTAATTATTTCTCAAGATTTTATTAAAATCTTCGAAACAATTTAATTATTTAAATAATCATTAAATATTAATAAGAATTTAATGTATAATAATAATTTAAGTAATTATTAAATAAATACTACAATTATTTAAAAGAATTAAATTATTTTTAATCCAGTTTAAAAAAAATTACATACGAAAGGATTTAATTAATTTCAAAAATTTTCGTAAAATTTTATTTCAAGAAGAATTTAATTTCAAGAAATATGAAATTAATACATTATTTATTTATATATTTGAATAATTAAATTCTCGTAGAATTTACTAATAAAAATGGTTTTAAAAGTGAATTACAAGTTAAAACGTTGATAGTTTTAGATTATTAAAAAAATTAAAAGCATTATAACGTGGATTTTTAGCAATAATTAAATTTTCGAAAACTTTCAAACTAAAATCGATTGAAATTCTTAATTTTTCATATTTTTTGCCAAAAAATTCTGTAGAATTAATTCTTTTTAAAAGTTTAATAGGATTTTTATTGAAATTTTTTCCAGTTTTTCTTTTTCAGTATATATTTAATTGCAGAATTTCCGAAAAATTGAAATTTGGTAAAATTGAATTGTAATCGAAAAAATTTTAAAATTATAAAACTCATCGAAGGGTTTCAATTATTTTTCATACAATTATAAATGAATTCCTTGAAAAAAGTAATTATATTCATGCAAGTTTTAATAATATTCGTGAAAAGAATTGAATTATTAAAAAATTTGTTACTAAAATTCTTTATGAGAATCAAATTTTGAGAAACATTCAATTATTCAATAAATTATTTACTTTTGCATTTTAATAATTAACTTCTTGTAAAAGTTTGTTAATAAGAATTGATTTTCATTTCATAAAAATGAATTTTATTTAAAGTTTTAGATTATAATTGAATATTAAAAGAAATATAGAGTGGATTTTTTGGAAGCAATTGAATTTTGAAATTAATATTTTTGAAAAAGTTTTATTGGATTTTTTGAATATTATTTGATGTTTTTATTTTCTAATATGCATTTAATTAAAGAATTTAGGAAAAATTGAACTTTCGTAAAATTGATGAATTAATTATTATTGAAAATAATAGATATAAAGTAAATTTGTAGTTAAAAATTTTAGAAAGTAATAATTGAATTGGAATAATGTAAAAATAATTTTGAAGAAGTAATTCTTATAATATAAAATAATGATTTTATTACTTGGTCATCTTTAATTATTATAAAACATGAAGAAATGGATCACTCCGAGTCGAAGATTTGGAATTATCATTTTCTTAATGTTTTATAGTTATAAAAAATTTAATACACTAAAAATTCATTCATTTTAAAAAATAAAGCATAAAGTTACTTGAAATACAGAACAAACTTTCAAACATTTATTATTTTACTCAATAAATATACAACGAAACGAAACGAAAAAAAAAATGCTACAACAATAGAATTGAACTTCAATATTCATTGATAACCGTATCCATCATCTCCATCAGCGACTAAAAGCAAATACCAAAAAAAAAAATGTTTTTGTTTCCTCAACGGCCGAACGGGAGGTTTGAGGAAAACAAGAAATTTAAAAATTTAGGTCACAGGAAACCGAAAATCCATTTGTGTGCCCCTTTTCCTATTTCAATATTCATATATACATATATACAAACACAGGAGATAAAGAGAATCTCCCTATTGACTGTTATAAACCCTGAAATTTTCATGATAAGCGAATGCAGATTTGTGAGATTTACGTTTCGCTCACCAGGGGATAGAATTCAAGTCCGGAAGGGGAAAAATGTTTTTATTTTTTTTTTCATCCATCGCTTCGAGAGGAAACCGGACGCAGTTGTTTTGTGTGACAAAGGGTTGTTCACATTGAGACCTAGTGAACTCTTTTGGCTAAACGAAACCCAAACGGGAGAGAGAAAGAGAGAAAGGCCTATTGTGGAAGAAGAGAGGAAAAAAAATCTCTCGTTTTCATTGTGGAAGGAGATAGAGGAGAGAGAGAGAGAGAGGGTGAGTGGGGGTGGAGAGAACGATAGGTCAGGGGATTTGGAAAAGTGGGTGGAACACCCGGAGGTACTGCTGGCGACTACCATGCCAGGGCTTTAGCAGCGGCCAGCCATGGCCTCTGGAGATTTATGTCCTATTCATTACCTAGCGACACAGTACCGAGCAGGGCGTCACGCCACAAATGCACAAACCCCACGTGTTTACCGTGGCACTGAATTGGTGTTTGTACCGACACACACTGGCGAGTAATACCCACCAACGTGGCGATACATTAATGACAGCCACACACAGAGAGAGAGACGATTGTGCGAAGCGCGTATATACACGCTACATGGTATCGTCGCGTTTGATGGCGTGGCGGCCATTCTCGCTGAATTACGATCCTGCCGGTACTATACCGATCGGCCTCACCCACTCAGACACTCGCCAATTTTCATCCACATTGTCATAAAACCCTCCATCTCTCTCTCTCTCTCTCTCTTTATGCAACCCAAAACAACCATCAACGATCCTGATTTTCAGAACAGATTAACCAATATAATCCCCGACCATGAGTTATACTTTCAAAGTCATTCCGCTCCTGAGGGATTAGTGCTCCCGACGAAATTAGCATTAGCAAAATCGAAAATGAGATAGAGAAATTCTTTTTTAACCCTCCTCATGATTGCACTTCATGAGATGGTATTTAGATTGAACGATAATGATTATTTTAATGAGCTTGAATTTGAAGCGCATTTCACGTTGATATAAATTAAACGTAATTTAATGCAAACGCAATAGAGGTGTTGATGATTAATTAACATTTGCACGATCCTTTCGTAATTGCCATAAAAAAAGGTGGATGGATTTTCAATTTCAAAAATTGGACACAACAAACATTCATAAAATCGTACCATACAACAAACATTCATAAAATCGTACCATGCAACAAACGTTTATAAGATCGTACCATACAACAAACATCTATAAAATCGAACCATACAACAAACATTCATAAAATCCAACCATACAACAAATATTTATAAAATCGTACCATGCAACAAACGTTTATAAGATCGTACCATACAACAAACGTTTATAAAATCGTACCATACAACAAACATTTATAAAATCCAACCATACAACAAATATTTATAAAATCGTACCATGCAACAAACATTTATAAAATCGTACCATACTACACATACTAGAAAAATGGTAATATGACAAGTAGTAGTGTGCCTCTTCCAGTAGAAAAAAAATTTGATGAATACCAAAAGCGCCTATTTTTCATAAACTCTATTTCTCTCTGCATGTAGACTATTTTCAAACCGGAGGTGTTGAATTATTATTGTTGGGCGCAGAATAAAAATGTTCTAGGTTCTGGCGCAGAAATACGTGAACAATGATATTTGCAGCGATTTCACTGAAAAATTAATTTCACTCACAATAGTACCATGACGCCATCAATAATCTACCTGGCGAACAAGGGAGATGATATCTCCAGCGAAGCTTTATGAGACAGGAATCATTAATTTTTCACTATGAATGCCATTTTTTTTTTGACGCTAATAATGAATTTTAAATTGCACACTTTACCTAACATTCTATTCTATTCTCTCTTTTCATAACATGAATCTTAATCAGAAATAATCAGGAATAATTTAATAATAATTAAATAATTTAATCTTGTATCAGAAGAAAAATACAAAAGACCTCGAAATAAATCTTTTCATCAAATAACTATTTAGAGAGTCATTTAGAGTCGAATGGTAAATTTAAATTCAGCGCGATGAGAATTAACTGATTTTTACAATGTCGATATTATCGTAGAGGTATGTGGAGATCTTTCCGAAAAATTACGTCACGAATGTTCTCCTATCTCATCGTTATAAAACCAAGTGTATATGCTGTAGGATGTTGCAAAACTGTAAAACACGAAGGACTAGGAGTCGGTTGCAGGCTCTCTAGCAAACCCTTAAATCCTTTCTCCACTGCACTAGTGTGCGGAGAAACTATGAATAATTTACAGTACGGAAGCTTTTTGGACAAACATTCAGGACTGTCGATTTAAAATTCCGATTGACCGTGCACTCGATCCTCCTCGACTTCACTCTAACGTAACCACGTTCCACCATCTACTAACACACTGATCAAGTGTGCACGCGAACGTGCCAAAAATTATATTCATAGACTACCCGAGCTTATCGACAAGATGTACGAAATTTATTCATCAGAAAATTCTAACAGCATGTGCAAAACACTCATTTCATTTTCAAAAGTTGGAACAAGTTTTTCAAATATTTTAATAATTTAAAACACCATTTAAAAATCATATTTTAAAACACCATTTAAAAAACATATTTTAAACAACCAATAGAACTGTACTCCAGTACCAATATAACTGAATTTTACTTTAGATGTGTCGACGATACCGTTTTAAGTGTACATTGTGATCATATTGACTTGAATGTTAGTGTTTTTAACTTTTATAACTTACAATTCACACATGAAGTTCAAGAAAGTAAAATAAATTTTCTAGTTGTTTAATAATCGACAATTGGGATCAACCAATTATGTATACAACTGGTACAAGAAAGAAATTGCATCTGGTAGACTCATTAATCATTACTCTCATCATCCTATTCAACAAAAAATAAATATCACAATCTAGTAGATAGAGCAATCTTACTTTCGCATTATTCATTTCAAAGGGCCAACTTAACGAATTTTAAAAATCATTTTAAATGATAATGATTATCCATCTGATTTCATTAATAAGTACATAAACATCCGAAAAAAAATCAAGTGCCGTGATACCAATAATGCAATTAAAAAAAATTCCCGCGCTTATATATAATATGCAAAAAGTTTGTATTCCATTTAATTATCCTGACTTCAATAGTTTATCACATATTTTAAAATCTTACAATATTCTAACTATCCCGATTGTCAATAAAAATTTAAAATCAATTATTAAATTAGGTAAAGACAAAACTGAAAAATTGGCAGAAACAAATGTGGTTTATAAGTTTATTTGTAAGAATCACACGGCTTGTTATGTTGGTGAAACGAAACGCACATTAGAGACACAAATTGATGAAAGCAAAAATAATAAATCTGATACATCTTTAGTGAATGCACATCAAACTAAGCCTGGTCATGAGTTTGATTAGTCTAATTCTTGATCGTGAACCTAATTATAAAAAACGCTGTTTTTCCGAAATGCTACATATAAAAAGTAATAATTTCACTATTAACAAGAAAAATGACATACAATTCTTGAATCGAATTTATTTTCCTATAAATAGAAAATTGAACTCGTGATCAGTCTTTTGTTTTCTACGTCACAATGTTTATATCGCAGTTGATTGAAAATTTCTGCAGTTCTGCATTGTTTCTGAATTATAATTTTCACACCTTATTTTGTTTGTATCGGTATTTTTTTCGCAAGGACAAGACATAGTTTTATACTTATTGACATGTTACTATTTAACTTACAATTATAATTTTAGGTAATTTATTTATAAAATAATAAATTATATTCTATTTTCATTTTTTAATTTGTGATAATTTTAAAAGAATTTAATTGGTGTAATAATGGTTCTTAGTTAACCCGAAGAGGATGACAAACCATGTCATCGAAACGTAGGTGTTTTGTTAAATAAATTAACACTATCTGTTGTTAATTATCCACCTTCCATTGCGGATCAAAGTTTTCCATTTTACAATTTAACTTTTTCAAAGGTTTATTTTTAATTAGCTAATCACTTTATTTGTATTTCAGCGAAAGATCTTCAGTATTAATTGGAAAAAAGTAGTCGACTAAGCTAAAAAAGGGGTTCGTGCCGTTGGTTCATAATGTCTAAAAGTAGAATTTTTAGTCAAAGATATTGTAATCGGGCAATAGAGTATTTTTCAATTTGTGTTACAGGAAAGCTGAAAATTTAGGCGGAAATGAAATTTTCGCTTGCGGGCTATTAACCGGCAAATCACGTGTACAGGACCCTTGACCCTTTTCCATCCTGCGAACCACGTCTCCCATAAATAGAAGGATTTATCATCCAGTTTCCCCCAAGGGCAATCAAAGCATGGTGTTTCGTGCCTCTAGCTTGTAATTTAAACCGATATTGCGGATTTCAAATAGAAACCCGCAAAAAAGTAGGATAATAATTTTCCACTCATAATTCAATTCCCTAAAAATTAAGTCTAATATTTAGTCTAATATTCACTAAGTTGTAGTATTCATATTAATGTAAAAATTTATAATTCCTAAAGAGGCTTTTTAATGTTTAGAAAAGGATTTAAAATTGTGAACTGTTAGTGTCGCTGAAAATTATTTTCTCTGCAAATTAAATAAGCAATATTTCCTTAAGGATTCATGTTTATTTATACTCGCGTTGCACGCACTGAAATGAGAAATATGCTCTCTGTAAAATAATACCGGCAAAAGTGTCAGAGAGCTTGGGAGATGTCTAACAAAACGTCAGTCGTCGTGTTTATAAAGCAACAAACGTTGAACGTGTTACGAATTCTAATTGTACACATATATGTGCTCTACACAAAAAGGAAGATAAGCTTCTTGTGCTCCTTCACGCTCCGTTATCATCAATCCGTTTAAAACCAACACCTCTCCTAAAACCGCAACAAGAACATAAACCATCTCTCTCTCTCTCTTTCTCCCACAGGATTTATACCTCTATAAACACCACAATCTCTGTCAATATATTATGTTAATTCAATATTCCATTCTGGAAAAAATAGATTCATCTGCAAATTATTATTATATTATTATCTGCAATATGTTGCAGATGGAATTATTTTCCATCTGCAACATATTGCAGATATACAATTGTATGTCATCTGCAAATTATTGCAGATGGAAAATAATTCCATCTGCTGATTGCAGATAAAAATAATATCATCTGCAAATTATTGCAGATAAAAAATAATTTCATCTGCAAATTATCGCAGACGCTTTATGAGTTAAAATACTTTCTACTTGCAGAAAAGGAAAAACAGTTCCTTTAGAGATTTCCCCTATCGCAATACTGTTAATTTGAAAGTATCATTTTACTACGAATTGTCACCCAAAAGGTGGATCAACTAAAAAGGTGATCCTAATCTTTTTTGCATCTTTTTGACCCATTTTGATCCATTTGGATCCACTATGATAGTGTCAATTTGGCACTTTGAAGAAAACGGTGATGTATTGATTGACGAATGAAATTAAAAATGTAAAAGAGATGGAAATTATTCAAGATACAACTTGTATGATCGGGTAATGGATTGTTTAATTGAAATGAGAGAAGGAGAGGATGGGGGAGAGTGTTTGTAACAAGGGGTGGAAATCGCAAAGTCGAAAACCATTAGCACATCATTTGTGGTCAGTGCAATGCAGGTCAAGTGTGTGAGAGAGGGAGTTCGATGTTGGCCATTGTTGGAAGCACAATACGGAACGTTTGATCTACACGACGCCCGTATATACAACACACCCCGGGATAATTACATCGATATGGCTGCTCCCCATCTCACCCTTGTCAGATACGTGTGTGTTTCTGCAGGTCGAATGCTACCAATCAAGTTACTTAATACCCTCCACAGAAACCCGAGATCGTAAATTAAACAATTTCACACGTTCACCTCAATTAATAATTTTTGCCAGTAGTTTTATCTTTTCGACCATTATTGCCATCGTACATTGAAATGATAAAATCAATAGAATCAATGGAACTAATAAAATTGATAATGATACTTTTATACTACTACTACTACTAAAAAATTAATAGTTTTCCGCTCTTTATTAAAATTAGGGATACACCCGAAATTAGTAGCAGTACTTTCTTTCGGAGTGCTAAATTTAAGGAGTGGTGTCTAGGTTATTGAACCATGATTACACCACTGCCTAAAACTGCAAGCTTGCAGAAAAGCGCCTAGCAACGAGCAGGTGCAATAAACTAAAGTATGATTTCACCACTGTAATGTCGATTAATAAAATCGATTGACACAGGGAAATCTGGGCATTTGCCCGTGTGTCTCATCGTGAGCAAGACGGATACTTAGGGCTATAGTACCAGATAAAGTTATTGTACGAAGCCCTTGTTTGTTTAATTAAATTGAAGGTCTGAATAATAGATCACAAAATGAAGTAATAAAGTAAGTGAATAAATAAATGGTTATAAAAATAAAGTGACAAAAGTAAGAAATAAAAAGTAAAATATTAAATAAAGTGCAAGTGAGTTAAAACACAAAGGAAATTAACTAAAGGGAATAAAAATTAAAGAAAATATATAAATATATATAACAAAGATGAGCTAAGTTGTTTTACACACTAAAATACAAAACATGCACATAAACACATTACGCATCAGAAAATAGATATTGTGTAGAATCACATACTTAGAAGATAAAGATTGTAATCTTTAAAATAAAGTAAAAAAAGGAAAATTTAGATAATTGTATTAGGATTTAGAAGTCATAATATATACTCATTATATTGTAAATTTGTTTAACTTTATTAACATCTATACAACATTTCCAAAACCTTAAAATCCACTATTTCCAAACAGTAGAGATTCTCACCTCACTACTTGAACAATAAGTAGGAAGGAGGGGATCCACTACCAAATAGGTTTGATGGTTTCGAATATTTTCGTGTAACATTCCTTTAAATTAAATTACTGTTAACAATTTAATTTGTTTATTACAACTCTGCGACGATCGATATCAGGGCCAACACGTCGTCTTGACCGATCAATCAGATTCAAGATAAAGGTTTTCTCCTGAAATGCCTCGGGCGCAACTGCTAATTCCAGTATTCAGGTTCGATATATTGAACCTATACACACACACACACCCAGTGACATACAATTTACAGTGGAGTTTATTGAACCCCCACCCAAAAACAGTCTTTTTTTCTTCTCTGTGTAGCAAAAAATAAGAGAAGATGACTCGGGAGGAAGATATAGGTTCTCCAGTCGGAGGTTGGACAGTGACAGATTTCCAATGAGAGAAAAATAGGAGAAGGGTTTTTGGAAAAGGACGAAGGAGAACACATCAATGATGTGTTCGGGGAGTATAGACGTTGCACGTGGTGAACCGCACATATGAATGCGTATATAGATCTCTGGGGGCAAATGTGCGCGGACATGCATTCCATCACAGCGAATGGATATAGCCAATGACCAAATACACGCTAGGTCGAGCATGAAGGCGGTAGAATCCACCGTGTCGTGTCATTACTCCGACGCAGACTAGCCACTAGACTTCCACTCGGTCTCCAGAAAATGATTTATGCCATTCATATTATATCATGTATATAAAAAAAGTTGCCTTATTTTCTCTCTCAACTCGAGCCTAAATCGCAATTAGTTGCCCGGAAAAAAGTAATGCTGAAAATTAGCTAAAAATTTACTAAAAATTAGCTAAAAATTAGCTAGAAATTTGCTAAAAATGAGCTAAAAATTAGCTACAAATTTGCTAAAAATGAGCTAAAAATTAGCTACAAATTTGCTAAAAATGAGCTAAAAATAAGCTGAAAATTTGCTAAAAATTATAAGCCTAAATCAATTAATTAGTGTAAATCCAGAGTAAATCGTGAGGCATTAAAAAGTGTTGCAGATTAAATTAACAACAAAAAAGAACAAAATAATCAATTTTGGTGTTATTTTTTACAATTAATGAAATTTTAATTTATTAAATTTTTTTATAACTATAAAACATGAAGATATCGATAACTCCGAGTTTTCGACTCGGAGTTATCGATTTCTTCATATTTTATAATAATTAAAGATAACCAAGTAATAAAATCGTTATTTTATATTATAAGAATTACTTCTTCAATATTATTTTCACATTATTCCAATTCAATTATTATTTTCCAAAATTTTTAACTACAAATTTACTTTATATCTATTATTTTTGATAATAACTAGTTAATCAATTTCACGAGATTTCAATTATTCCTAAATTCTTAAATTAAATGCATATTAGAAAATAAAAACATCAAATAATATTTTAAAAATTCAATTAAACTGTTTCAAAAATATTAATTTTGAAAATTCAATTCTTTCCCAAAAGTTCACTCTATTTTTCTTTTAATAATTAATAAATAATTGAATAACTAAGGTATTCTTATAAACATAGTAAAATTTTTCGCAAGAATTCAATTAATTTTATAAATAGTAAAATTCGTTGCAAATCAATTATTTTCAAAACAATTTTAATTAAATTCCTGGGATGAATTCAAATATTATTTTAAATATTGTGATAAATTTTATTTATATCCTAAAATGTTAATAAATTTTATCGTAACAATTCAATTATTTTTAGAAATACTAAAATTCGAATTAAATTAATTTTAATCCAATTTAAATAAAAATACACGAAAGAATTTAATTATTTTCAAAAATTTCCACAAAATTCTATTTCAACAAGAATTTTAAATTCTTTAAAAAAAAAATTAATGTCAAAATATTTATAAAAAAAGGAGAAAAAAATTTCTTATTTTCCATTATTTATATAAAATTCTTCATACCAATTTTATTATTTCTCAAAATTTTTAATAAATTCTTCGAAACATTTTCAAGTATTTTGATAAATAGCAAAATTCTTTGCAATAATTTATTTATGTTTGTAAATAGTAAAATCCTTTGCAAAAAATTTAATTATTTTCAAAACAATTATAATAAACTCGAAAGAATTTTAATCTTCAAATATTAACATAAAATTCATTTGTTAACACCAAAATTCAATTCTTTCATAAAAGTTCACTCTATATTTGTTTGAATATTCAATTATAATCAAAAATTTTAACTGAAATTTATTTTTATAAAATAAAAATCAATTTTAACTAGAAAATTCTACAAGAATTTAATTATGTAAATACAAAAGTAAATAATTTATTGAATAATTATAATGCTTTTAATATTTTTAAAAAAAACCACGTTATAATGCTTTTAAAATACAAACTTGATATAATTCCAATAAAAATCCTATTAAACTGGAAAAAAGAATTAATTCTACAGAATTTTTTGTCAAAAATATAAAAAATTAGGAATTTCAATGGATTTTAGTTTGAAACTTTTTTAAAATTTAATTATTTCTAAAAATCCACGTAATACTGCTTTTAATACTTTATAATATAAATAAATAAATAAAATATTTTTATTTTTTTTATATTCATAAATTTAATATAATGCTTTAAATTTTGTTTTAATTGTTATCTAAATTTTTAACTGAATTTCATTTTTAAAACCATTTTTATTAGTAAATTCTACGAGAATTCAATTATTTAAATACAAAAATAAATAATTTATTAATTCTATGTTTCTTAAAATTAAATTCTCATAAAAAATGTTATTAACAAATTATTTAAATCATTAAATTCTTTGGACATTTAATAAGAATTTTAATAAGATTGTTAAGAATAATTACATTTTTCGAGGAATTTCATTAAAATTGCATTAAAGTAATTGAAATTCTGCAATAAGGTTTATTATTTATGAAAATAGTTGAATTCCTAATAAAATTTTATTATTTCAAAAAATAATTGAATCCCTGTAGAAATGTTATTATTTATAAAAATAATTGAATTATTGCGAAGAAATTTATAAAAAAAATTTGTAAATAATTGAATTCCTGTAAATATTTTTATTATTTATTAAAATTAATTGAATTATTGCAAAGAAATTTATAAAAAAATTTGTAAATAATTGAATTCTTGCAAAAAATTTTAATATATTTATGAAAATAATTGAATTCCTAAAAGAATTTTATTATTTATAAAAATAATTGAATTGCAATAGAAATGTTATTATTTATGACAATAGTTGAATTATTGCGAAGAAATGTATAAAAAAAATTTGTCAATAATTGAATTCCTGTAAAATTTTTTTATTATTTTTGAAAATAATTGAGTGTTTGCGTAGAATTGTTTTCAAATTTTTTTTTTTAAGAATGGAATTCTTTTCGTAAATTTTATTAAAATATTAGATATTAAAAATTATTGGAATTATTTGAAAACTTGAAAATCATTGAAATTTTTCCAAGAATTTGATTAAAAGTTTGTAAAATAATTGAATATTAGTGAAGAATTTTATTATTTATAAAGAGAATTGAAATTTTGAAACCAATTTTTGAATTTAGTAACTATGTTACTAAGTTAGTTAGTAATTAACTTACTATTCTCCCCGTAGAAGCTAAATTTTTCGAATTTTTTCAAATCGTTGACTTTGGTGTTTTATTTAAAATAAAATTTCATTCACAGTTAAAAATAACATCAAAATAAATTATTCTAATCCTTTTTAAGTGTTAATTCAATCCTAGAAGGATGAAACTGTTTCAAATTATTCTAATCCATTCAGGTGTTATTTTAACACCTCTCAACTTTTATTGTGAACCTTACATTCTGATAAACAATTTTGTCGATCTTCTTTACTTGAGAATTTTTTTTCATATTATGTTTTGTAAATACACAGAACGTTTTTCTAGAACGTTTTCTTCTATATAGTATAGATGAAAAAGGGAAATTCTAATTGGAAACTATATTTCCATTTGAACGATTTAAAATTTAAAATAGGTTCCAATTTGAAATGTTGAATTGTTCGCGATTCCAACTTTAGAGTGTGTATCTTTAGCACAAGCGGCGATAGAATCAATATCATTGCAACCCGATATTTCATTCGCTAATGCACTCCATTTTGATTCTGAATAATTTCATATATTCAGAAAAAAAAGAGAGGAGAAAAATCGAAAGCTTCAGAATATCAATATTTTTCACTGTCGTGAATTCTGCAAATGGCTTTCTTCCTGTTTTCTTATATCGATGAACAAGAAATTCTCATGCCAGTTATACTGAACATTAATACAGGTGCATTCATATTCATATTCATGATGAGTAAAAAAAAAGTGTTTAGTGTTGTAATAGATAAAAATGAGGGAAAATTTATTTTGTACCATGTAGTTTTTAGTTTTTGGTTTCAAATTTTCGTTTAAGTAGATGTATCTTGAGGTATCTAGATGTATCTAGATGTGCACCCAGAGAAATGGTATATTAGTCTCAGAACCAACTGGACTTTTTATTTATTTCTAATAAATTTTATTTAGTTTAAAAAAAATTTTATTTGACTCAAATATATGTTTTATTTATGTCAAATATAACAAAAAAAAAATAATAATAAAAATACACTGTCAAAAGACACTGTCAAAAGAAAGGTATTAATTTAGTACCAATTTTGGTACTAAATCGTAATTTGGTTCTATTTTAGTACCGAAATCAGCTCTAATTTAGAACTTTCTTTTTACAGTGTATAACAAATAAAATGTCTAGTTGGTTCTGAGGCAAATATACGTTTATTTGAGTCAAATGAAATATATTTGGTTTAAATAATAATTTTCTCTGGGTGTATATAGTTGTATCTAGATGTATAATCATGATGTTCGGTTGATAAATGCTGAACTTTTCTGCATTAGATGTATAATATCATATAGGTTCGATGTGACTCCCATGAAGCAGGGATCCAATTACAGAATAGTGTAATTAGTATCGATTCTCGCAAATTGACTCCTCTATTTGATTAACATGATCCTTACACAGTCTCTGACGATTTTGTCGTCTAAATTTGGCATCACACCGCATGAAATGCGAGTGGATGTTAATCTAACAATATTAGAGGATAGTTTTGTCGAGTTATCGAAAATGTAGGTCGTGTTCCTGTAGTGCAGCCACCGCGACCATTGAAATAATTACGCTCATTGCCCGTTAATTTTGTGGCTCGCCACGAAATAGGGGTGTGCAATGCACACGCCAAATGAATGTGAGTAACGTATATATATATACATGTGTATAAATATATAAAGGCGAGCGTGTTCCGTAAAGGTAGTTTAACTCTGGTTTACCTGTGCAGGTGTTTTGTGAACCATGCTAATGGCAGTCGCGTACACACACATTTCTATAAAATGCTTCCTCGTTAAATATAAACGCACACGTATTGTCTAATGCTTTGCATTTGTGTGTAAATGTTTGTGCACACATATGTGCACATTTGTGCATGAGACACAAAGACATTGTCTCCTACACCCCGAAAATGGTATACAATCATATACAAAATGTATATACGTGTATTGTGCACTATTAAATGCACTCGGACTTGTCCTCGGGGTATCCCGCAATTTCCCTATGCATAGAAACCGACAAAACGTAACTAATACATAATTTGCCTTCGCGCCTGTGATCAAAGACTGTATTTACCGGATATCAATTGTTCAAAATTCGCATCATTATTTTTGACTCAATTTTTATTTTCCATTATTTTTTCATACCTACACTGAAAAAAAAATTTATTTGATTCAAATAACCGACTATTTGTCTATAATCAAATAAATATTTACTTGAATCAAATAATTTTCATTAGAATCAATTAAATAGTATTTGCTTCAAATACTGAAATATTTGATTTAAATACAATTTATTTGATTGATGCTGAAATATTTGATTTAAATACAATTTATTTGATTCAAATAAAAATTATTTGATTCAAGTAAATATATTATTAATTAATGTATAATTAATAAATTAATTAATTAATAATAATAATAATAATAATAATAATAATAATAATAATAATAATAATAATAATAATAATAATAATAATAATTAATAATTAATTAATTAATATATTATTATTAATTAATATATTATTTATTTGTTTATAGACAAACAATCGGTTATTTGAATCAAATTAATTTTTTTTTCAGTGTACATTCAGAAATTTAATTTGAAAAAAAAAATTGACAGAAATTTAAAACTTACGCTATTAGGGTCTGGAATTTAGATTTTCTTTAATCATAACATGAAAAAAATGACTATCGACTGAATTAAATTGATATAATGAAAGAAAAATGCTACGAGAGAAGGAATCGAGTACACTGGGAAAAAAAAATACAACGCTGGGATTTAAGAGAAAAATAAAGAAATCAATGGCAAATTGGAAACGTTGAGAATCATTCGGATTGTATAGATCGCAAATTACAAATTGCTAAGTAAACCTTACAAATCGAGCCACGGGAATAACGTCAATGACAAATATGCGCTGTTCGTGCAAACGGCACATTATCCGGTCATGCGAGATTCGTCAATTAATTCCTTAATCATATGCAAAATTTTCACATCAACTCGTGTCATCGAATAATTTCAAGTTTAACGATTCTCGCAATTTAATATTCAACTAGATGTGTAGTGTTTATAATTCTTTCCCCACCGATGCATTGCTGTTGAAAAACAAGTTATTTATATTAAACGAAATTAATCTGCAAACTATTCACAAAATAATGGAAATAAAAATACTATTATGAATACTATTCATAAAATAATGAAAATAAAAATACTATTATGAATACTATTCACAAAATAATAAAAAAAACAGGGCTCGGATCGTCTTTAAGAATTTAAAAAAGTCGCTTTAATCGCATAAATTCAGAACAAAAGTCACGAAAAGTCGCATAAAATTTCCGAAAAAGTCGGAAAATAAAGTCAAATGGAGTTTTAGGAAAAAACGACGAAAAGGAAACACGAAATTGTCAGAATTGTAAAAAAATCACATTTCTCGCCAACAAATACTTTAACATCAAACAATCTGGAATAATATTTAATAAAATTTAATAAAATGCATGACAAAATTTTAATTAGGTATTTTTAACATTTTTTTTTTAAAATCTCTTCAAAATTTCAATTATTTAAAAAAAAAATAATATTTTAATTAGGTATTTTTAACATTTTTTAAAAAAATCTGTTTAAAATTTCAATTATTTTTAAAAAAAATAAAATTCTTTTCCTAAAATTCAATTATTTAAAAAAAAAATAAAATGCCTGTCATAATTTCAATTATCTTTATAAATAATAAAATTCTTCTCTAAAATTCATTTATTTTCAAAAATAATGAAATTCTTTGCAAAAATTCAATTACATTCAAATTTTTTTTTTAATTTCTCGTAAAAAATTTATAAATAATAAAATTCATTATGAAAATTCAATTATTTTCAAAAGTAATAATATTCTTCGCTGAATTTCAATTATTTTCAAATTTTTTTTAATTTCTCGTCAAATTATCATTATCTTCATAAATAAAAAAATTCACCATGGAAATTTAATTATTTTCAAAAGTTCTGATAAAATTCTTTGCAAAATTCAATTATCTTCAAAAGTAAGAAAATTCATCGCAGAAATTCAATTATTTACAACTTTTTTTTTTAATTTTCAAAATTTCAATTATCTTTATAAATATCAAAATTCTTCTTCAAAATCCAATTACTTTTAAACATTTTTAAAAAAATTTGTTCAAAAATTCAATTATCTTTATAAATAATAAAATTCTTTTCTATAATTCAATTATTATCTTCATAAATAAAAAAATTCACCATGGAAATTTAATTATTTTTAAAAGTTCTGATAAAATTTTAATTATCTTTATAAATATCAAAATTCTTCTTCAACATTCAATTACTTTGAAACATTTAAAAAAAAAATTTCAAAGAATTTTAATAAAATTCTTGTCAGAATTTCAATTATTTATTTATTTCTGTACTTTTGTAACTATCTTTATAAATAATAAAATTCATCCTAGAAATCCATTTATTTTCAAAAGTAATAAAATTCTTCGAAGATATTCAATTATTATCAAAAATTTTTTTGTTAATTTCTCGTTAAATTATCATTAGCTTCATAAATAAAAAAATTAATTATGGAAATTTAATTATTTTCAATGAATCTGATAAAATTCTTTGCAAAATTCAATTATCTTAAAAAATAAGAAAATTCATCGCAGAAATTCAATTCGTTTCAAATTTTTTTAAACTCTTCCCACAATTTCAACTATTTTTAAAAATATCAAAATTCTTCTTCAAAATTCAATTACTTTTAAACATTGTTAAAAAAAATGTATTGAAAAATTCAATTATCTTTATAAATAATATAAAATTCTTTTCTATAATTTAATTATTTTCAAAGAATTTTAATAAAATCCTTGTCAGAATTTAAATTATTTATTTATTTCTGTACATTTGTAATTATCTTTATAATTAATAAAATTCCTCCTAAAAAATCATTTATTTTCAAAAGTAATAAAATTCTTCTCAGAAATTCAATTATTTTCAAAAATTTTTTTAATTTTCTCGTCAAAATTATCATTATCTTCATAAATAATAAAATTCATCATGTAAATTTAATTATTTTCAAAAATTCTGATAAAATTCTTTGCAAAATTCAATTTTCTCAAAAAATAAGAAAATTCATCGCAGAAATTCAATTATTTTTAAATTTTTTAAAATTCTCCTCACAATTTTAACTATTTTTAAAAATATTAAAATTCTTCTTCAAAATTCAATTACTTTTAAACAATTTTAAAAAAAATCTGTTCAAAAATTCAATTATCTTTATAAATAATAAAATTCTTCACTAAAATTCAATTATTTGCAAAGAATTTTAATAAAATTATTGTCAAAATTTTAATTATCTTTATAAATAAAAAAATTCATCCTAGAAATTCAATTGTTTTCAAATTCTTTTTTTTTTATCAAATCTTATAATATAAAATAATGATTTTATCAATCGGTCATGTTTTATAATAATTTTTTATAAGTAGTTTAATTTCAAAAAAGTTTTAATTTGAATTTTTTAAAGAATTTTAATACTTATGGAAAAATAATTATTTAATATTTATTTAAAAAAGAAGTTATTGATGTTTTTTTGAAAAATTTGAAAGAAATCTGTAAATAACAGAACATAACATTTAACAGAACATTCTTTTGGCTAAAACTTTTTCCTTTAATTTTAATTTTCTGAAAATTTTTAAAATTTCAGTCGAATTTTACTAAAAAAAATCTCGGAAAAGTCGATTAGTCGCATCTTTTTACAAAAAAGTCGAAAAAAGCCACATTTCCTTAGAAAAGTGGAAAAAAGTCGAAAAAGTCGCACAATCCGAGGCCTGAAAAAGTACTATTATATGAATACTATTAAATATTTAATTTATTTTTTCCTTAAATTCTCACTCCCTTTTTCAATATTCTAAAAAACTTGTTGAGGAATTTTTATATTTCGCCTTTTACGTTAATTAATATAATTAATTAGTGACGAACAAAATGATGAAGAATTCCCTGGAAGATTTCAAGTGTACTGAAGTTAAGAGTTCATTTCAAACAAGGTAAAAAGAAATTTTCTAACAAAAGACTTTTCTGATTTCGAACACGTAGTTTTAATGCTAATCTGACTATAAGGATCATGATCGTTTGTTATTTTTCCTCTCTTTCGGGGAAAAAAAAATTTGCTCCACTTTTTTAATATTATCTTTCTCATTAATCTCTGGCTTTTATTTTCGTTACGCCTTAATCTACTTTTTTTTAATACTCCAACTCTCTCTCTCTCTCTCTCTCTCTCTCTCTCTCTCTCTCTCTCTCTCTCTCTTTCTCTTTCTCTCTTTCTCTCTCTCTTGCTCTCAATTCTCGTTATTTCAATCTTTTTTGACAGATTGTTGAAATTCATATTCATTTTCATGATAAACGTTTATTTGCGAGAGCTTGAAATGCAAAATTCAATGTTTCTCTTTCATATCAGCAATGGACCATTTACCTCTAAAATGCTTTTACTAATTTGTTAAAACAAATGATTTGACTTTCATTTTTCTAATTAGTTTGCTTAAGGCAATGAAAATAATGCTTGTCATCATTTTCCGCCATTTGCAAAACTTTGTTATCTTGCACTGAAAAAAAATCAAATAAATATTCACTTGAATCAAATAATTTTTATTTGAATCAATTAATTAGTATTTGCTTCAAATACTGAAATATTTGATTCAAATACAATTTATTTGATTCAAATAAAAATTATTTGATTCAAATAAAAATTATTTGATTCATGTAAATATTTATTTGATAATAGTCAAATAATCGGTTATTTGAATCAAATTAATTTTTTTTTCAGTGTGGCGTTAAAAATTGAAAAGAAAAAAATATTGAAAGAAAAATTGTGTCATTAAAAAAATTCCTATTCTTTGCGTAAAAGAAATTTGGAAAAAAAATAATATGAATGCACGACTATATATATTTGTTGGATTTTTCGAAACTCTCGCCACTAATGCGAAAAGCAGAAAGCGGAACTGTGCAGGCAAGTGTAGAATTTCCATTGGGTCTGTTAAGTCTTTAAGCGGCTTACGATTTCTCTTCTCTAGGAATCTATAGAGTTAGTATGGCAACTCTTCCATGTCAGTCCGACTCGACCCGGGTTTCACTACTCAGCAAGGTACAATGAACATATACCTTCAAATTCAATTTTCGGTTTGTTTTCCCATCATCTGCTTTTCTTTAATTCGAAACAGGAAATTCTTCTTTTCGTTATTGATAATTACTTTCAGTTCTTGAAAATGTTTATAAAGTATTTTTCCCTTTTAGAGTTTTCTTAAAAGTATCAAATTGATACTAAGGTAGCTGAAATTGATGCCAAATATCTGGATCAATTTTTTCTTTGATCCAAATTTTTGGTATCAATTCGTTGCCATTTGGAATTTTTAAGTTAACAGTCTTCGCAAAAAGTTGTAAATACAATAATACAAAACTTCAAATACAAGATTAATTTTTACTTTTTTTGTAGAATTTATGAACACGGTAAATCGTTAGGTATTAAAATAACACCAAAAAGGATTAAAATAATCCAATTTAGTGTTATTTTCATCCATTTTTGGTGTTATTTTAATACCTAACGATTTACCGTGAACAAAAAAAATTCTCATTGCAAACGTCTTCTGAAAGTTTTTTTTTTATTGGACAGGAAACATTTTTCCAGATGAAAAATAATTTTATTACAAAAAATCTAGTCTTTGTTACTTATATCGAAAAAAGTGTAAAAAAATGAGTAGAGTAAGAAATACGGTTTTTAAATATTACTTGTTTATTGAGAAATTGATTCGTGGTATTCTCAATATTTGCATCGATTGAAAAGCTCACTTTGATATGTATAGGAGAAAAATATCTTCGGTCTTCCGGAGAAAACTTTCATTAACAGTTGTTTTTTTTTTCATACGACTAAAGTTCTCTTTATAAATATACACATATAAATGAAGTCTCGAATTTATTCCAGTTTGCTGGCAACAAAATTATAGAGTGTGCAATAAAATACTCTTTAAGAACGTTGCATTATAGATGAAAGTGCGCTTCTCATTAAAATTCTTTTACCTCAAAGATATGAAATGAAAAAAAGGGGAAAAAAATATTTACGTTACGTCAACGTTTAGACTTTAGAAGAAAAACAATGTTACAATTTTTTTTTTAAATAAGCTGAATATTTGTACTGTTTGCAGTAAGTTAGTTACTAACTTAGTTACCAACTTAGTAACATAGTTATTAAATTCAAATGTGTTCCAAAATTTCAATTCACTTTATAAATAATAAAATTCTCAATTATTTTAGAAAATTTTAATCAAATTCTTGTTAAAATTTCAATTATTTTCAAAAGTTTTCTAAAATTACACAATTTTCATTATATCTACTATTTCAATAAAATTTTCCAAAATAATTCCATTGTTAGAAAAAATTTTCAATACAATTCTATGCAAACATTCAATTATTTTCATAAATAATACAAATTTTTACAGGATTTCAATTATTTAAAAATTTTTCAATAAATTTCTTCGCAATAATTCAATTATTTTTATAAAAAATAAAATTCTTTTAGGAATTCAATTATTTTCATAAATAATACAAATTTTTACAGGATTTCAATTATTCAAAATTTTTTTAATAAATTTCTTTGCAATAATTCAATTATTTTCATAAATAATATAAATTTTTACAGGATTTCAATTATTTAAATTTTTTTTAATAAATTTCTTCGCAATAATTCAATTATTTTCATAAATAATACAAATTTTTACAGGATTTCAAATGTTTAAAAAATTTTTTAATAAATTTCTTCGCAATAATTCAATTATTTAAAAAAAAAATAAAATTCTTTTAGGAATTCAATTATTTTCATAAATAATACAAATTTTTACAGGATTTCAATTATTTAAAATTTTTTTAATAAATTTCTTGGCAATAATTCAATTATTTAAAATTTTTTAAATAAATTTCTTCGCAACAATTCAATTATTTTCATAAATAATAAAAAATTTTACAGGATTTCAATTATTCAAAAATTTTTTAATAAATTTCTTCGCAATAATTCAATTATTTTAAAAAATTAAATTCTTTTCGAAATTCAATTATTTCATAAATAATACAAATTTTTACACGAATTCAATTATTCAGAAATTTTTTATAAATGTAATTGTTCTTAAAAATTTTATTAAAATTCTTATTAAAAGTCCGAAGAATTTAATGATGTAAAAAATTTGATGATAACATTTTTTATGAGAATTTAATTTCAAAAAACATAAAATTAATAAATTATTTATTTTTGTATTTAAATAATTGAATTCTCGTAGAATTTACAAATAAAAATGGTTTTAAAAATGAATTTCAGATAAAAGTTTAGATTATACTTAAGTATTAAAAGCATTATTACGTGGATTTTTAGAAATAATTAAATTTTGAAATAGTTTCAGAACAAAATTTATTGGAATTCCTAATTTTTTGTATTTTTGACAAAAAATTCTGTAAAATCAATTCTTTTTAAAAGTTTAATAGGATTTTTTTTTGAAATTATTACAAGTTTTTATTTTTCAATATTTATTTAATTGCAGAATTTGCGAATAATTGAAATTTTGTAAAATTGAATTGTAAACGAAAAAATTTAAAAATTATAAAACTCACCGCAGGGTTTCAATTATTTTTCATTAAATTATAATTGAATTCCTTGAAAAAAGTAATTATATGTTCATTCAAGTTTTAATAAAATTCGACAAAATAATTGAATTATTAAAATATTTGTTACTTAAATTCGTTTTGAGAATTGAATTTTGAGAAACATTCAATTACTTACTTTTGCATTAAAATAATTAAATTCTTGTAGAATTTTTTGATAAAAATTTATTTTCATTTCATAAGAATGTATTTTAGTAAAAATTTTAGATTATAATTAAATATTAAAAGAACTATAGTTAGTGAAATTTTTGGAAATAATTCAATTTTGGTGTTAATAAATGAATTTTATGTTAATATTTAAATATTAAAATACTTTCGAGTCTGTTATAATTGTTTTGGAAATAATTAAATTTCTGCAAAGGATTTTACTATTTATAAACGTAAATGAATTATTTCAAAGAATTTTACTATTTATCAAAATAATTGAAATGTTTCGAAGAAATTATTAAACATTTTGAGAAATAATTATCTTGGTATGAAGAATTTTATAGAAATAATTGAAAATAATGAAATTTTTTTCTTCTTTTTTATAAATATTTTGACAATTGAATTATTTTTCAAGAATTAAAAATTTTTTGTTGAAATAGAATTTTATGGGACTTTTTGAAAATAATTAAATTCTTTCGTGTATTTTTATTTAAATTGGTTTAAAATAATTTAATTCTTTCGTGTATTTTTATTTAAATTGGTTTAAAATAATTTAATTCTTTCGTGTATTTTTATTTAAATTGGTTTAAAATAATTTAATTCAAAATGTAGTGTTTATGAAAATAATTGAAATGTTTCGAAGAATTTATTGAAATTGTAGGAAATAAATAAAATTTATGATCACATTTAAAATAATATTTGAATTCATCCAAGGAATTTAATTAAAATTCTTTTGAAAATAATTGATCTGCAAAGAATTTTACTATTTATAAAATTAATTGAATTCTTGCGAAGAATTTTACAATATTTTTAAGAATAATTTAATTATTCAATTAGTTATTAATTATCAAAAGATATATATAATGAACTTTTTGGAAATAATTGAATTTTTGAAAATTAATATTTTTGAAAAAGTTAAATTGAATTTTTTGAATATTATTTGAAGTTTTTATTTTCTAATATGCATTTAGTTAAGGTTACTATGAATAATATAAATCTCATGAAATCGATTAACTAATTATTATCACGGTAAATCGTTAGGTATTAAAATAACACCAAAATGGATTAAAATAACACTAAATTGGATTATATTAATTCTTTTTGGTGTTATTTTAATACCTAACGATTTAGCGTGATTAAAAAAAAATAGACATATAGTAAAATTGTTGTTAAAAATGTTTGAAAATTATAATTGAATTGAAATAATGAAAATAATTTTGAAGAAGTATAATATTCTTAATTCTTAAATAAACTGAAATTTCATTAATTGTAAAAAAATAACTCGAAAATTGATTATTTTAATCTTTTTTGGTGTTAATTTAAGCTGTAACACTTTTTAATTCCTCACGATTTTAGAAAAATGTTTCTTCACACTGAAAAATCATTCGAATTGTACGAATATTGTGAATTGAATAAAAATAAATGTACTCGGGAGTTATAATATGGTACTTGAAATATTTTTCTTATAATTATTTTCCCGAAGCAAACATCAAGCCGAGAGCTTCATTACTTTTACGATTTTCCATTTCCCCCGAATCGATATTCAGGTTGACGAAAAAAGAGTGGAAATTGCTACAAGTCAAAAAGAAAAAAAAAAAAAAATCTTGTCACTGACGAGAGTGTACACACTATATACGGTTTTTTTTTTATATTCGCTTCCATTGAATGGCTCTCGACATTCTCAATCAGCGATATAGGGTTGGAAAAAAAAATATTTCACTCCATACACACGGGTTATAACAACTTTTCCAAATGATAATATTGAGTGGGTGACATATCTCACTGCGGGAAATGCAATATACAGTATATACATAATGTATTGAGTATATAGGAAATCATTAATTCATATATTATGAATTTATAGACAATAATTGCGGGCTATAATGTGATAATAATGATATTGAAATATCTGTTTGATTCAATACATATATTTACATGTATATACATTAGTATTATCTACTTAAATGGATATGTACTTGCGGAGGATGAGAATGATATCCTGTGCTTGCACATGCAACTTGCAACTGAACACGTTCATGGAGATATGCACAATTGCACGCACATCCAACGTCACGGGGAGATGAGCGAGTTGCGGTGAAATTAATAGGCGAATATACCACCGAGATGGCAGAGCTCAAACTTTTTTTTTTTTTTTTTTCATAATATAACGAGAGTTTTGAGCTTGGAGCGTTACGAGGACTCTTTCACGTCATTTTAATTATATACGATATTTTAAACCCAAATTTATGCACGAATTAATGTCCTTTATTTCTATATATGGAGAAATTCTGCTTTCTTTATATACGATTTAATGATTGCCTTCTCTCATTTCCCACTTTTGATAAAACTATTTGTTCAAAACTGTCTTTGTTCTACAGTCAAACAAAAATTATCATTGAATTAATAATTTTGATTTTTACATAATAAAAGTTTAGTAAAAATTATCATTAAATCATATTTTTTGGTTGACTATACTTATTTTTGAATTTTTTCTCACTGTTCTACTTAATTGATAACGAAAGGAAATGTAAGAATTTTATACTCAGAAACAAAGGAGAAAATAGTGAAAATACATTCGCCGTGAAACGAATTTTCTGTCGCATCGAAAAAGTAGATTAATTGTCGTCAAGTGCAAAACATTTAATTCCGACCAAGAAGCGACAAGAAAGTGAATAATTAACTAATTTTCTAATTAATTACAATCACGAGGAAACGAAAACTATTGTCAAGTTCTTTTCCTATAATGATAATTTTTCTAAAAGAATAATTATAACTAGTAATAATAAATAAATAAATAAATAATTAATAAACTAGTAATAATTAATTATAAATTAATTATAAATTATAAATTATAAATTATATAATTAATTATAAATTAATTATTACAAATTAATTAGTAATTATTATTAGTAATTATTATTTGTATTATTATTAGTAATTATTATTTGTATTATTATTAGTAATTATTATTTGTATTATTATTATTAGTAATTATTATTTGTATTATTATTAGTAATTATTATTTGTATTATTATTAGTAATTTTTATTAATTATAAAATTAATAATTGTAGTGATCCTAGACAGAATGTTAGCAATAAAGTTTGGAATAAAAAAATTATTCAACGGATTTTAATAGCTGAAAATTAAAAATTGCGACTGAAATTTCCCTACATAGAAAACTCTTTCAATTAAAGATTTCTCAAATCGTGAATTGGTGATATATTTTTTTTTTTTATCTTCAATTTACAACAACCCGAGTATTTGTAAATCAATTGACTTAATAAATGCAAAAAAAAGAGAAAAAAAAGCAACGCCACTGATGTCGAAAATAAAAATTCAATTCCCCAATTAAGAGATAACGTTATTCTATTTATTCTATTTATTCATTAGGCAGGAGATAAAATTTTCGATACGTAAGCGTGAAAAAATCAATATTTTGAATCAATTAATTTATCTATTTGCGTATTTGGCGTGATTATAAACATCAATTGACTTTTTGTTCCTGCGGGTGTACAATAATTTCGATGATATGATATCGCTGTAGAGATAACAATCACATTGAAAAGCGTCGACTCAACAGGAGTATATATATATATATATATATATATATATATATATATATATATATATATATATATATATATATATATATATATATATATATATATATATATATATATTTGCAATTAAATGTCATTTGCAACGGTAGACGGAAAACGTTGGTCGGAGGTTGAAAAAGGGTTCGAGAAAAAAGGAGAAGAGAAGAGGGAGGGGACATTAAATTGCAAAATAGTTTCGCGGTAAATAACGAGCGAAAAGTTTTCCCTCGAGAAGTCCACGACAGTCATTGCAAATGTCGAGAGTGAAGTCGTCGTCGTCGTTGTCGTCGTTAACCGTCCAGATGCAGATTTATTCTCCAAAAACTATATCACATTGGACCATCGAGACGGCTTGTGATAAATTGATTTAAAAAGAAGAAAAGAATCTTTTCCTCAAAAAAGGGGGAGAAAAAATATAAAATAAGAAAAAAATTCCCCATAGATAAATAAATTGCTTTCGAAAGTAATATGTTTACATCGCACACTCTCTTCACTCCTGAATTTGCACAATTCTAATTTCTACAATAAGATAAATAATTATTATTACAATAAAATAAATAATTATTATTACAATGAAATAAATAATTATTATTACAATTATTAATAATTATTATTACAATTATTAATAATTATTATTACAATTATTAATAATTATTATTACAATTATTAATAATTATTAACAATAATTATTATTGCACTGAAAAAAAATTTATTTGATTCAAATAACCGATTATTTGACTAATATCAAAGAAATATTTACTTGAATCAAAAAAATTTTTATTTGAATCAAATAAATTGTCTTTGAATCAAATATTTCAGTATTTGAAGCGAATACTATTTAATTGATTCAGATAAAAATTATTTGATTCAAGTAAATATTTAATTGATTCAGATAAAAATTATTTGATTCAAGTAAATATTTATTTGATAATAGTCAAATAATCGGTTATTTGAATCAAATAAATTTTTAATGCAATTTCATTCAAATTCCTCGAAAAATGTAATTATTTATTAATAACATTTTTTATGAGAATTTAATTCCAAGAAACATGAAATTAACAAGTTATTTTTGTATTTAAATAATTGAATTTTAAAAATTAAGTTCAATAATACAAATTTTTACACGAATTCAATTATTCAGAAATTAATTTTTAAATGTAATTGTTCTTGAAAATCTTATTAAAATTCTTATTAAAAGTCCGAAGAATTTAATGATTTAAAAAATTTGTTGATAACATTTTTTATGAGAATTTAAAGTCAAGAAATGTGAAATTAATAAATTATTTATTTTTGTATTTAAATAATTGAATTCTCGTAGAATTTACAAATAAAAATGGTTTCAAAAATGAATTTCAGTTAAAATTTCAAATTATTGTATTAAAAACATTATAACGTGGATTTTTAGAAATAATTAAGTTTTGAAAAAGTTTAAAAACTAAAATTCATTGGAATTCTTAATTTTTTCGTATTTTTGACAAAAAATTCTGTAGAATTAATTCTTTTTAAAAGTTTAATAGGATTTTTATTGAAATTATTTCAAGTTTTTATTTTCCAATATATATTTAATTGCAGAATTTTCGAATAATTGCAAATTGTATTTGAATCAAATATTTCAGTATTTGAAGCAAATACTATTTCATTGATTCAAGTAAAAATTATTTGATTCAAGTAAATATTTATTTGATAATAGTCAAATAATCGGTTATTTGAAACAAATAAATTTTTTTTTCAGTGTACAATAAATTATTGTACAATAATTATTATTATAATATTTACAATAATTATTATTACAATATTTACAATAATTATTATTACAATATTTACAATAATTTTTATACAACAATATTATTACAATAATTATTTTACAATAATATTATTACAATAATTATTTTACAATAATGAGTAAAAATCGAATCTCCCTTAGTTAAAACTTGGTTTTTTAACCAAAAAAGAAAAAAAAAACGAAAATGGAAATTTAATTCCAAGATTTCCTTATCGAAGTGTAAAATTTTTAAAGAAGAATTCTGAAAGAACTTTTAATACAAAATTATAAAATAGAAGAAAGACGGGAATTTAGAAAAATGGAGAGTAATTATTGCAATTGGCAAAAAAGAAGAATGGCAAGAATCAATTTGTTGAAGATTCATCAATTTTTTTTGCGTTCCAAAAAGAGTCGGGAATTCTTTAAAAAATTCCCCTGACTATAGTAATTAATCTCCGTGAGGAGGAGTAATAACACGAATTGGTAATTTTCACTTTGGCGCCTAATAGAAGTTTGCAGAAAAAAAAATTGCAATTACTGCTCCATAATCATTTTAAGGACTGCTCTATGATCTTCTTTCACTGCTTTTCACTTGAAAAAGAAACGAATTTCATGCAGTGCAAATTTGATCAAGAGAAAGAGGACGAGAGGCAAAAAGAAGCGAAAAAGATTTCTTTTTGCGATTTTTTTGCGATTTTTAATATTTATCGAGAAAAAAAATTATTTATAAAATAATTTAATTCTTATACTGAAAAAAAAAATTATTTGTTTCAAATAACCGATTATTTGACTATTGTCAAATAAATATTTACTTGAATCAAATAATTTTTATTTGAATTAAATAATTTTTATTTGAATCAAATATTTCATTAATTGAAGCAAATAAATTGTATTTGAATCAAATATTTCATTATTTGAACCAAATAAATAGTATTTGAATCAAATATTTCATTATTTGAAGCAAATATTACTTAATTAATTCAAATAAAAATTATTTGATTCAGGTAAATATTTATTTGATAATAGTCAAATAATCGGTTACTTGAATCAAATAAATTTTATTTTCAGTGTATTAAGAATGAAAATAATGAAAATAATGAAAATAATGAAAATAATGAAAATAATGAAAATAATGAAAATAATGAAAATAATGAAAATAATGAAAATAATGAAAATAATAAAATTATAAAATTAATGGAATAATGGAATAATGAAAAAAAGAGTAAACTAACTTTTTACTAAATACCTGTCTGCGTAAAAGTAACTTATGTCTTTCTTCGTGAAAATAATATTCGAGCAACAAAAAAAAGTGCGAGCATTTAAATTTAAATAAATCAGGGCAGGGCGAGGGCAGGTGGAAGATAAGAAAATTTCCGCGCCTTATCGTCTTTTTGAAAATAGCTATATAGAATAATGTCGATATCAACGATGCGCAGTTGACAGTTATGAAGGGTTCGTATATACTTTCACAACCCTCCATCGAAAAGCTTCACGCTCGTTACCTCCAAGTATAAGGAGATAGCAAAGTATATAGTACGTAGATTTTTACGTCGGATGAGGATACAAAAAGATTTCTCTTTTTTCATGATCAATAACCTCGTGTATGCAAAAAAAAAAAAAAAAAATTCTAATAAAAGTATAAAGATAAGAGTAACATTCAACAAAAAAAAGGACTTCTTCAACGCAATCAAAACATACATATTTGCACCATGTACTCCATATCTTTTGAGGCATTTCAGTAACTTTTAGAGGCATCATTTTTTTCTACAAAATCGGAATAATTATTGTAATTTTTAATAACAAAAAAAAAAAAAAAACTAAGAAAACAATAATAAAAACCTACGGTTAAATAAAATTTTCAAGCTCAAAACTCGTTAAGTAACTTAAAACCTTAAGTTAAATAAAATTTTCAAGATCAAAACACGTTGAGTAACAAACACAACCATTAAAATTTAAATTAATGACTCAAAAATTTGAGCAGTTAACGTGACCATTAAAATTTGAACCAACAGAGCTTCGCTTTTCGTTACTTTCTAATTTAATTAATAAAAAAAAGTTACTCAGGAAGTAACAGAAAATATTTCGCATTTGTGACGCGCTACCTAAGAAGCAATCGAATTATAGGTTATGTTCGCAGCAGATTTATCTTAATTAAAGGCCTAGTTTTAATCATTTGAATTCGACACAAATTTTCATGGACTATTTTGGATATAAAGAGACTTGAAGATCAATAACTTTTACTTATTAATTTTTTTTCTTTCTGTATTTTAACTCGAAAAATTAGAGACATAACCTCAAATTTTTTCCTTCTTTCCCTTCTTCGGAGCGTGAGACATTTTCAAAATTTCTTTTAAGTACATTTTTTGATTTTTTTTACTCTAGTTCTAGTGGTTATTTAAATAATACCAAAAAAAAATACAAAAAAATACAAAAAATACAAACAAATACAAAAAAAAATACAAATAAATACAAAAAATACAAATAACTAGAAAAAAATACGAAAAAATACAAAAAAATACGAAAAAACACAAAAAAATACGAACAAATACAAAAAAATACAAAAAAATACAAAAGAATACAAAAAAATACAAAAGAATACAAAAAAATAAAAAAAATGAAACAATTAAGAAAATAAATAAAAATTACCTATAAAGTAATAAATAAATACATCTATCTATATAAAATTAAAATCGACAGTGGGATTTCCTGAGTCATGATAGAGCAAATTAAAAAACTTTTCAACCCACTATCGTGGTTTGCTGAGAAGGAAAGAAAGAAGAGAATGAAGGAAAGCCAGAACAAGAAAAAGTTGTCTCAAAGTCACTCGGATTCTCACTTTTATATATATCGCAAATAATAAAGATTTTCTTCTATCAAAAGAAGGCAAGTTTTTTTTCCCTAATAACAGTTATTAAAATAACGATGAGATGAAGTTTAATATAGTTTGTACTGTATAATATAGGAAGAAACAAAATATAAAAATAAATGAAGAAAAAAAATCAAGAAATAAAAAAAAACCAAGAAAAAAAATCAAGAAATAAAAAAAAACCAAGAAAAAAATCAAGAAATAAAAAAAACCAAGAAAAAAATCAAGAAATAAAAAAAAACAACAACAAAAATCAAGAAATAAAAAAAAATCAACAAAAAAATATCTCACGCTTCTTCGATTTTTTCTCGAATTGATAACCCGAACTAAAAATAGAAAAACCACTTAATTTCAAAACTCTTTGCTCCCTTCAAAGTTCTATTTTCCAAAATAAGTTTTCCAAAAAGAAAGTATTTTTCCAAATAAATAATTGTTTTGTAAAAAAAATTTTTTTAATTCTAACAAAAATGGCATAAAGAAAGGTAAAATTTGTTAAAGAAAAATTCTTCTTGCAGCTCTGAAAATTGGTAAAATTTTCTCCTGGTGAAATTAGAGATCAATTATATATAATGAAAGTTTGTGATAAGTATAAATCGAGACTTGAAGGGTTCGTAATAATATTGTGATTTAGGAGGTGAAACGAGAGTCGTGATTTTTAGATTCGATATCCAATTAAGAAACACCCTCGGGCCAATTTTTCTCTCTCTCTCTCTCTCTCTTCCTCTCTCAAAGCAAATTGCATTTATTTTCGACAAAAATTTTTTTCTAGCCTCAACTGAATTTCCATTATTTATTTTTTTTATCTTTTAATCTTCCGTCGACGATAAAAAACAAGGAACAGAATATAAATAAAAAATAAAATTAAAAGAAATAAATAAATAATAATAAATAATATAATAATAATAATAATAATAATAATAATAATAATAATAATTAGCGATATTTTTCTCGCTCGCTCGGTTTATATTTTATTTATTCTTATAATAGTTATAATAAATAATAATAATATAATAATAATAATAATAATAATAATAATAACTAGCGATATTTACCTCGCTCGCTCGGTTTATATTTTATTTATTCGTTTAATAGTTATAATAAATAATAATAATAAATAAATAAAAATAATAACCAAACAAAATAAATTAATATAAATATTATTATTATTATAATTATAATTATAATTATAATTATTATTATTATTATTATTATTATTATTATTATTATTATTATTATTATTATTGTTATTATTATTGATAAATTAATAAAGTGACAGAACAAAATGAACTTTATAAGAGAGAAAATTTGCCTAAATAATGGAATTAGATTTATTTTATTCAACATATATTGGATTAAAAAAGTTGGAGATTGAAAATTTGCAAATGAGCGTTGCCAGAAAGAGAATTAATAAACAATTAACGAAACTTTATCAACTTGCGCATGAATTTCTCTCTGGTTATTTGCTTTTTAAAAAAAAAAAAAAATTACATTTAGAAAAGATCGATTGCTATCAGTTAAAAGCAATGGACTTTCATTCGGCACAACGAATCAGTATCGATCAAAAGTTGATTGGGTGCGCTTGAAGTACACCTATTGCTTTTCAGTCAAGCGGCTGACCAATAACGACACTAACTACTGTGATTTATACATTTCATTTTTCCACCGTTATACACATATATATATTTATATTATTCCATTTCCAAAAACCGATTCAGCATTCTATATTTTCAAACTTTTTTTCCTTTTTTTGCAATAGTCCAAAGTTATATGGATTAATATTTAAATAAATTTCAGTTCCTTGAGTTCGTTTATCTTTTTAATTATATTTTTTCTTTTTTGAATTAGTGGAAAATTAATTTTTTTTTAATAAATAGTTGAAGAGAATTATCCAAAAAATTAAAAAATAAAAACTCAAAAGCAAAATTAATTAATAGTTTGCAAAATACCTGAAGGAACTGATTACTTTTCAAATGTCACCAAATGTGTCAAAATTCTCGCTATATTTATTTTCATTCATTTGAATCTAATATTAGAATATAAATTCAGAAATTTCATTAAAATTTAACTGCTTTATTCACTCGGGCGAAACCATTACATTAACACAAAAATCCATTTAACTCATTGCAATTCGTTTTTAGCGCTTTTGTTGTAAAATTAACCACGAAAATCGTAAAATAGTCATTTGCGTTATATAATAGCGCTTATCGCTCGTCGCTCTATTTATGACAATATTTTTTTCCTCTCTCCACTCTTGTTTAAGTGGATAAATAATTATTACCCTCTGAAAAATTTGTTCATTTTATTAAAAAAAAATTTTTTCTCCTCAACAATTTTTACCAAAAATTTTTATTACGAAAAAACAATATTAGGAGGCTAAATTTCAACTAGAATTAATTCAAAATAATAAGACGATTTTTTATTATTAATTATTAATTATTATTATATTATAGTAATTTATTAAATTGAAATAAATAAATAAACATAATAAACAATAAATAAATAATAATAAAAAAAAAATAATAATAATATAATAATAAATTTAAATTTAAATATATATTTCACGGTAAATCGTTAGGTATTAAAATAACACCAAAATGGATTAAAAAAACACAAAATTGGATTATTTTAATCCTTTTTGGTGTTATTTTAATACCTAAAGATTTTCCGTGTAATAACATGGTATATAATTATTAATTATTAATAATGAGTTAGGTTATTTTTTGAAAATTAATTTTTTTGAAAAATTACTACCATGTTTTCGGGGTCGTTGCCTAGAAAAATTTTCACCTAATGAAAAATAACCTTTACTTTTGTCTATTAAGGAAATGAATTGAAAAAATGTACACAAGGGCAAATTTTTTTTTTTAACAGAGGAGAAAATATCTACTCGAGACGATATGGAAATGGACAAAATTATATTGAGAGGAATACTTTTGAACGTGTCAGCAAATTTAAAGAATGATTCACGCGTACGATTTTTTAATTAACTCTGGATAGAAGGTATTTAAATTTCCACATTTGATAGGAGTGCAATTTCACACTCGGCGTCGAAACTCTTTGACACCCTCTCACCTGACGCTTTCAAGTGCGCGCACAGAAAAGAGCGGGAAAGCCAAGTGTATTTGAACAGACACGCGACACTTGTTTTCTCACTCTCCCCTTGTTCCCTTTTATTTCTTTGATTTCCTTGTTCTCCTTATCTTTTTTTCCCCACTCTCTCTCTCTCTTTCACCTGCATGCATACACACTTGTGCGCAATTCCTTTGTATCGCCTTACAATAGAGCACGCATATAGTCTCATTTTTTTCACGCCATATACATTTTCGAGAAAAAAAAACTTTTTTCCTTTTTTTTTAATTATGTATTTACTTTAGATTCAATGTTTGAAAGAAAAATGATAAAGAATTTTATTTAACTGTATATGTTAATTCTGCTATTTTACTCTGACTTAAAAACTTAAAACTATCAAAACGCAATAAATTAATAAAAAAAATTCCTGTAGGATTAAATTAACACCAAAAGGGATTAAAATTATTTATTTTGCTGTTATTTTCAACTATGAATGAAATTTTATTTTTAATAAAACACCAAAGTCAAGTTTCTTTATAAATAATAAAATTCTTCTCTGATATTCAATTATTTTACAAAATTTTCATCAAATTCTTATCAGAATTTCAATTATTTTCAAGTTTTGAAAGAATTCCAATAATTTTTAATATCTACTATTTTAATAAAATTTTCCAAAAGAATTCCATTATTAAAAAAAATTTTTAATACAATTCTACGCAAAACATTCAATTATTTTCATAAATAATCAAAATTTTTACATGAATTCAATTATTTACAAATTTTTTTTATAAATTTCTTCGCAATAATTCAATTATTTTCATAAATAATAACATTTCTACGCAGAGATACAATTATTTTTATAAATAATAAAATTCTTTTAGGAATTCAATTATTTTTATAAATAATAAAATTCTTTTAGGAATTCAATTATTTTCGTAAATAATAAAATTCTTTTCCAAAATTCAATTATTTTTAATAGAAGTTTAATCAAATTCCTCGAAAAAATTCTTGAAAAGTTGATTAAAATTCGTCCAAAGAATTTAATTGTTTAAAAATTTGTTGATAAAATTTTTAATAGAAATTGAGTTCCAAGAAACATTCAATTATTCAAAAGAATAATTTATTTTTGATTTTAAATAATTAAATTCTGGTAGAATTTTCTCATAAGCATTGACTTAAAAATGGATTTCAGTTAAAATCTTAGATTATAAAAAAAATTATTGAATTTGGGAAATTTTTTTTAAATTGTCTTAAAAATAATTAAATTTCTACCAAAAAAAGTTTTATCAAAAGTTCAAAACTTTTTAAAATGTTTGAATTTCTGCTAAAATTCTAATATTTTTTAAAATAATTGAATTCTTGCGAGGAATTTTATTAAGACAATTGAAAATAATTGATTCCTTTCAAAGTTTTTTATTATTTTATGAAAATATTTAAATTTTTGCGAAAAATTTTATTAAAATTTCTAAAAGTAATTAAAGATCTGCCAAGAATTTTGTTATTTTTAATTTCTGCCAAGAATTTTATTAAAATTTTTAAAAATAATTGAATTCCTGTTAATTTTTTACAAGAATTTAATTATTTTTGAAAATTTTAATAAAATTTTTCGCAAGAATTCAATTATTTTCATATTATATATTATATATTATATTATTTTTTATTTTTTTATTATTTTTAATAAAATTTTTATCGAATTCTTCGAAAAATGTAATTATTTTTAAAAATCTTATTAAAATTCTTATTAAAATTCGTCCAAAGAATTTAATGATTTAAAAAATTTGTTGATAACATTTTTTATGAGAATTTAATTTCAAGAAACATGAAATTAATAAATTATTTATTTTTGTACTTAAATAATTAAAATCCCATAGAATTTACTAATAAAAATGGTTTTAAAAATGAATTTTAATAAAAATTTTAGATTATAATATTTAAAAAATTATAACGTGGATTAGTTAGAAATAACTAAATTTTGAAAAAGTTTCAAACTAAAATCGATTAAAATTCTTAATTTTTCATATTTTTTTACAAGAAATTCTGTAGAATTAATTCTTTTTAAAAGTTTAATAAGATTTTTATTGAAATTATTTCAAGTATTAATTTTTAATATATATTTAATTGCAGAATTTCCGAATAATTGAAATTTTGTAAAATTGAATTGTAAAGGAAAAATTTTTAAAATTATAAAACTCATCGTAGGGTTTCAATTATTTTTCATACCATTATTATAATTGAATTCCTTGCAAAAAGTAATTATATTCATGGAAGTTTTAATAAAATTCGACAAAGGAATTGAATTATTAAAAAATTTGTTACTTAAATTCTTTATGAGAATTAAATTTCCAGAAACATTCAATTATTCAATAAATTATTTATTTTTGCATTTAAATAATTAATTTCTTGTAGAATTTTTTAATAACAATTGATTTTCATTTCATAAAAATGAATGTCACTTGAAATTTTAGTTTATAATCGAATATTAAAGAAAGTATAGAGTGAACTTTGGAAATAATTGAATTTTAAAATGAGTATTTTTGAAAAAGTTGAATTAAATTTTTTGAATATTATTCGAAGTTTTTATTTTCTAATTGTCTTTTAATTAAAAAATTTCTTTATTAAGAATAATAGATATAAAGTAAAATTGTAGATAAAAATTGTTGAAAATAATAATTGAATAAAGTCATGAAAATGATTTTTAAGAAGTATTGAAATTTTATAATATAAAATAATGATTTTATTACTTGGTCATGTTTTACAGTTATAAGGGAATTTCATAAACTAAAATTTTATTTGAAGAAAGTGAATTTATCATTCGGTAGTATTAATATAAAAGGTGAAAGAATTTAACAATTAATAAAATTAGTATTATTATTATTATTATTATTATTTATTTTATTATTATTATTATTATTTTATTATTATTTGAATAATTGTTAAATTCTTTTACCTTTAATAAAATTTTATTTATTGTAAAAAATAACACAAAAATTGATTATTTTAATCTTTTTTTGTTGTTAATTTAATCTGCAACACTTTTTAATACTTCACGATTCACTGTGTTGATAGTTTCAAGAAAACTGTGAATGTACACTAATAATTAACAATATAGAGTGAATTATTTTCTCAAAAAAAAAAGATAAAGGTATCTTCTAACATGTATGGTAATAAAAGGAAAAAAAAGAAACAAATTCGAAATGCAGAGGGTGAAAAAGAAAAATGTGGCATAAAACGGTGATAGGTAATACTGAGGTAGTAAAAAATAAGAGGGAAAGATAGGTGAACTGTTAAAGTGATAGAGAGCATGATAAAGATAAAATAGGGGCAGTATAAGACAGAAGTGATTTAGAGTAAGTGGCAAAGAAAAAAGAAAGTTAGGTTAAGACTTGGAAGTGAGATAATAATGACGACAAGGTACGAAATAGAATGGGGGGGAAAGAAGGAAATAATTCCTCAAATCCTCCACACTCAAACATATCAGGCTCGAGCAGAGTATTCCTAAAATTATCCTGTCCGAGTGAAAATAATTCCAAGAGGAAAACTTTTTCCAAAGATGAAAGAAAAGGGATTTTATTTTTTAATTTTCTCTCTATTTTTTTATTTTATTTTTTTCTATTTTCTCTATTTTTTTATTTCGCTATGCGAGAAATCTTGTATATTCTTCTATATCTTGTATATCTTGTATATCTGAGAGAGAGAGAGAGAGAGAGAGAGAGAGAGAGAGAGAGACATTCTCCTCCTCGACAATGATTATCTCTCTCGACGTCGCGAGATCGACCGGAAGAGAGAGGAAGAACGGAATTCAATCAGAAATGCAGACGAAGGGAAAGAGAAGGAGTAGCTAGTGGTTCCGTTGAGTGGGTTGTAATACAATTACCAACAATTTGAATCGCATTCCCCGTTTGCAATTGAGTTTGCGGTTCAACGAAAATGGTTGAGACCTTACACGATGTTATAAACAGATTATGATCACTCGTATTAAAAACTCCCATCATTCAAAATACGTAGTCAATAGTCATTTGAAACAAAGGTGACAATTTTTTCCCCCTCTCTTCGTTTAGTATCACGGTAAATCGTTAGGTATTAAAATATCACCAAAAAGGATTAAACTAATCCAATTTAGTGTTATTTTCATCCATTTTGGTCCATTTTGGATTATTTTAATCCATTTTGGATTATTTTAATCCTTTTTGGTGTTATTTTAATACCTCACGATTTACCGCGATTGCAATAACAAAAAAGTTCCGTTCGAACAATTGCCAAAAGAGTTGCAATAGCTAATCTGTCAGATCACACGTCAATATTTATCAATATTGGAAAAGGAAAGAAAAAAATTATTGTCCCCTCGTTCTATCAATCGTAATTTGCCATTTTCCTGTTTTTACATTTTTTGATTAGCGTCATTAGGGTTTTTTTTGCGACAAAACACACACACACACACACGTTCTTTGAAGCGTGCTTGGGAGTAATGAAACCGGCTCGATATGTTTCGTTCCCTCTTCACGCCCTCGGAATCAATATGGAAAGTCATTGCCTCCGGGGAAAGAATAGAAAGGATCAGAATAGTGACAGAGAGTGAGGGAGAGAGGGGGTTAAAAAAATCACAGGAGAAAATGAAGAAAAGCGGGATATAAAGAGAGGAGAGAGAGAGAGAGAGAGAGAGAGAGAGAGAGAGAGAGACGCCAAATCCCTTAACCATAGCCAATATCAGGGGAGAAACAACGAGAATCACGCTTCTATCCTTTTTTTCCCGCAACTCTTCAGAAAAACACACGGGAAACAAACTAATTGTCGAGAAACATTATTTTCCTCGACGCTCGTTTTTCTTTCTTACCTTCAATATTTTATTCTAATTTGTGCAAGTCCCTTCGATCTCCGCACTGTTAAATTGAGTCAGTAAAACTGTTCAAAAAGAAATTTATTTGATTCAAACACACAAGGAAAGGGAAAAATTCTTTTCCATTCGTCTCGACGCACGAAATTTCGACGAAAAACAAAAATGGCACAAAATGGCACAAAAATGGCACAAAATGGCCCGAAACTGTTAAAGTCTTGTCCAGAAGGCTAAAAGTGTTATCCGAAAAGATAATTGTTTGAAATTATTATATTCGTCACGAATATTGATCAATACGATTAACCTAGATTATCAAAATAAATATTTACTTGAATGAAATGATTTTCATTTGAATCAATTAAATAGTGGAGAAAAATCAAATTATAGATTCGATCGAGTTATTTTGAATCGAGTAAAATTTTTTGTCAGATTGTAGTGAGGAAAAATGACCACTGTGTGTGTGTAGGTGGAGTAAAGGCAATGAAAAAAAGGGAGGGGGTGTTGCAAAAAAAAAGAGCGGGAGGGACAGTGGATTGGCAAAAGAAGGGAGTCGCCTTTAAGTTTGCCTTTACGACGACGTCGACGAAGGCGATGCTTTGAAAGAAGAAGCTCCGTCTACGAAAGCCGGTGACATTTTCCCCGGGAAATCTAATTTCCCGGTCTCAAGTGTGACGGCAGGGCAAAGCCGGGGGAACGGGAATGTGAAAAAAAAAGAAAGAAGAGAAAGAGAAGACGAAGGCGTTTCCCTTAGTGATGCGACGGGTTTTGACGGTGTAAATATTTAAGCAGAAAAATCCTGTCATGGGTCCTGCGTCCGTACAACGTCATCAAGAAAATACGAACAGCCGGGGAGAATTTTTTTTTCATATTATAATTCAAGCGTTTTTTTTTTTTTTTTTGAAAAAATTACCCGAAAATTATCCAAGACTTGTGTGTATTTCGAAAATTTTTCCCACTTTTACTTTGGAAGGGAACTTATTTGTTGCAATAACTAAACATTTCGCTAATACAGTGTATTGTATCACGGTAAATCGTTAGGAATTAAAATAACACCAAAATGGATTAAAATAACACTAAATTGGATTAGTTTAATCCTTTTTGGTGTTATTTTAATACCTAACGATTTACCGTGACAGTATTGTACAGTAGTGTACATTATTGTACAGTATTGTACAGTAGTGTACATTATTGTACATTATTGTACAGTAGTGTACAGTAGTGTACATTATTGTACAGTATTGTACAGTAGTGTACAGTAGTGTACAGTATTGTACAGTATTGCACAGTATTGCACAGTATTGTACAGTATTGAACAGTTGTTGCATTTTTCCTGCAGGTATAAGGGAAGAAATACCGAGGTAAACAATCAAGAGACCAAAATCAACTCCTTCAGACAAATTTAAACAAAAGAAATCTTCAAGTATGTATGTATATGCGGAAAGAATGGAATACGGTCCTGCGCCGGTGAAACTGCCGCCACGATAAAAGCTCACCCCGTAAAAGGAAGCCCCAGGCGCCGCGCGTCTCTAGCGCGTTAATTGTAATGGTACCTATTAATTACGATAATGGACCCTCTGTATACTCTTTTCGACCCTTTGCGAGTCTGCTCCGTCCCACTCGACTTTTCAGCTTCTTCGCCCTGTCAATTAGCATATACTTCAAATAATAATAATAATAATAATAACAATAATCTTTTCCACAATGAAAAAAGAAAAATTCATTTCCATTCGTCACGACGCACGAGAGGTAGAATCTCTCGACGAAATTTCGACGACGATGAGGAAAAATGGCACGAAAAGGGCACAAAATAGCACGAAAAGGCACAAAATGGCATGAAATGGCACAAAACGGCCCATAACCGGTAAAATCTTGTCTAGAAGGCCAAAAGAATTATCCCGAAAGATAATAATTGTTTGAAATTGTTTTACTCGCGCAAAATGGCACAAAATGACACAAAAGGGCACAAAATCGCACGAAAAGGCACAAAATGGCCCAAAACCGGTAAAATCTTGTCTACAAGGCCAAAAGAATTATCCGAAAAGATAATAATTGGTTGAAATTGTTTTACTCGCGCAAAATGGCACAAAAGGGTACAAAATCGCACGAAAAGGCACAAAATGGCACAAAATGGCCCATAACCGGTAAAATCTTGTCTACAAGGCCAAAAGAATTATCCGAAAAGATAATAATTGGTTGAAATTGTTTTACTCGCGCAAAATAGTTTTTTGTTTACAATTATATTCCGAAACACATCTACAATTTTCCTTGTCAACATCTTTGGAATAAAATCAAATATCGCACTTTGTACTTTCTTAAGTACAATACTGTCTCTCTTTCTCTCTCGATAAACTTTGAGAAAACTTTCAACTATCAAGTTTCTTAAATGTCCCACAGTGATTCTATATATATAGACTATGTGCATAAAATAAAACAACATTTTGTGACAATATTTTTTTACAACATGCAATTTTAAAGTAACTTCTATAATTAACTTTCTTGGAAAATAGACTTTTTTTGAAAAAGGGCTTAGGTAAAATCGTATTAAAATATATATTTAAATTTACCTTTAATTTCTAATTTCTTCTTTAATAAAAGTTTTAATTTTTTTTTTCCCCCGGTAATTATGTAATTTTGTAAATATATTTTAAAAAAACGGATATTTAAAAACGTCACTATTTTAAACTTGATGTATATTTTCGGAGGCAAAATAAAAGAATAGTAATAAAATAATATTTAATAAAACAAATCTACATTTCTCGTAAAAGCTTCATTAATATTTTTTTATTTTATTAATACTATTATCCAAAATTTATTATTTAATGTATTTATTGCATTTATTGTATTTATTGTATTTATTGAATTTATTGCATTTATTGCTCTTACTATCGTCAAAAAATCAAATGAATGAAATGAATAGAATGAAAGAATATTAAATTGCATTTTTTAAATCAAACTTTATGATATTTATTATTGTACCTCGTATTTTTGTTTATTAAAAAAATACCGCGTTCGGTTCAAAATTTTTATTTTACAGCGAGCGAGGAAACGCTTCTTTTTTTTATTATTAATCGATGGAACAAAATTTTAACCATCAAATAAACTTTGTAATCTTTAATAAAGAGATTTCAAATATAAAATACAATAAACTTGCGAAAAACAATTCATTTAATAATAGTAATAAAAAAATTTATCTGACAATATTAAGTCAAATATTTAATAACAAAAAAAGTCAATAAACTTCAATGCATCGTTTTTACAATCATAATTATTCGAAAAATTGTTATTAATCTTTTTTTAAATAATCAAAATGTTCAAGAAATTGTTGAATTAATTTAAATATAGACAATTTTGGTAGATTATTCAATTAGAATATTATTAAAAAAAATATATATATATTTTATAATTTAATAAATTAAAAATTTTTAATTTTTAATTAAATTAATTAAATCCAAATTTACATTTAAAAGACAATTTTATTTTATATTTTTTATTATTCAATTTTTTTAAAATTAGGATTCATTTACTTTGAACAAAAATTGTTAGGCGCAAAAGTGAGGGAGGAAAATTTGAAAATTTTTTCTAGAGAAAAAATAGTTCGTATGAAAAAATTCGTTTATTGAAAAATTATAGTGAAGGAAAAACTATTTGCACAAGAACTATTCACACGTGTAGCTCTCTCTCTCTCTCTCATGAACCGGTAAAAACCATCCTGCACGTGCGTAAAATTCTTCACAAGCGGGGAATTTCTCTCAAAAGTAAATAAAACTACCGTCAATATTCACGAAGCACTTGAAGAATTTTCAGATTAAAATCTCAATAATATTTTCCCATTCAAGTTCGATAGGCAAAAAAAAAAATACAAAAGAATAGACCAAAAAAAACATCCAACTTAAGAATTCATAACCAAATTCATAACCAACTATTCGCATCACTATAAGTTTACACGCAATTTTTCGAAAAAATTTATTTTAGAAATGAGGGAATTTTTTTTTCCCCAAACTAATTAAAAATAAACTTTTTATTTTCCTATTAGGGGAGTTGATTATTTGCGAAAGATAAATAAAAAAGAAGAAGAAGAAGAAAATGAAAAAGAGGGGAAAAAGGGAGGAAAAAATTGGTATAAAAATTGGGGCTCACCGCAGCTGGCGGAAGTTGAAAAGAAGTGAATAAAATTGGCAGATTTTTGGCAGAGTTTGTATCAGATATGCAGGCGCAGCCTCCGAGAACCGAGAGAGCAGTTGCTCCGAACATACACACGGTTGGTGGTTGGTCGCGCACTGAAGTTTGAACGCGAATCCGACAGATCCGACTAGATCCCTGTAGCGACCCAACAAAACCCACCCCCTCACATACACACACTAACACAAACATTCCCTTCTTCAGGTACCCCTTTCGACGACCCGACATTCAATGATTCACAATCCTTGATTAAACAAGAATCATCTCTCTAAATTGGATTATATATAGTTACTCTCCAGTGAATTTCTTCATTAGAAAATTATTATCTTATTTCCACACGAAAAAAAAATCTTTAGCTGGAATAACTACAAATTTCACCATATTAGCGAAATTTTTAGTTACTGTAGCGAATACTTTCACTATTTCAAGGAAATAGTGTGAATCGCTATATCAAGGAAATAGTGTAAATCGATATTTCAAGGAAATAGTGTAAATCGCTATTTCAACGAAAAAGTGTAAATCGCTATTTCAACGAAATAGTTTAAATCGCTATTTCAAGGAAATAGTGTAAATCGCTATTTCAAGGAAATAGTGTAAATCGCTATTTCAACGAAAAAGTGTAAATCGCTATTTCAACGAAATAGTTTAAATCGCTATTTCAACGAAAAAGTGTAAATCGCTATTTCAACGAAAAAGTGTAAATCGCTATTTCAACGAAATAGTGTAAATCGCTAATTCAACGAAATAATGAAAATCGCTATTTCAACGAAATAACAAATAGAATAAAAAATAAAAACAATAAAATAACAAAATAAAACAAATTGAAATAGTGAATCGCTATTTCGCTCTTTTATCGAATAAATAAAAATTAAGAAAGAAAAAATAAGAATTAAGAAGAAAAAAAAATTAAGAAGTAAAAAAATTAATTTTTAGGTTTTAATAAATATTTTTCAACGAAAATTGATATTGATAATTGTCTGAAATTGATAACTTGACGATAGTAACAAAGAAGAAATAATTTCAACATCAATATTTGTGGCGCGCTCCCCAGAAAGTTACCTAAGAAGCAAACGAATTGTAGGTTACGTTCGTGTTAGATTTATTTTGATCAAAAGCCTATTTTTAATTATTTGAATTTTAAACCAATTTTCATTGACTATTTTAGATATAACGAAGACTTGAGATCAATAAATTTTAATTAATAATTTGTTCTCTTTCTGTATTTTTACTGAAAAAAATAAAAACATAACCTCAAATTTTTTCCTTCTTTCCTTTCTTCGGAGCGTGACACATTTTTCTCTATAGGCACATAATAATTTCGTCAGGAACAATTTATCCATTTCTCCTTCCTTTTTTTCATACATAATTATTACATAATACACGTAAAAAAGCCTTCAACTGGAACAGCGATTACATTCGCTAAAATAGCGAATGTATTCATTAAAATAGCAAAAGTATTCGTTGCAATAACTAAAAAATTTGCTAATATAGTGAATTTTATATAGTTGTTCCAGGTGAAGATTTTTTTTCGTGTAAAGTATAACAATTATCTTTGTTATGCAGTGAACCAAAAATTATCTTTGAATTAAACATAATAATTTTGATTTAATACATATAATAAATTTGATTCAATAAAAATTATGTTTAATTGAATTATAAAAAAAGTTTAATTTAAACATATTTTTTTAGTTGACTACTTATTTTTGAATTAAACACAAATTTTCTATGTGCAATTATTATTTTAAAAAATCAACATTTGTATTTAACACTTATTTTTAAATCTAAATTTAAACATAGTTTTTTAGTTGACTACTTATTTTTGAATTAAACACAAATTTTCTCAGTGCAATTATTATTTAAAAAAATCAACATTTGTATTTAACACTTATTTTTACATCTAAATATCACTGATGAGAAAACGTTATACTTAATTTAAATAAAAAAGTAATTTTAAGTGATTTTGTTTAATTGAAATTAGTTTGTAAGCTTAATTCCAAACTGTAGAAAATATCTTCTGCTTTGATTCAAAAGTATTATTTGTTTGAATAATATTTAATTCAATCATATTTTCTGCTTTGATTTAAACCAAAAATATGATTAAAAATTTGTATATTTATTTCAAACATAAAAGTTGATTTAAAATTTAATGTTTAATTCAAACTTAAAAGTTGATTAAAAATTTTATGTTTAATTCAAACTTAAAAGTTGAATAAAAATTTTACGTTTAATTCAAAACTTAAAAGTTTATTATAAATAGTTTAATATCAACCACAACTTATGTTTAAATTAACTATATTATTTTTTTAGATGAACAACTTATATTTATATAAAATAAATTTTTTTTGAATGAACCAAAAAAAATGTTCCACTTAAACTTAAATATTTTTGACTGTATAGCGCAGATATTTTAAGTTTGATTTAAACAAAATATATTTGAATGAAATAAATCGTTTTCTTAGTGATTAAAAATTTTTAATTCCACAAAGCTTTATAAATATAATTTCTGGAAATTTATTTTTATTTATTATTTATCGCAAAAATTGAGATGGGCTTTTTCAATTTCTGATTTTAACACAAAAAAAATTTATTACTGCTTTGAATTGTATAGTAATGATTTATAAAAAAAATTCTTGTCTGTCTATAATAAAATAATCATGAAATTAAATAGTCAAATTAAAAAAATTTAATATTGGATAATACTCCATTTTAAAAAATTTAATTTTGGATAATACTGAATTTAAAAAAATTTAAATTTGGATAGTACTCAAATTTTAAAAATTTAATTTTGGATAATACTAAAATTAAAAAAATTTAATTTTGCATAATAGTCACATTAAAAAAAAATTAATTTAGCGTAATACTCACATTAAAAACAAAAAGAATTTCCAAAAAAAGTAGTTTTATTTTTTTTCACAAAGTCCAAAGTTCTGTAAATAAACAATCTGACTTAAAAATTTTAATTAAGTTCATTATTCATTAATTTTAAACACTAATCAAATTTCAAATTAATTAAATTGTATCTATTAAGTAAATTACCATTTTCAAATTAATTAAATTGTTCTTTGCTTTCAAATTTGAATTTACCGGCTAAACAGATTTCTTCCTTATCATACTCCGAATCTACTTTATCTTCTCATACGGCTAACGACATTTAAAAATTTGTTTCCGTTAAAGAGCAACGTTTTTATTTATTTTTATTCCCTCTTCCTTTATTCTTTAATCGAGGACAAAATAAAAGTGAGGCTAATTATTGCATTTTGAAAAATTCACAAAAACTGAGCTTTAAATATAAATAAAATAAATGAATTTCCGTTTTTTTTTTTTGAAGGAACCTTCTTGGTAAGTTTTTTAGGTTATGTTATTATTTACAAAATTTTGTATTTTCTACAAGAAAAACTTTTTAGAAATCATGTCCATTAATAATTATGGCTAAAATAGTTTTATTTTAAAAGGAAACCTTTTAAATACAAAAAGGTTAGAAGTTTATAGGAAAAAAAAACTTTTTAATATTAAATTATTAACTGATTTCTATTGATTTTTAAATGAAATTTTTTTCGTCAAAATGGTCATTTCACGTGAATTCAAATTCACGTTTGTAAACAAATACAAATAATAAAATAAAAACTTTTAATTGCTCTTTACTGCAAAGAAAATCTGCACGATTTTTACAATAATTATTTATTTATAAAATTGAATTAAATAAATTTTATTATTATTAATAATAATAATAATAATCAGGTTCCTAAAGTTTCGATCGTTCAAATAAACGACTATATTTTTTTTAACTTCATCTAATTTGTATTTCTTTACAAAAAAATTTGTTTTTAGATTAAGACAAATTAATTCTAAACTAAATATTCTTATAAATTCAATTATTTTTCTTTTTTGGATCATAATTTTCTAAAACATTTTAGGTGAAAAGAAATTTCGTTCATTTGAAGGTTCAAAACTTTAAGCCACATAATAATAATAATAATAATAATAATAATAATAATAATAATAATAATAATAATAATAATAATAATAATAATAATAATAATAATGAAAATTAAATTATTATTAGCAGGATTCTTATTTGTTTAAATAGACTTTTGTTAGTGTATTTACAGAAAGAAAAACAATTTTTTTTTTCATAAAAAGAGTTTTATTTTCCAATGATAATTTTATTCTTACGTATAAAACTACTTTTTTTTATTTTGCTGGAAAAGCCTTGTCCCCCATCACAAGAAAATTGATTTAATAATTTTTTTTATAGTCTTTTCACGAGTCTACTCTTGTTATTTTCGATTTCGTTAAAAAATGGTGTGAAAAACTTTCATGGTGTTCGCATTTTTTTTTTTTTTTTTAATAAGAAATACTATTCGTGTATATTTATAACACTATTGATATCGTTTTTTTAGTATTACACAGTTTTAATCTAATCGTTTATGTTTTCTTATCAATGTTTGTTTGTTTTTTAATATTTATAATCGCTGTGGGATGTATACATATATTTATATTTATATATATATTTTTTGTTTTTTAATATATATAATATGTATAAAATTGTCAGTACAGTCTGTTATAATATTAAGCTCTTCCTAATATCGAATAACTTCTTTTATTTATTTTTTTTTTATACAAGTGTCGCCTAAATATTGTCATTCTTGGCAAATTATTAACGCCACATTTATATTGCATTTAAACAAAGTTGTTTGGAGCACGTTGCCCTTTGTATAATTTACAATCTCTCGCGTACTTTCAAAAATGATGTACAAAAAAAGTATTTAAAAAATTTTTCTCTTTTTTTAATAACAATCTTGGTGAAAAATGGAAAGAGAAACAAAAACACTGCAACTGGCTGGAATATTGTAAACTATTCTCTATTTTTTGTTTTCAAGTTCATTTTAAACATATTTTGATTAATATTTTATATTTTCGAAATTTATTTCTTTGATCTGAATATCTTACACATTTTTTTGTCTAGATTTAGAACTTATTTTTCCGGTGTAACAAATTGATGCGAATTTTCTAAAGTTAATTACTTTTTAATGCAATTTTTCTTTGAGGACGTTTCTTTTTATCACCTTAGTTCGATAAATAAAATTTCTAACATTCTTAGTTTTTGTATATAAAACAATTTCGTCATTGAAAATTGCATTTGCAATTTAATTCGAGGGATTTAGAGTCAACTATATTATCAATTGTAAACAAAGAATAGTTACTTTTTTTTTAGTACTTTAACAGACAAATATCTAACTTTTTTTTCTTCATAATATCTAAATCTAAAATCATTCTCTCGCGTACTTTCATCTTAGATGATTAAAGCGTTCGCTCCACAATTTATTTTCCTCTCATTCCTCTCAGGCACTCGACGCGGCACAAAGTATATATATTTTTTTCTCCTTTAATTTAGATATTTACAATGTTTTTAATTTTTCTTTTAAAGTTGACCTACAGTCATCTAATGTCAATATTACAACATTCATTTAACGTTTTTTTTTAATACCAATTCATTGTGAATCATGAATACTGGACATTTTTCCTATTTTTTTTTTTCATTACAACTATTAAGTAGTATTTAAATATTTGCAATAAAACTAATTAAAAAGGCATCGAAATTTTTCCAGAGTTTCTTTATTTGTGAAAATGAAACAATTTTTACTCCGATGGAATTGCCCTTGTTTTAAAAATTAATAATTAGTCTTTATAGATTTGTTAGATTGTTTTCTTTATCCTACAATCGATGTAGTGTCGATTCTTTTTAAATTCAAGTTTATAATTAGAAATTCAAGAAATCTTAAATAAACACAAGTGGAATGATCTTTGTGTAAAAAAATACTTCGTTGTATACGATCCATTTACAAAATGAATATTTCTATCATCATTTAATTGCATAATTTGTAAATGTAATTTGAAATTGCATTTTTGATGTTAATAAAATATTGTATTGATACAATACAACTTTATTTCCCGTCAGTTTCAATTTTTCGAAAATTTTAATATATGCAAACATCTCTGAAAAATATTTTTGAATTACGTTCAAAAACTCGGAGAAATTTGCCACTGCCTTTGCCCTACAGCAAGAAAACTTGAATTTAAAATAATATACTCAAAATATTATTCTCAAAAATTAATTCTTTTGGAATAAAGAAAACGAATCTATAAAGCTTGAAATATATTTTTTTTAAATGTTTAAAACATAAAAATATGTTAATACAAAAAATAAATTAAAATGAATTCTAAATACAGTTTTAAACTGAATAACTGTGAAACAATTTTAAAAATTGTATTTTCTCACAGAACAATAAATTTCTTTCAACACTTTCTTGTTTTGAAAAATTTCTTTAAAAAATAGTTCCATTTGGCACTGTGAAAATTATTCTCATCTAAAAAATTCTAAAAAGTTTGTTTTTTTAAAAATTAAAAAAACTATGTATATGTATAAAATAGTGAAAATCAAAAATTGAGATTATCTCCAAAGTTAATTAATGTAATAATAAGTAAAAGTACAAAAACTATCGAATGACTTTTTTAAGTACATTTTCGTATAAACAGAATGAAAGAGATTATGCTTTGATCTTAAGTAAATTGTAAAATAATGTAAAAATACTGGTTTAACCGTATGATAAAAAAAAATTAATTGGTCCTCCCTATTGGACACGAATAATAATCATTCTGTGACCCCATAAATTGCTCATTTCTTTTTTTTACTCTTTTCTCACACATTTACACACTAAAAAAGCACACTATTTTTTTTGCGGAAATTTCTATTATATATGGACGTACATTCTCGCCTACAAGCGATCTTTTATATTCTGTTAAAATTATCCAATTAGCAAAAAGAGGAAAATTCTCTATAAAATTCTCAAAAAATACTCGCTTTTGTAAAAAAAAATATCAAAAGCTATTTTTATACACTAGAAAATAGTTTAGGAAGTTTAATTTAATTTCTCCGTCAAAAACTATTAAATATGAAAACTTTTTTGAATGTATTGACTTTTTTGACAGTTTAAAAATTTAATGTGTAGTTTGATTTTTGATGAATGAAAATGTGCGCTCATATTCGTTTAAAATTCAGTCTCAATCAATCTCGCTTTGCACACGGAAAAAAATATTTCTTAATGATTTGTTTGGAAATAAAACCTTTTGTTTCGAAATTATCTTTAAAAATAATTTTTCTTTTTTAATTTCAGATGTACGTGTGAAAATAAAATAAAATTTTATGATCAGTAGAAGAAAAATGAAATTCTTTTTAATTTCAGATGTACGGGTGAAAAGAAAATTAAATTTTATGATCAGTAGAAGAAAAATGAAAAAGTACTAACAGAATGATGATTTTAAATGGAACGATTTATAATCATAGGAAATATTTTTTTATCGTGCATTTTGGATGCACGTTGGACGTTACGAGCAAAACCATAGGCCTCTTTTGAAACTCCTGTATTTTGAAGGCAGGAATGCAGGCCTCATATGGAAGCATTTCAGTAGAAAATATATATCTATATTGTACATATATATATGAATTATTAAATATATATATATGTTTATGTATATATATATTATCCGAAGTGTCATCTATCAGCCTATTCTAAAATAGTCCTCTAGATTTGTAGTCCCCTCACCAAAAAAAATTAACATTATCGCACATTTTTAACAGTCGTTTCCCTATGGTCAGGGTTTCAAAAAAGAACCATTCTCACCTATAATCTAAAACCTGATTCCCGGAGACTTATGGGCCGCGCATAAGTATGGAATCTGAAAATCGCGAAGGAAGAAATAATCGAAGTCCTTCGGGTTTCTTTTTTTTTTATCACATCTGTTAATCTGCTATCGTCTTGAACTCCTACTGTACATCTTATTTCGATTATCAGTTCGGAATTTCCTTTGCTTAACATTTAAAATATTGTCCGTTTAAGATTAAAAAATTCGACGTTACTTCAATGGTCCCCACGTAACAACTCCATGAGAAGATTAAACGAACAACCCTCACCCTCGGCACGCTTTGCGCTCAACAATTCCTTTCCCGCTTGGCACGTTCTTTGTAAATCAGGAATCCTGAGTAGTAGTTCGCCGAATTTTGCTGGCATCTCTGGATACCTGGCGATTGTATATTGCTGAAGGGCTTGAAGTGCTTTCTCCTGTGAAGCTCTGACTTTTTCCGGTTCCTTCAATTCACTCGTGTCGGATGTTAGGAGAACTATCACCTATGGCAAGATTGGAAATTTAGAATTTAAATCTTAAAAAATAATAAAGGGTGAAAAGAATAGTATTTACCTTCATCGCGACGTATTCGTATTGATCCACCCTGAGTCGCCTGAGATTATTTGTGAAAGTAAGCATCCTCTCGATACAGGTAGCCAGGCCGAGTTGTCTAGCTTGCTCTAGTGTGATTGATTTTCCTAGGGAAACACGTATCTCGCCAGGAGTGCTCATACTTCGGAAACAGCAAGAAAAGAGCAATAGCTCACACCAAGAGTTGATGAGTAGACAAATTTGATCATCAATCGAGATGTTTTTGAATAATGGCAAGCTTTTACACCATTTGACAATTTTGTAGAGTCTATGATCGGCGATATTGCACAGATTTGACAAGAAGTCGGGATGTTGTGTTGGATTACCGTTTGGATTTGTGTTGGGTGTTTGGGTGGCATTGACATTTGATGATTGTTGATGATCGTGATTATTGGTTATGGGTCCAGTTGAACTGGGCCTTGCGGACTCGCCACTGTTTATGTTTCCATTGGTAGTAGTCGCTCCGTTTGATGTTCCGCCACCTAGTAGGGAATCACTATTCGGAGTGGTACTGTTCTGACTGCCAACTCTGTCATTGTCGTTGTAATGCCACAGATGCTCGACGTCCATAATATCCTGCAAGAGTTGAGGCACTGCCTGCATTTTGTGAGAGTGGTTCGAGTGATGTCGCATCTGATGATGATGCTCCGAACCCGGAGGTGCTGGACTGCAGGATCCACCCGTCATTTTGTCACCAGACATCCCGCCGGCAGGACTGCCAATGAGATTCGCTGGTAGTGTGTACGTGCATTGATAGGTACTACGACCACCTCGTGTTCTGTCCTCCCTTATTGCTTCCAATTTCATACCCATGTTTAGACACTTATCGAAGCGGCAAGCGGGACATTTCTTTCGGGTTGCCACTGTCACCGGACAACCGACACCCCTTAGGCAGACGTAGTTTTTCCGATTCTGAACGGTGCGTTTGAAGAAGCCCTTGCAGGACTCACAGGAGAAGATGCCGTAGTGAAAACCGCTAATCTTGTCGCCACAAATCGGACAAGGACTGTTGATTAGTTGTTGTCTGGTTGAAATCCCAGTGGGTGCGGAGGGTATTCGGCAGTCGTCCTGATCTTCAGGGTGACCCTCCGAGGAAATCTCGGAACCTGGCGTTGAATAGTGACCTGTGGACCCTGTGGACCCTGTGGACGATGCTGGTAGGTGCATGGGACTACCTTGCGCTACCTGGTGATGATGCTGCGGATGTGCGTGTCTCTGCTGAACTGGCGAGTGCGTCGGGGGACTTAGGGATCCGTAACTGTAACAACTACTCGACGCGTCGGAATTGTTTCTTGAGAGAGAGTGAGAGAGAGACAAGGACAGAGAGGAAGTGGAATTGTTGAAACTGTGACGTGACAGAGATAGTGATGATGATGGTACTGGACTTCCCGGACCCAGTGCCGAGTGTCTAGCCGCATGTGGACTTTGCGTTGGCGAACTGAACACACTATAAGCTGAATGAATCGCAGAGTCAGGCGATGGAACCTGGAGGAATAATTGCAATTTAATGTTTGTTAATATGATTGTTAATTTTGTCGATACTTTAGGTTCAGGTTTAGTAGGCTAAAACAAATTGTTTATTCTCACCTGCGATCTGGTATGACTGTGTTTAGTGAGATGATGTCGTGGATTCAGTACTGGACTATGATTAGGGTTGTAGCCTCCCAGGAGTTTGCCAACAAGCAAGGGAAGATCGTTCTGTTGTGTTTGCTCCAGACTCTCCAAACGTTGATGCTGTTGGGCTTGTTGAGCATGAGACAAGGGAAGAACAGTGTCATTCAAACCAATGAGTCCTGGACTAGATCGAAAGTCGGGTTCTGGTTTTATTGGGAACTTTTGCTCCTGTGGTCCAGGACTTGTACTACAAACTTGAACTCCTTCCATTGATGTTTCTTCGAGGTCCTAAGGGGAAAAAGTTGTAATTAAAAATTCTCCTCGACTTTGGAATTCTCTTTAATTCTCTTTAAATCTCTTTAATTCTCTTTAATTTGAATTTGAATTTCGTTTTTTGTGTACCTGATTTGTGATGGTATTGGAAGACATTTCCTGGTCTGATAGTTCACCTTCCCAGGACATGGGCCTTTCTGGTTGTTGCTGTAAATTGTCATCGCAACTTTCGTTGTCGTGCTTCTTTTTTGTGCGCAAATTTACCCCGCGGAAGTCAATTTTGCTCACTTCGCCATCGCTGTCCTCTACGTCGTTAACGTTCGTTGATTCTGTGGATCCGATGCTGGTGCCGGAATCAATGACACCGGATCCACAGTTCGATACTACGGATACTGTCACGCCATTCTGTCCTCCAAGATACTTGCATACACTTTTACCTGAAACGTCAATTAAGTTAGTACCAAAAAAAAAATTCATACCCAATTGTTATCAATCAATTTTTTTTTCGAATCTAAACATCCGATTTTATAATGAAACCAAACAGTTTGATAATTACTGTTGGGGAGCAAATAAAAACTGCTCGCTTTAAGGCTAAATAGCTTAACTTGCCTTCAATGGCTATAAACTGTAATATTCAGCCTTTATTATACTTTTATTTAAAAAAGAGAATTTTTATTAGTGTTTTTTTTGCCTAATCGAAATATAACTTTCGTAGAAAGTCTTGATTATGCTTCTGCAGCAGCTCAGTTGCTTCGATCAAATAGTTAACGATTTACCGCTAAAGACAAGGCAAGCGAGCAATCAAGACTTTCAATTGGGTTCTATACTGGGTAAGTTTATTACGTTATTAGGAAACGTAACTGGTTAGCTTTAAGATTCAACGCACGCAACTCTCTTTGAAAGAAAAGTATATAAAACTATCGATATTGCTCTTTCGGGCCAGTGAAGCGCGCTGAGGAAGAAAACAGTTAGGATTAGGCAAAGATCTCCAAGAAGACCTTTTACAGAGCATGAAAGTATAATGCCGATGAAACGTCGTCAAGTTTTAATTGCCCGCAGTTATGTCGCATCACTATTCGTCAGGATGCTTAATTTTGAAAAACAATTTCAAGGAGCAATGTAAAATATTTTTTATCAACATAACTTTAAATAACAATTTGAATCTATTGAGCTTCAAATTGTTATTAAAGTTATGTTGATAACAAACAACAAATTTTTGCCAAACAGAAATTATTTTTCATTGGCACTATATTCGGGAAATGGTTTTCTTTATTCTCAGTGTGTAGACGTACAAAAATAGTACCAAGTTTGTAAGGTCCATTTATGCAGTCAACTAAATAATTTAGATTTATGGTTCCGTTTTCAATTCAGAGTATAGAAGACATCACTCGAATGTTTGTTTGAAAAGGTGAAGTTTATTTCGTCACAATTGTTCTTTTTTCCCCCTTCGGCAAATGAACGTGCTCGAAAGACCAAACACGTGGACGCGCCATCTAGGCGCCTATATTCCGTAAACAGAGTTTTATGAGTTCATGAGGTCAGACCCTTAAAGACTGTAAACTAGAGTCGAAAAATTAAAACCATAAGAAACGTAAAATTAATTCCAAACGGGTAATGAATTATGATTCAAGAATTTTGTTTTGTTAACCTGTTTTCAATTTCTCACCTATTTCTTTTAAAGTAATTAGTAATAATTAGTAATTATTTCTTTGTTTCAGGCAAACCACTTCGGGAACTACTTTGAGAGGTAAGAGAATAAGATAGTATTGTTTTAGTATAAAACGTTAGAGACGAAAAAAAGGGGACAGTTTGGTCCCTTTTGGTCCATGAAGCATACACTTGGTCTAAGCGACTTGAAGAATTTTTTTTTTAATTACCGTCGTGCATATCGTGGGCCGGTAGCACGTTAATTGTCGTGACGGAGACGTTCTTCCCGGTCTCCGAGGTGCGTGATGGCATGGCCGACTGTAACTTCCAAGATTGTGCCGGGGGCCACCAGCCCGGGCCCTCCGTGGGCCCATTTTGCTCTGACATTCTCAGCTGGCTGCGATTCGCCGCACGCTGGCAATAATTCGCGCTTTTAGTCGGCGATGCCCCAGGTTGACGACGATGCTCCTCAGCATCCTGAGCGCAGCCTGGCAAGACGAGCCTCTCTCGATCCCTTCAAACGATTACAAATCCCGTTCTATGATGCCAAAGGCCCCTCACAACCAAGCTTCGATCTGCAAGTTCAAAAGATAATGCACGTGAGACATTTCAATACAGCAAGCATTTCTGCGATAATGATGATGACGATGTTACTTTTTGAATTCTATACCAGAGGGAGAATGAATGGTTAATTGATCACGTTCGTTTTTCACCGCCAAAGATTGTAATTAAAAAAAAGAAATTCTTCCCGATTTTTACCAATTGAAAAAAAACATTTTTACACTTTTTATTGTTTTATATGAGTACAGGGCTTGGATTGTGGGACTTTTTTCGACTTTTCTAACACCGTAAATCGTTAGGTATTAAAATAACACCAAAATGGATTAAAATAACACTAAATTGGATTATTTTAATCCTTTTTGGTGTTATTTTAATACCTAACGATTTACCGTGAAGAAAATGTGACTTTTTCCGACTTTTTTGTGTAAAAATGCGACTAATCGACTTTTTCGAAATTTTTTTAGTAAAATGCGACTGAAATTTTTAAAATTTTCAGAAAATTAAAGTTAAAGGAAAAAGTTTTAGTCAAAAAAATGTTCTGTCAAATTTATTTACAGATTTCTTTCAAATTTTTCAAAAATACATCAATAACTCTTTTTTTAAACAAATATTTCATTATTATTTTTCCATAAGAATTAAAATTCTTCAAAAGATTCAAATTCAAACCATTTTAAAAATTAAACTACTTATAATAATTAAATATGGCCGAGTGATAAAATCATTATTTTATATTATAAGATTTTATAAACAAAAGAATTTGAAAATAATTGATTTTCTATGATGAATTTTTTTATTTATAAACATAATTAAAATTTTAACAATAATTTCATTAAAATTCTTTGCAAATAATTGAATTTCAGAGAAGAGTTTTATTATTTATAAGGATAATTGAAATTTAAAACAGATGTTTTTTAAAAACGATTAAAAGTAATTAAATTTTGAAGAAGAATTTTGATATTTTTAAAAATAGCTGAAATTTTGGGGAGAATTTAAAAAAATTTGAAAATAATTGAATTTCTGCGATACTTTTTTCTTATTTTTAAGATAATTGAATTTTGCAAAGAATTTTATCAGAATTTTTGAAAATAATTAAATTTCCACGATAAATTTTATTATTTATGAAGATAATGATAATTTTGAAGAGAAATTTAAAAAAATTTTTGAAAATAATTGAATTTCTGAGAAGAATTTTATTGCTTTTTAAAATAAATGAATTTCTAGGATGAATTTTATTATTTATAAAGATAATTACAATTTTACATAAATAAATAAATAATTGAAATACTAACAAGAATTTTATTAAAATTCTTTAAAAATAATTGAATTACACAGAAGAATTTTATTATTTATAAAGATAATTGAATTTTTGAACAGATTTTGTTTTAAATGTTTAAAAGTAATTGAATTTTAAAGGAAGAATTTTGATATTTATAAAGATAATTGAAATTTTAAGAATTTAAAAAAGAAATTTTGAAAATAATTGATTTTCTGCAAAGAATTTTCTTAGTTGTGAAGATAATTGAATTTTGCAAAAAATTTTATCTGAACTTTTGAAAATAATTAAATTTTCATGATGAATTTGATAATTTTGACGTGAAATTAAAAAAAAAATTTTGATAATAATTGAATTTCTACGAAGAATTTTATTACTTTTGAAAATAAATGAATTTTTAGGAGAAATTTTATTAATTATAAAGATAATTACAAATGTACAGAAATAAATAAATAAATAATTGAAATTCTGACAAGAATTTTATTAATATTCTTTGAAAATAATTGAATTATAGAAAAGAATTTTATTATTTATAAAGATAATTGAATTTTTGAACAGATTTTATTAAAATTCTTTAAAAATAATTGAATTACAGAAAAGAATTTTATTATTTATAAAGATAATTGAATTTTTGAACAAATTTTTTTAAAAATGTTTACAAGTAATTGAATTTTGAAGAAGAATTTTATTATTTATAAAGATAATTGAATTTTTAAACAGATTTTTTTTAAATGTTTAAAAGTAATTTAATTTGATGAAAAATTTTGATATTTATAAAAATAATTGAAATTTTGTAAATAATTGAATTTCGGCGAAGAATTCTCTTACTTTTGAAGATAATTGAATTTTGCAAAGAATTTTATTAGAACTTTTGAAAATTATTAAATTTCCATGATGAATTTTTTTGTTCGTAAAGATAAGGATAATTTGACGAGAAATTAAAAAAAAATTTGAAAATAATTAAAATTCTGCGGAGAATTTTATTACTTTTGAAAATAATTGAATTTCCATGATGAATTTTATTATTTATAAAATTTTGACGAGAAATTTAGAAAAAAATTTTGAATGTAATTGAATTTTTGCGAAGAATTTCATTATTTTTGAAAATAAATGAATTTTAGAGAAGAATTTTATTATTTATAAAGATAATTACAAATGTACAGAAATAAATAAATAATTGAAATTCTGACAAGAATTTTATTAAAATTCTTTGAAAATAATTGAAATACAGTGAACAATTTTATTATTTATAAAAATAATTGAAATTTTGAACATATTTTTTTTTTAAATGTTAAAAATACCGAATTAAAATAATTCGGTAAATAATTATTAATGAATAATTGAAATTTTGAACAGATTTTTTTTAAAAATGTTAAAAATACCGAATTAAAATTATGTCATGCATTTTATTAAATTTTATTAAATATTATTCCAGTTTGTTTTATGTTAAAATATGTGTTGGCGAGAAATGTGAAATAAATTAAATAATTAAATTAACATTAAATAAAATTTGACAATTTTGTGTTTTCCTTTTGGCGTTTTTTCTCCTAAAATTTCATTCGACTTTTTTCCGATTTTTTCGGAAATTTTATACGACTTTTCGTGACTTTTGTTGTAAATTTATGCGACCAAAGCGACTTTTTTTGAGTCTTAAAGACGATCCGAGCCCTGTGAGTATTAAAAGTGTAAATTACTTGTAAAAAAAAATTGTCAGGGAAACACATAATTAAATTTTTCTATCAACTCTGAATTAGTATTAATTTTTTCAGTTTCAAATAAATAATATGTGGGGGTTTTTTTATCCATAATAAAAAAATATATTTTCAAGGTTACAAAAAAGGCGAGTTATATAATTTTTTCCCCCTTACAAGTTACAAATCAAGTGGAATGAAATTATTTACGAGAAATATCATCTAGTTTACACCTTTCTTGAGAAAATTACTGTATACTTTGTTGCAATTGATTTATCCATCATCTTCTTCTATATACATAATGGTTGTGGAATGCTTCTTCCATTATATTATTAGAGGGGAAAAAAAACAAGTTTACTATTACCAATAAGTGTTATTTAGTGTTTCTCTGAATCACACTTGAGTTAGCAATGATGATAGGATTAAAACATTTTTACTGATTACTGATAACGGCGAGGATAATCAAGTATGGCATACAGTGAAAATTTTCCTATTATTACTGCCATATAATTTTGCGGCTAAAACTACCGTTTGTATTCGGTATGTACTATAGTCATAAATATTTTTATCCCTACGAATAATTTTTATAAATTGGTCATTAGCGGCTTTAACGACTTCACTGAAGAATGAAGATTGACGATTTTTGCTCAATCAAAAAGGATAAAAAAAATCTTAAACAATAGGAAAATAGTATTTTTACTTATTTTGGTTTTATTGAAGGTCCAACAAATCATTTTTAAACAATAGATAAATATTTGTATTTATTTTGGTTTTATTGAAGATAATGATTCATAAATCATTAATTAATCATTAACTGATGAAAAATCTCAGATGGCAGAGTTGGAATAAAAACATTTAGTTGATTTCACGTTTAAGAATGTTGTCTTTTATACGCAACATTGACAGTGTGTATCATCATCATCATCATCATTATTATCATGAATGAAAGCTACAATGCATTGAAAGTTTAAGTCTTTCCCATAGGCGATTTCGTGTACGTATATGAATTATTTGCAAAATTTATTAAACATCTGATATTAGAGAAAACGGTCATGTAATTATATTTTCACTCGTAAGATGGTATTTTAATGAAGTTAAATCTGATTATTAATACCATACGTTAAATCCGCGATTACGAAACCATACAGTAAATCCTGATGTATTACACCCAGAGAAAATTATTATTTAAACCAAATATATTTTATTTGACTTAAATAAATGTATATTTGTCTCAGAACCAACTAGACTTTTTATTTGTTTTAAATAAAATTTATATTTGATATAAATAAAATTTATATTTGATATAAATAAAACATATATTTGAGTTAAATAAAATTTTATTTAAACTAAATAAAATTTATTTGAAACAAATAAAAAGTCTAGTTGATTCTGAGACAAATATACAATTTCTCTGGATTTAAAAAGTGTTGCAGATTAAATTCACACCAAAACAGTTTATTCTTTTTTGCTATTATTTTAATAAACAATTTTGGTGTTATTTTTTACAATAAATGAAATTTTAGTTTATTTAATTTTTTTATACCTATAAAACATGAAGACATCGATAACTTCGAGTCAATTTCTTCATATTTAAATAATAATTAAAGATGACCAAGTAATAAAATCATTATTTGATATTATTACAAAATTGCAATTATTCGGAAATTCTGCAATTAAATATTAATAATTCATAAATGTTCTATAAAGAGAAAGTATTAAGAAGAAACAGTCATGGTTATTATATATTTCGAATGTAAATAGGAAAGGAAAAAAAAAATTTTTCGCGTAGAGAAAAAAGGAAAAATTGACTCGAAGGGGAATTAAACCTTTTGCCAATGTACTTTAAAAGAGTGGAATGCGTAAATATCTAAAGACCTCGCGCGTTTCTCCTTAAAAAAAACCTCACTTCCCCCCACCACCCCTTCCTTTCAAACGCCTTCTCCCTCTCTCGCGGTCATAAAGCCTTTCACCCCCACCGATAAACGCCTTTCTCTGTTTCCAACTTGCTGACTAATTTCCTCCCTCTCTCTTCTCTCTCTCTCTCTTTATTTTGATTTGCATGCGTCATATCGGGATGACTTTTCATAGTTCGCGGCTTGTAGGCAAAATCCAATAACCAAGGAAAGAGAAAAAAAAATACTTTTCAGGCCTTTGACTCACTATCGATTGCTTTTGACACTTTTTTTCACCTAATACAACTATTTGGCTACTATTTTTTCTGAATAAAATGCGAAAAATGGTTTTTGACTATTTTTTCTATCAACTATTTAAAAAATAAAAATTTAACGTAAATAAAAAAAAGTATTGTTTTTTTGGGGGTTAAAATATCTTTTTTTTAATCGTTGAATTATAAACGTGTTTTGAATTTAAATGAAAGAAATTAATTGAAGAAATTAAGACCATGAGGAGAAATTTAAAGTGATTTTGAAAATTGGAATTCGTTTGTAATAATTCGTTAAGTAGATTCTGATTATAAACAATTGTATAAAGTTACGAACAAGTTGAGATTCAATATGAAGTTCGCAATTCTCCACCTGAGAACGCCAAGGTCACCGCTAGATGGCAGTTCAGTTCTTTCTTGGAATTTTCACTGCCATCTGGCGGCGACCTTGGCGTTCTCAAGTGGAGAAATTGAAACACTATTTTATCCTCAGAAAATTTGTTCAATTAAATAATTCAATTTAATTTTTCAATTAAATTAAATGTTTCAAATAATCGATTACACCTTTTACTGCTCTTGAATTAGTAAAAATATTTATTAACTTGAATTAATTTCAATTAAAAATTAATATTAGTTTTAGTAAAAATAGACGGAGGGAGAATATAAACTAAAAAGAATAAAAATTAAAAATTATAAAGTAACTAACTTTTGTTTTTTATAATCATTTTTATACACCTGTGTATTTAATTTAAATTAATTTCTATTCACAATTAACATTAGTTTCACTAAAAATACACGGAGGGAGAATATAAATTTAGTACATTATACACCTGTGTACGTGTGTATAAATACTATTCTTGTATTTTTTATCGTGTGTGCGTGTCCGTTTCCGCGCGAAGGTCGTTTACGGTACCGGAAATGGACCGGCCTTGTGGACAACCGTTATGCTTGTCCCACCCTCATCATTTTACTAGATGAATAAGAGAGAAGGAGTGAGAGAGAGAGAATTTCTCTTGATTGCGAGTATGTCTCTTATTATCGTCACTCTCACGATACACACTAAAGGTCATGGGAGACAACTCGAGATGCGTTACACTCTAAATCACCTGCCTGCACAATTCACTCGTTTCTTTTAGCGTACATTATAAATAATAGCTTTCTATTAGCCGATTGCAGTAATTATCAATTTATCAATCGATTCCCCATTCGAATTGAAATTATACTTTCAAAAATGGTGGAGAAATTTTTACAATAATATTGCGAAAAAGAAGCAAAAAGCTAAAAAAAAATGTCTTCCTTAAAAAAAAATGCATCCTAAACTTTTCTAGCATTTATCATCCCTTATTTCCAAATTTTGCCATACTAGACAATTTTTAAATCTGGGATCGAATTCAGAGGTAAAAAATACATTAGAAATGACTCCCATGTCAAAAATACTCAAAAAAATATTTTTTTGAAGGGCCTTACCCCACTTTTTCCAAAATCCTGTCATTTTAGTCAATTTTGAGAATTGGGATCGTGTTTAAAGATGAAAAATACGTAGAAAATGACTCCCATGTCAAAAATAGTAGAAAAGAAATGTTTTTTCGGGTCTTTACCCCCACTTTTTTCAAAATTCTGCCGTTTTAGTCAATTTTCGAATCCGGGTTCGTGTTCAAAAGGCAAAAATACATAGAAAATGACTCCCATGACATAAATAGTAAAAAGAAATGTTTTTTTTACTCCAAAAATTTTTTTTGGGTCTTTACCCCCACTTTTTTGAAAATTCTGCCATTCTCGTCAATTTTCGAACCGTGGTTCGTATTCAAAAGGCAAAAATACATAGAAAATGACTCCCAAGTCAAAAATAGTCAAAAGAAACATTTTTTGGGTCTTTACCCCCACTTTTTTCAAAATTCTGCCATTCTCGACAATTTTCGAACCAACGTTCGTGTTCAAAAGGTAAAAATACATAGAAAATGACTCCCATGTCGAAAATAGTAAAAATAAACGTTTTTTGGTTCTGTACCCCCAATTTTTTTGAGAAAAAATATATTTAAGCGTTATGTGAAAATTCTTTTGGGTTAAAAGTCGGTCGAGTGTGTTTCTCTTTCTATATGTGTGGTTTAAAAAAAAAAAATATATATATATTTTAAATCCAGGAGTGAAGATTGAAGACGGTTGCCGGAACCTGTTCTCGTCGTTTTTATCGATTAATAAAATAAATAGATAATCGCAGGACCTGCATTCCTGTCAGGCCACCTCCCCAGCCAACTTGACTGGCTTTGCTTCTTGATTCGTTGGTTTTGTTCACCGAGTCTTATTTTGCTGCTACTTCTGCCGACGCTCTCGCTCTTGTGCTTAAAGACTTGGAACTTTTAAAAAGTCCTTCCTTCCAAGTCTCGCAGAGTCTTTCTCGTTTGGGCGTTACTTTATATCTCTTTCAATTTCTTGCCTCTTATATACAGACTTCAAAATGCACTTTTAACAAGTACAATATCTCACCTGCTATAAATTTTTCTTTAAATTCAGAATTCGCAAGTTTTTTAAATTCACAAACTCTCAGTAAACATTGATTAAAATTTATTTTAGAGAAATAAAAATTTAATTTCAGGCCAAATACAATTTGATTAAAAGGAATGAAACTCATTTGAACCAAAGAAAAATTTATTTGTATCAAAATGAATTTTTGTTTGAATTAGAAAAAAATTATTTGAATCAAATGAAATTTATTTGAAACAAAGAAAATTTCAATATGAGTCAAATACGATTTGTTTGAAAGGAATTAAACTGATTTGAATCAAAATGAATTTTTATTTTAATTGAAAAAAAATTATTTGAATCCAACGAAATTTATTTGAATTAAATTAAATTTATTTGAATCATATAAAATTTATTTGAATCAACTAAAATTTATACGAATAAAATGAAATTTATATTTGAAACAAATAAAATTTTTATTTCGACTAAATGAAGTTTTCTTTTAATTAAAATAAAACTTACATACTTGGACCAAATAAAACTTATCTGAAACAAATAATATAAATTTTACGCTTCGAGTCAAATACGTTTCTTTCCTGTGCAATTTTTCTTTTATTTTTATTTTCCGCATAAATTTATAAAAGTAAATAATTTATAATTTATTTATTTTTTTATTATTTTATTTTTTTTTATTTTTTTCAATTTAATTTTTATTTATTTCCCTTTAAAAAAATTTTCCTATTTTTATTTATTCGTTTTTTTTTAATTTGAGAAATTCATGAAGATTTTCACTGATTTTTTCTTTTCTTTTTTTCTTTTTTTGGTAAATTGTCTCTTTAATTCTCAGTAGGAGCACTTTTGCGGGTCTCGCTGAGATATAAAAGCGAAAGATTTTTATTACCCGAAAAAGAAAGGTTTCTTTTTTCTTTCTTTTTTTTTTGTTTATCATACAGCAGTGGATTACCTGCTACTCGGTGGAGATCTTTTGTTCGATAAGAAGCGTGAGAGCAAAGTATTGTGCTTTAAATTCTTACGACTTGATCCGCGTACAAATCGACGCTTTCCTTTGTATCCAATGAAATACATACATTGGGAGAGCAAAAGCCTCGCCACTTATTTAGTTTTATCGCATTCGATGTACATGTTCATTGTATGTTTAGCTTTCGAACATTTTTATTTATTTACTTTATCAAAAAAAAAAAAAAATACAATATTGATTTCCACATTGAGCGATAATTCTTTTTGCAAAAACTTTAAAGTACGATTATCATGAAAGTAAGAAATTATAGGTGAGAGCCTATTTTTTTTGGGTTAAATTTTTTTACCTAAAAAGTAGTAGGGGGTTTTGTTTTTAGCCTAGGACAATTTTAGTTTAAAAATTTATTAGTTTTAGGTTATTTTAGTTTAAACGCTATTAGTTTAGGACGCTTTTAGTTTATTTAACATTATTAATTTTAGGTTACTTTAGTTTAAACCCTATTAGTTTAGGACACTTTTAGTTTAAACCCTATTAGTTTAGGACACTTTTAGTTTAAACCCTATTAGTTTAGGACACTTTTAGTTTAAACCCTATTAATTTAGGACACTTTTACTTTAAATTATATTGATTTAAAATTATTCTGAATACTTTATAATTTTTTGTTTTAGGCCTATTAGTTTAGGACATTTTTACTTTAAAGTTTAAACCCTATTAGTTTGGGACACATTAAAATTAAACCCTTTCAGTTTAGGACACTTTTACTTTAAATTATATTGATTTAAAATTATTTTGAAACCTTTAGACTTTTTTTCTTTTAGGCCTATTAGTTTAGGACACTTTTAGTTTATAACTTTATGAATTTTATTTTTAGTTTAAACCCTATTAGTTGAGGACACTTTTAGTCTATAATTTTATTAATTCTAGGTTATTTTTAGTTTAAATTCTATTAGTTTAGGACACTTTTACATTAAACCAGATTAGTTAGGACACTTCGACTTTAAATTGTATTGATTTCAAACTGTTTTGAATCAATAATACTTTTTTGTTCAGGTCTATTAGTTTAGGACACTTTGAGTTTATAAAATTAATTATTCCTTCCTCATACTGAGGAAGTATTTTAGATTATTTTTAGTTTAAACCCTATTAGCTTAGGATAATTTTACATTAAACCCTTTTAGTTTAGGACACTTTGACATTAAACCCTTTTAGTTTAGGACACTTTAACATTAAACCCTTTTAGTTTGGTACACTTTGACTTTAAATTATATTGATTCAAAAATTATTTTCAATCCTTTATACTTTTTTGTTTTAGGTCTACTAGTTTAGGACACTTTTAGTTAAAACCCTTTTAGTTTGGAACTGTTTTAAATCCCTAATACTTTAATTTTAAACTAAGACCTTTCCTTTCCTATTAATGTAGGACCAATTTTCTTTAAAATTTTAATTAACTATTAACCTTAATAGTAAAGTACAGTTTTTTTAATAATATAAAATTGTGATTTTAAATTTCAGTACGTAAGACAAATTTTTTCTAAATCGTAGAATAATAAATGTTTTGCTACAACCAATTGAGTAGAAAATAAATGTTTCAAAAATTATAATAGTGAAAGATTTTAGTTAATTTTGGTGATTTTTTTTTTTTTTTTGATGGTGTATAATCCAAACATTATATATGGACCAAACTCTAGGGAGATTAAGTTAAGGTGAGCAGGTTTTCTGAGAAAAGGATTCTCTTTCTCTTCTCTGATTCTTTCTTTCTTTCTTTCTCTTGGATCTCTCATCTCTACTGGAGGTCTACGTTTTTGGAAGCGGCCGTATATACATATATATATGTACTATATAACTCAGTCGGAGTTGGTCGGAGTAATAGTCGCGGTCGGTCTCGCAGTAGTCGCAGCCTCCTCTTCCCAGGCCGGTGGTAAGGTCAAGGCCCTCTGCGCCCTACCCTTATGCACCTTGGGGTCACGTGACATGGCTCAAGGTCTCCTATCCCCACTATTTCACACAAGCACTCCTCGCACACTAGTTTAGAAATTGTATTATATGGTTAGTTGTGAGTCAGACACTGAATCGTCGGCCACGAAGAGTCTTCTATTTTGTATATTCCTTTTCTTCTCTCTTTCTCTTTTTCTCTTTCCATATTTTTCTATCTCTATCTCTGTCTCTCTTTCTCTTTCCTTATTTTTCTATCTTTGTCTCTTTTTCTCTTTCCTTATTTTTCTATCTCTATCACTCTTTCTCTTTCCTTATTTTTTTCTCTACTTATGTATAAAGAGAGAGGAAGGAACAGATCTGATAAAAATTGTCGATTCTGATCTAATGAGTGACGATAGAGTATCAAAGGGTTTCTAGCTGTATTCATAGATGTATCGAATAGTTACTAAAGAGTATGCGACAAAATCGAAAGGTTTCTAACCAAAAATTTTCGTAAATTTGAAAAATTCCGAAAGAATCCTAAGAGTTTTCGGAGGTATCGAATTGTTTCTAAGAGCATTGGTATCCAAAAATACTGAAAGAAACATAAGAGTTTCCAAAGATATCGAAAAGTATCGAAGGGTTTCTATGGGTATTAAAAAATACTAAAAGAATCATAAGAGTTTCCAAAGGTATCGAAAAGTATCGAAGGGTTTCTGTGGGTACCCAAAACTATTAAAAGAATCGTTAGAGTTTCCAAAGGTATCGAATTGTTTCTAAGATCATCCAAAAGTATCGAAGGCTCTCTGTGGGTACCCAAAAATACTGAAAGAATCATAAGAGTTTCCAAAGATATCGAAAAGTATCGAAGGGTTTCTGTGGGTACCGAAAAATATTAAAAGAATCGTAAGAGTTTCCGATGGTAGCGAAATGTTTCCAAAAGCATCCAAACGTATCGAAGGGTTTCTGTGGGTACCCAAAAATATTAAAAGAATCGTAAAAGTTTCCGATGGTATCGAAATGTTTCCAAAAGCATCCAAACGTATCGAAGGGTTTCTATTGGTATCCAAAAATACTGAAAGATTCGTAAGAGTTTCCGAAGGTATCGAAATGCTTCCAAAAGCATCGAAAAGTATCGAAGGGTTTCTATGGGTTTCGAAAAATTTTGAAACAATCCTAGGAGTTTCCGAAAGTATCGGAAGGTTTCTAAAAGTAAATACAAGAGTTTCTAAGAGTCCTTAGGAATATATTTGAGCAACTCTGCGACCACATAACTAGAGTAGAGTAGTCAGAGAAAGGAATAATTCTTGAGATTGGAACAATTTTCCGATTGTGTTCTCAGATTTCTAATGCAGCAAAACTGTGGTTGGACTTATAAATGTCTGCATGTACAAAGGTCCTCAGTTACTGTTCCTGCAGTGACACACGAAACAATGCATGCCCATCAGTAACTTTCTAATAGTCATTATTCGAAACTGTCGATAAATTTTTGTCGACGAATTTATTCATTCTGTACCCACTTTATTCATATATAGATTTTTAATTCTCGATTCTTGACTCTTGATTAATTATTCCTAATTTTTGGTTCTTGATATTTGATTCTTAATACTTGATTATTAATTCTTAATGATTCTAAAGTTGTAATTCTTAAGTTGTGATTCTTAATAATTCTTAACTTGTAGTTCTTATAATGATTCTTAAGTTGTAATTCTTGATGCATCTTAAGTTGTGATTCTGAATGATTCTTAAGTTGTACTTCTTAATGATTCTTGATATTTAATTTTTAATTATTGATTATTCTTAACTTGTAGTTCTTATAATGGTTCTTAAGTTGTACTTCTTAATGATTCTTGATTTTTAATATTTGATTCTGAATTCTTGATTATTAATTCTTACTAATTCTTATGTTGTACTTCTTAATGATTCTTAATAATTCTTAACATGTAGTTCTTATAATGATTCTTAAGTTGTAATTCTTAATGATTTTTAAGTTGTATTTCTTAATGATTCTTAACTTGTAGTGCTTATAATGATTCTTAAGTTGTAATTTTTAATGATTTTTAAGTTGTACTTCTTAATGATTCTTGATTCTTGATATTTGATTCTTAAGTCTTGATTATTAATTCTTAATTATTCTTAAGTTGTACTTCTTAATGATTCTTAAGTCGTAATTCTTTATATATCTTAAGTTGTAATTCTTAATGATTCTTAAGTCTTGATTATTAATTCTTATAATCATTCCTAAGTTGTACTTCTTAATGATTCTTAAGTAGTATTTCTTAATGATTCTTAAATTCTTGATTATTAATTCTTAATTATTCTTAAGTTGTACTTCTTAATGATTCTTGATTCTTGATATTCGATTCTTAATTCTTGATTATTAATTCTGAATCATTTTTAATTTGTACTTCTTAATGATTCTTAATTCTTGATTATTAATTCTTAATTATTCCTAAGTTGTACATCTTAATGATTCTTAAGTTGTATTTCTTAATGATTCTTATTTCTTGATTATTAATTCTTAATGATTCTCAAGTTGTAATTTTTAACGATTCTTAACTTATAATTCTTAATACTTCTTAACTTGTAATTCTTAATACTTCTTAACTTGTATTTCTTAATGATTCTTAAGTTGTAATTCTTAATTCTCTCTTAAAAAAAAGATTTCCCAAAATTGTAATTGTACGAATTTTGCATTTTTCGATTGCTACTGATATTTTTGAACGAAATTTCATTGCTGGATTAGATTATTATTTACAGTTGAAAGAATATCAAATTGTAAATTCTCTAATGTCAATTTAAAAAAATTGTAAACATAAGACCAAGATATCATTGAGTAAATAATTCATCTGATAGCAACTTTTATGATGTGTAATCTGGAAATAATTTTCCCACCGGAGAAATTATCTGAATGGAATTTTTATTTTTTTCTACTTTTACAAGTCAGTGTCAAGTTGCTCCAACTAAATGTTTCTTTGACCTTGTTCCTTTATGTAGAATTTGAAAATCACCCTCTATTATTAAGCGCCCTTTAATCACACCCTAGTTTTTTTAAATCCATCCATCACTTAGCCTCACAAATAACAATATATTATTTTGAGAAATACAAATTTGTCGAACTATTCAAATAAATTTCGATAAACTTTCGATAAACTTTCGATAAACTTTCGATCAACTTTCGATCAACTTAAAAAAATGCATTCGATAAAAATCCATTCTCTCTAAATTCGAATCGTTTGGAAATAAATATTTTGCTTACCGAAAACTGAACGTATTTTATTTTTAATGAATATTTTATGTCTTTCTTTAAAAATTAAGAAACCGAATTTTATAGTTTTATTTACATTTAACCGAATTTTATTAGCCCATTAATAATGAACAAAAGAAAAAAATAACTAAAATTAAAAGGAAAAAATTAACTAGAATTAAAAGAACAAAATTCTACTTGATTTGAATTTTTGAATTTTCCGCATATTAAAAAGAAATTTTTCATCTTCCAATAATACTAATTATTGAGAGTATTATCGAATTGAAAAAATTAAAATTATCGAAAGGTATCCTTCGCGCAATATTCGAAAGGTCGTTTATTTGAAAAAAAAAATGTTTATTTATTGACAAACGTAATTACGTTCTTACGTGTAGAGGAAAAAAAGGGAAAACAGAGAGAATGGCAGGTGGCGAAATTGAGGGATCGACGACCGAAGAGAGAAACAGAGAGAAAGAGAGAGAGAGAGTCACTATTTTCAGTAGTAATATATAGGGTCGTCAAACGACCGCCACGGACGTCTATCTGTCTTATTGTGCATCTGCCATTAGATTCCCTCCGATGAAAAGTTCATGCTTGAGGTCACGTTGCGCCTCTGAATTAAATGCTAACGGAGTCGACGCGCCGGGAACCAGTAGAGCGAAAGCAAAAAAACAAAAAAAAAGGAAAGAAATACACACAACTATTCTGTTTTTTTTTTTTTTTTTTGTCAACCACAAAAAGGTGACTGTCAGCAGCAAAACAGAAGTAGAGGGGGAGAGGGCAGGGGAGAATCCGCAAAGGGCAGCAGGAAACGATGGTTCGCGATTCGCGACCGGAAGTCAGTCGTACGGATGCGTAACGTTGTTTTATGAAACGGTATATCGTATTTAGTATTTTTAACATCGGGCGAAAAAAATTATTTCAATTTTTTACAAGTGACATTGTTTTTTTTATTGAACTTTTGCAGATATTAATTAATTACTGATACATCTCTCATCATAGTTTTAATATTCCATCAAATTAAAATTTTCCCGTAAATTAATTTTTGAATTTCGCGCCAGAACAGTTTGAGAAAATCCCGCCTAGAGGGCATGAAACTTCTCTCGTAAACGAAATGAAGTGAATACAAAATTATCGAAGTTGTCACAGGTTGGGTAGATCGGGAAAAATTCTCAGGAATTTTTAATAAGTTGACTGGAATTTTTCATAAATAAATGAAAATTGAAAGGTTTCGATCTATAATTATATACAATCGAATGTATCTTTATATACATAATTAAAATCTCCTCCGATATTTACAATTATTTTCAAAAAATTTCCTCAATTGAATGATTTTCCAAAAGAAATTAGAATTAGAATTAATTAAATTAGAAGAATTTTCCAAAAGAATTAAATTATTTAGAAATAATGTTTCTAAAAATATTAATAAAACTCAAAGCGAACATTGAATTTTATTATTTTCATAAACAATAAAAATTTCTTCAAATCGAATTATTAGAATTTTTTTTTATTTTCTTCGCAATAATTTAATTATTTTGGCATGTAAAATAAAAAAATTTTACAGGAATTCAATTATTTTTGTTAATAATAAAATTCTTTTTTAGAATTTAATTACTTTTTTAAATAATAAAATTCTTTTTTAGAATTCAATTACTTTTATAAATAATAAAATTCTTTTTTGGAATATTCAATTATTCTTATAAACTATAAAAATTTTTACGGGAATTCAATTATTTTTGTATAAATAATAAAATTTATCTTAGAATTTTAATTATTTTTATAAAAAATAAAATTTATCATAGAATTTTAATTATTTTTATAAATAATAAAATTCTTTTTTAAAATTCAATTATTCTTATAAAATATAAAAAATTTTCTTCAAATCCAATTATTAGAATTTTTTTTACAAATTTCTTCGCAATAATTTAAGTATTTTTGCATGAATAATACAAATTTTTACGGGAATTCAAATATTTTTGTAAATAGTAAAATTTATCTTGGGAATTCAATTATTTTTATAAATAATAAAAATCTTTTAAAGAATTCAACTAATTTCATAAATAATAAAATTCTTATCAAAATTTTAATAATTTAAAAAAATTGTCTTCAATTCAATGCTTTTCAATATTAAAACTTTTTTTAAACTTTTTTTTATTCATGTTAGAATTTAATTTTAAGAAACATTCAATTCTTTAATAAATTATTTATATATTTAATTTTTTGAATTCTCGCCATAGTTTCTATATTAAAAATTGATTTAAAAATAAATTTTATTTAAAATTTTAGATAATAATTTAACATTAAAAGCATTACAGCATCAATTTTTAGTAATAATTGAATTCAAATGTTCTTAAAATTTTTTTATACATTTCTTAACAGAATTTTAATTATTTTGAATTTTCTGCAAGAATTCAATAAATTTTCTCATAAGAATTCAATTATACATTTATTTTTTTATTTCAACGTTTAAAAATTATCTAAGAAGTTTTTTCAAAAAATTTTTAAAAAGTAATTGATTTAAAAAAGACATTTAGTTGGAAATTCAAGAAAATAATATTTGAATTGAAATAATGAAAATTATTTTGAAGAATTTGAAGTAAATTTTTGAATTCTCGCTGTATTTTCTATATTAAAAATTGATTAAAAAATAAATTTCCTTTATAATTTTAGACTATAATTGAACATTAAAAGCATTATAGCATCAATTTTTAGTAATAATTGAATTCAAAAAATAAATTTACTTAAATATAATACTTATTTAATACTTATTTAATACTTATTTATTTACTTTTTTGTTCTTAAAATTTTTTATAGATTTCTTAACAGAATTTTAATTATTTTGAATTTTCTGCAAGAATTCAATAAAATTTCTCATAAGAATTTAATTATTCTTAAATTTTTTTTATACATAAATATTTATTTGTTTATTTATTTATTCAAACGTTTAAAAATTATCTAAGAAATTTTGTCAAAATTTTTTCAAAATAATTGATTTAAAGAAGATTTGTAGTAAGATATTTAAGAAAATAATAATTGAATTGAAATAATGAAAATAATTTTGAAGAATTTAGAGAATATTTTTGTTTATATATAAAATAATATGATTTTGTCATCCAGTCATCTTTAATTATCTTTATAACTTGTTGAATTTCAAAAAAAGTTTGAAATAGAAATTGTTAAAAAATTTAAATTCCTATGTGGAAGGAAAAATAATATTGATTAAATATTTATTTAAAAATAAAGTTATTGTTATGTTTGAATAATATTTGACTCTTCTACGATTTTTTAGAGTTGAACTCTTTTCGAAATTTACGATTCAATGAGAGAAACTAAAAATGGGGGGAATTTCACTCTAATAATGGTAAAAATTTCTTTACATGTTTTTCGTGTAAAAAAATTATTTTGGTAAATATGGAGTAAATATGGAGTAAATATAGAGTAAATATGGAGCAAATATGGAGCAAATATGGAGTATAAATATGGAGTAAATATGGACTGAATGGAGTAAATTCAGACGTAAATATACAGTAAACAGTAATAAATACAGGGAGGTAAGAACAGAAATACTGAAGTACAGTAAAATTTCTTTGTTTCCTGAATTTAAAAAAAAATATGTTGTTCCCCTCTTATTGCAGAAATATTTATCTCTCTTTGTCACTTTTGAAATGCTCTCCGTGTCGCGCTTTTGAACCTACGTGCGTGTTTTCCTTTCACTCAACTCAAGAGTGGGCCTTGCCAACCACCACACACGCGGTACATATCTTTAATATCTCACCGGTTCGACCGATGAAGGTACTACCCAGTGGCCTGGCCTGGTGTCGATTAAAATTATTATTATTACCGGCCAGCCAACATTTTTTGACTCCACATGAAACCGGTTGCGTGCCGGCTTCTTGGCAGTTGGTCGTAAAGTTTCTTTCCTTGCGGGAGAAAAAGAGAGACAGAGACAGAGAAACACCAGTACGCATTGATTCTGTCGATCTACTTTGAAACAGGACACTGAACTTTTATATTCTACAATAAGTCACTAAAAGCAAATAATTAGAGGCCAATTTTTTAAAAAATAAAATTAACTCAAAATCAAAATCAATTTAAGTCAATTTAAATCAATTCAAAATCAAATCAATTCAAATAAATTCAAAATCAATTCAAAATCAATTCAAAATCAATTTAAATCAATTCAAATCAATTCAAAATCAATTCAAAATCAATTTAAATCAATTCAAATCAATTCAAAATCAAATCAATTTAAATAAATTCAAAATCAATTCAAAATCAATTCAAAATAAATTCAAAATAAATTCAAAATCAATTTAAATCAATTCAAATCAATTCAAAATCAAATCAATTCAAAATCAATTCAAAATAAATTCAAAATCAATTAAAAATAAATTCAAAATCAATTCAAAATCAATTCAAAATAAATTCCAAATCAATTCAAAATCAATTTTAATCAATTCAAATCAATTCAAAATCAAATCAATTCAAATAAATTCAAAATCAATTAAAAATCAATTCAAAATCAATTCAAAATCAACTCGAAATCAATTCAAAATCAATTCAAAATCAATTTAAATCAATTAAAAATCAAATAAATTAAAATAAATTCAAAATAAATTCAAAATCAATTCAAAATCAATTCAAAATCAATTTAAATCAATTCAAATCAATTCAAAATCAAATCAATTCAAAATCAATTCAAAATCAATTCAAAATCAATTCAAAATCAATTTAAATCAATTCAAATCAATTCCAATAAATTCAAAATAAATTCAAAATCAATTTAAATCAATTCAAATCAATTCAAAATCAAATCAATTCAAATAAATTCAAAATCAATTCAAAATCAATTCAAAATCAAATCAAAATAAATTCAAAATAAATTCAAAATAAATTCAAAATCAATTCAAAATCAATTCAAAATCAATTTAAATCAATTCAAAATTAAATCAATTCAAAAAAATTCAAAATCAACTCAAAATAAATTCAAAATCAATTTAAATCAATTCAAAATCAAATCAACTCAAATAAATTCATAATAAATTCAAAATAAATTTAAAATAAATTCAAAATCAATTGAAAATCAATTCTGTAAATCAAACAAATGTTTACTTATATCGGATAAGTATTAACTTGTATTGTGTCAAATAAAGTCACTAATTAAAATTAATAAACCAAAAAGAATGAAACAAATTTTTCCTAAGTTTCTGAACCAAAAAAGAATGGAACAAATTCTCCCAAAGTCTGTTAGAAAAAGCCCCTTGAATCTAAATTTAAACAACAATAGTTAGAAATATAGGCAATAGTTAAAAAATTAGGGAAAAAAAAATAAATCAGGGACAGTTTCATCACTAAAAACACAAAATGAATACTTTTTTTGACTTCGATCCCTAGGAAAAAAAACAGTGCCAATTTCATCACTAAAAACACAAAATAAATTCTTTTTTGACTCCTCGCCTCGACGCTATAACTTTAGGGACATAAACAGCACTAACTTTTCGTCCAACTAAATACCAGTTAAACTTAATCATTTCCCACATAGCGTGAAATATTTTTTAACACATAAATCCAAGCCTCTAATTGTCCATTTTTTTCCATTATTCTTGATATATTGGAGTTATAAGATTGATTTAGTTGAAAACAAGTTAGTAAATCATTCTGGAGTTTGCATAGTTTTCCTTTCCCCCGCACACGTTTTATAGTCTTACATGCAGATATAAATTTGTCTTTCTCTTTGTCCTACGACCTACAGGACATTCCATATGATCAATAATCGATCGAGGGCAATAGTTGTGAGTCATGCGACACACAACTCGTTTTTTCTTTTTTGTTTCTCCTTTGTCAATCAATTTATTATGGTTTGTGAATATTTATACAACTGCAAGAGAAAAAAAAATTAATCAAACCTTTATTATGCAAATTCACTCAATAGAGTTGAATGAACACTCTTCTTGGAAGCAATTTTTTTTAAGATTACTATTACTTTTTTTATCTAAAGTAATAGTTTTTTTTATAGTTAGTTTATAGTTTTTTTATTATTACACTGAAAAAAAATTGATTTGATTCAAATAACCGATTATTTGTCTATAATCAAATAAATATTTACTTGAATCGAATAATTTTTATTTGAATCAATTAATTAGTATTTCCTTCAAATACTGAAATATTAGAATCAATTAAATAATATTTGCTTCAAATACACGTCGGTAAAGTTTGCAACGTTTATGATCAACGATTAAAAGAGAAAAAATTATTTCCCTACCAAAATGAACAAAAATTTTTGTTCAAAAATATTTTTTTTTTTGTAAATCATCATTCAAAAAATCAAACGTATTATTTTCGGTACAATTTATAAAAAAAATTGCATTTAAAAAATATTTTTTATCAGAAATCGTTGACTATAAACGTTGTAAACTTCACCAACGTTCAAATACTGGAATATTTGAATCAATTAAATATTATTTGCTTCAAATACTGGAATATTTGAATCAATTAAATAATATTTGCTTCAAATACTGGAATATTTGAATCAATTAAATATTTGCTTCAAATACTGGAATATTTGAATCAATTAAATATTTGCTTCAAATACTGGAATATTTGAATCAATTAAATAATATTTGCTTCAAACACTGGAATATTTGAATTAATTAAATAATATTTGCTTCAAATACTGAAATATTTGATTCCAATACAATTTATTTGATTAAAATAAAAATTATTTGATTCAAATACAATTTATTTGATTAAAATAAAAATTATTTGATTTAAATACAATTTATTTGATTCAAATCAAAATTATTTGATTCAAGTAAATATTTATTTGATTATAGACAAATAATTGGTTATTAGAATCAAATAAATTTTTTTTTCAGTGTATCCTCTGAATTAGTTCAAAAAAATTCCTCGTACTTTTTCATAAAATCTTTTTTTCCGTTTGAAACTATATATAGCAAATTGAAACTCATTAAATGAGAATATCGAAAAATTAATATAGCATTAATTAGTCTTATTAAAAGTAGGTGAAAACTAACAGTAATGCTTTAATTAGCATAAATTATGGAGAAAAAAAGCTAACGAGAAATTTTAATCTAAGTAGCATATCAGAAATAAAAAAATCCTTTTCTCCCTTTTATTTTATAATTTCTTTTTTGGCTTTTATTATATGAGTCATGATTTTCTGAGAAACCGCGCTGAATAAGAGATGAGGGACTTGTAAATTAGACAGGAGGAAACGGCAAGTTATCGTGTTTGCCTTCGAGTTATAATACTATATACGAAATGTCTAAAATTGAATTTGATATTCAATTTTCAGTATTTGTATTTGTATTTGTATTTGTATTTGTATTTGTATTTGTGTTTGTGATTGTGTGTGTGTGTGAGAGACAAATCGAACGTCGTCGAATAATATGAACGGAAGGTCGAGAGACGACGCTGTTCGTGTTTTATCTGCGCGAGAGCAGAAAGTACAGTTACTTATACTGCCATATAGAAGCATTCGTTACGTTAAGTCGGGTCAGGATAGTCTAGTGGGTCTTTGGATGTTGAAAAAAAAGCCTTTCGGTCCCAGAAAGGGAGTAGAAAATAATCGTGTGCACTCTCGTGACAAAGGAGAGGTCTTCACCTCTCGGGGGCTTTACAAGTACTGCCAATAACCTCATACATCCGAATGCTGCCGAACGGATTATTTCAATATTATCGGCCTGACTTTTTCAAACATTTCGAATTTTTCCCTAAAAACTAGGCTCTTTGAATTCACTGTAAATGGAAAGAACTAAATTAGAGCTGATTTTGGTATTAAACATTAAAACAGAACCAAATTACGATTTAGTACCAAAATTGGTACTAAATTAATACCTTTCGTTTTTTACAGTGAATGAACTAAATTTGAATTAGTGAAAAAGTAAAAATGTAAACATGTAAAAATGTAAACATGTAAAAACGTAAACATGTAAAAACGTAAATATGTAAACATGTAAACATGTAAAAATGTAAACATGTAAAAACGTAAACATGTAAAAATGTAAACATGTAAAAATGTAAACATGTAAAAATGTAAACATGTAAAAACGTAAAAATTAAGGATTGAATAGTAAAATTGAAAATTGAAAAAGACGAAACGATTGAAGAGTCAGTAGAAGATGGTAAGAATCAAGTGGAGTGCGATTAAGAGAAGTCCATACGTTGAGAAAGGTTCATCAATATTCATAAGTCACATCTATTCCTATCCGCATCTCAAGGCTGCTAGAAGCGGTCAAGTAAACCGCAAGTTCGTCTCTTCTCTCCGTCGAGGGTGTTATAATAGAAAATGGGTATATTTTCTCTCATTTTGCATACATGTGCAGTGTGCACACAATGCACATGTATATTCACGCGTTCATAGAAACTCTAACTTGATAAGATCGCCGAAGAAACTTGCGCAACAGGCCGATTACGGGAGCGGGTTTGCGGCACAAACACTATAGGTCTTTCTTTTCTGCAAACACACATATAGATATATACTCAAGTTGCACATATGCACTTAGAGTATGAATCAGCTTTCACGATAAGCTTACTACTAATTCTAATACTTACTACTAATAATTGATTTTTTTTACGGATGAACATCATTTCAGTTTAGTAATGAAACAGTCGATCAGTGAGTAATTGGGATAATTATAATCAGAAGTATAGTGAAAGCAGGGCTGATAAAAATCATGATTTTTTTTAAAAAATCAAAAAAATCAGATTTTTTTGATTTAAATCGGATTTTTTTGATTTAAATCATTTTTTAATACTATTTTTTAAATATTTATTTTTTTAATATTAGGAATTAAAAAATTAATAATAGGGTGCATGCAAAATTTCATTTTTAGAATTTCCTGATTTTTCCTGACTAATTTTTCATTTTTCCTGATTAACAAATTTTTAAATTATTATTTAATACTCTGCATTACTAATTAAAATTTTAATAATGCAATTCAATTCGCAATTCATGTTTATTTTGCATATAAAAATACATTTTTGTGGCAGAAGAGTTCCGCTTAACTTTACACTTAAAAAAAATCTTATAAAAATTTATTAATGCTTTTTAAGTAACAATTTTATTTATAAAAAAAAACATAAGACATTTAAAAAATGTTTGTTTAATTATTAAATATTATACAAAAAAAGTCTAAATACAAAAACTAAGTTTATCAAAGTTTTTTAATTTGTGGTTTCTTTCGATTAAAATTCCCTGACTTTTAAAGAATTTTTAAAAATTCCCTGTATTTTTCTGACCAACTAAATCTCTGATTTATAATTGTTTTTATAATTTGTGGCTACCCTTAATAAAAAATACATATATAAATTCTTGTTACAATAAAATTTGTTTTAAAAAAGTTTAGGAAATCTTAACAAAATATTGATATTTAATGCTTCTTTGACTCAACTATAAAATACAGATTTTTTATCTTTCAATAACTTTCGCCAAATAAACAAAAAATAATAATTATTCTTTTCTGATATTCATTATATTATCTTCATAAGATATTCTTTTTTACTTTTATTTAATTAAAAACTTTTAACATAAATTCTAATTTTGTATTCTTTTCGGTTTCTAATGCATTTCGCAGTTTGATTTAAATCATGATTTAAATGTCAAGATTTAAATCAAGATTAAAATCATGATTTAAATCAACTTGATTTAAATCATTGCAGCCCTGAGTGAAAGTAGTTTCTTTTACCCTCTTAGCAAAGAGGAAATTACTTTTTGGAAAGAGGGTAAACTTGGTAGGAGACAGGTAAACTTTTGGTTTATTAAAAATTAAAATAAAAAAGTCTTTCTGTTTAGTGATCAAGATTCAAGAGATGAAGACTATCAAGAGCATATTTATCAAAGCTAATGGGAACTAACAATTGAATTCACAGTAAATCGTGGGGTATTAAAAAGTATTGCAGATTAAATTAACATAAAAAAAATTAAAATAATCAATTTTGGTGTTATTTTTTACAATTAATGAAATTTTGGTTTATTAAATTTTTTTATAAATATAAAACATGAAGTTATCGATAACTCCCAGTCTTCGACTCGGAGTCATCGAGTTCTTCATATTTTGTAATAATTAAAGTTGACCAAGTAATAAAATCATTATTTTGTATTATAAGAATTACTTCTTCAAAATTATTTTCATTATTTCAATTCAATTATTATTTTCCAAAAATTTTTAACTACAATTTTACTTTGTATCTATTATTTTTAATAATAATTCATTATTCAATTTCATGGAATTTTAATTATTCTTAAATTCTTTAATTAAATGCACATTAGAATATAAAAGCTTCAAATATTCAAACTTCTATATTCAAAAAATTTGAATTAAACTTTTTCAAAAATATTAATTTCAAAATTAAATTATTTACAAAAAATTCAGTCTTTATTTCTTTTAATATTCAATTATAATATCAAATTTTAACTGAAATTCATTTTTATGAAATGAAAATCAATTTTTATTAGAAAATTGTACAATAATTAAATTATATAAATGCAAAAGTAAATAATTTATTGAATAATTGAATGTTTCTCAAAATTCAATTCTCATAGAGAATTTTAGTAACAAATTTTTTAATAATTCAATTCTTTTGTCAAATTTTATTAAAACTTGCATGAACATAATTACTTTTTTCAAGAAATTCAATTATAATTGTATGAAAAATAATTGAAACGCTGCGACGAGTTTTATAATTTTCAAATTTATTCGTTTACAATTCAATTATACAAAATTTCAATTATTCGGAAATTGTACAATTAAATAAATATTGAAAAATAAAAACTTGAAATAATTTCAATGAAAGTCCTATTAAACTTTTAAAGAGAATTGATTTTACAGAATTTTTTGTCAAAAATATGAAAAATTAAGAATTTTAATAATTTTAGTTTGAAACTTTTTTAAAATCTAATTATTTCTAAAAATCCACGTTTATAATGTTTTTAATACTAAAAATACTAAAAATACTAAAATTTTAACTGAAATTCATGTTTAAAACCATTTTTATTACTAAATTCTACGAGAATGGAATTATTTAAATACAAAAATAAATAATTTATTAATTTCATGTTTCTTGAAATTAAATTCTTGTTGAAATAAAATTATATGGAAATTTTTGAAAATAATTAAATTCTTCCCTGTATTTTTATTTAAATTGGATTAAAAATAATTTAATCCTTTCAAAGAATTGTAGTATTTTAAAAATAATTGAAATGCTTCGAAGAATTTATTAAAATTTTGAGAAATAATTAAATTGGTATGAAGAGTTTTATAGAAATAATTGAAAATAATGAATTTTTTTTTCTTTTTTATAAATATTTTGACAATAATTGAATTATTTTTAAAGAATTAAAAATTCATGTTGGAATAAAATTTAATGGAAATTTTTGAAAATAATTAAATTCTTTTCAGTAAATTTATTTAAATTGGATTGAAAATAATTTATTTCCTTCAAAGAATTGTAATATTTAGAAAAAAATTGAATTGTTTAAAAGAATTTTTAATAATTTTAGATAATTATTAAATTCTTTCGTGAAATTTTATTAAAATTTTGAGAAATAATTAAATTGGTATGAAGAATTTTATAGAAATAATTGAAAATAATGAATTTTTTTTTCTTTTTTATAAATATTTTGACAATAATTGAATTATTTTAAAAAAATAAAAAATTCATGTTGAAATAAAATTTAATGGAAATTTTTGAAAATAATTTAATTCTTTCCTGTAATTTTATTTAAATTGGATTTAAAATTATTTATTTCCTTCAAAGAATTGTAGTATTTAGAAAAATAATTAAATTGTTTAGAAGGATTTTTTAAAATTTTAGATAATTATTAAATTCTTTCGTGAAATTTTATTAAAATTTTGAAAATATAGACAGTAATAATTAATTTTGTACTTGAGTGAATTTTTTAAATTTTAACTATGAAATTATTTCAACATTTCTTATATGAAAATAAGATAAAATTTATTTTTAAAACAATTCTTATTAGTAAATTTTACAAGAATTCAATTATTTAAATACTAAAATAAATAATTTGTTAATTTCATGTTTGTTGAAATTAAATTCGCATAAAAAATGTTATTATGAATTTTCTAAAATCAATAAATTCTTTGGACTTTTAATAAGAATTTTTATAAGATTTTTAAGAATAATTACGTTTTTCGAGGAATTTGATTAAAATTTCATTAAAAATAATTGAAATTCTGCAATGAGTTTTATTAGATTTAGAAAAAAATTAAATTCCTAAAAGAATTTTATTAAGAAAAATAAAAATAATTGAAATAATTGAAATTCTGCAATAAGTTTTATTATTTATAAAAATAATTGAATTCCTAAAAGAATTTTTTTATTTATAAAAATAATTGAATCATTGCAAAAATATTTATAAAAAAATTTGTAAATAATTGAATTCATGTAAAAATTTTTATTATTTATGAAAATAATTGAATGTTTCCGTACAATTGTATTGAAATTTTTTTTAATAATGGAATTGTTTTGGAAAATTTGATTGAAATTAGTAGGTTATTGAAAGTTATGGAATTTTAGAAAACTTTTGAAAATAATTAAAATTTTGACAAGAATTTGACTAAAATGTTGTAAAATAATTGAATATCAGAGAAGAATTTTATTATTTATTAAGAGAATTTAAATTTTGGAACACAATTAAATTTAGTAACTATGTTACCAAGTTAGTTAGTAACTAACTGACTATTCTCCCTGTAGAAGCTAAATTCGTCGAATTTTTCCAAATCGTTGACTTTGGTGTTTTATTTAAGCTAAAATTTCATTCATAGTTAAAAATAACACAAAAAAAAATTATTTTAATCCTAGAGTGATAATTTCCTAGAGTGTTTATTTTAATTCTAGAGGGATTAAACCGTTTGCAGATTATTTTAATCCATTCTGGTGTAATTTTAACACCTCACGTTTTACTGTGTTGCTATTCAGACCCCGAGGTGCGTTTTACTACCAATTTCCAGCCAGGAAGAGGCAAATACTTCTGATCTAGATTAAAAACCGAAAAGTGTCAGCACGCGCAATTCTGTATTTACAATCATTACCAATAGGATTACCGTAATCGGTTTGATACCGCTAGACTCTAATACCGCCCCGTCAATTCGTTCCCGTTTCCTTTTTCTCTCTAAACGAATGAGCGATTTTCCTCGTACCCCCTTTTGCCTGCCCAACACCTTCATTAAAGTACTCCCCCTCCTTCAATTCTTTTATCCAACTACTGCTGGCCAATTACTTTCCCGCCTGGGAACGCAGTCTTCCAGTCTGTGTTGGTAAGAAGAAGAAGAAGAAGGGAGGGAATGAGAGGAGAATAAAGAAAGGAAAGAAAGATGAGAACATGTATGTATGTATGTATATAAGAGATGAGGAGTAAGAGCTGAGAGGAGACGAGTAGACGAGACGAGTCGAGAAAGAATACATATAAAAAAAAAAGTGAAGGACCTGAAGCGAGGTGAGGCTTTGAGTTAAGGAGAGAGGGATATAAGTTGAGGGTAGGGTTCGCGACAGTGCTTCTCAGCTCATGCCATGAAATCTAAGCCAGGTCATTGATATGACTTACAGTGGTAAATAATATTCTATTGAGAAACACGGAACTTGGACAAAAGATCTCGTGGGACTTCCTATTCCTTTCAAGTGTGCAGGTTGTGAATACGCAGATTGGTCATTTTTCGATGAATCAAGGTCGCAAGGAAGGTCAATTTTTCAAAGAAAGCTTTTCTCTCGAAACCTTTCTCATTTGAAAAATCTGTTTTTCAAATTTTGAACCGTTATTTAGGTTATACTTCCAAACAGTAGGAAAATTTGATCAAACCATGATTTAAGAATGATGATTTTTAATGATGATTTAAGAAGGCAATTTTTAAAATCAAGAAATTCTTCATGACCCAGTCAAGTGCTGCAAGAAAGTTGCTATTTAGAAATAGGATTTCGTTTCTTTCTCTATGATACTGAGTCATCTTATGGGAAATTATAATTCAAGCGAGAGAGCATCGTGTGTGATTTTACATTAAAACTTGATTTTCAAGGCCTTTGGCAATAGTTCTTAATCCCAACGGAGGTTGATTAACTTGTTTCAGGCACACCTTAGTGTTTTTAAGTCTGCTAGTAAAACCCCAAGAGCAAAACTCGTTAAATCCACTTCCGCTAGTTTCTGAATACATTTACATTTAATACTTTAAATGAACACCCTATTCTGAATAAATGTTGAACAGGATTTCACTTTATTGGTGTCGTTAAAGAGCTTGACTTCTTTTCGAATCAGAGATGTGTGCGCGAAATTAGAGTATATTCTTATCTTTACACAAACTGTCATCTTGCAGTGCCTAAAAATTCTAATTTTAACGATAATCTGCTAATTAGCAAATTAGTCCTTATCATAGTCCTATCATAGTCATTATCATAGTAATTCAATCATAACTTATCAATCAATTTTGTGCTGAATTATTTAGAAGTGTGCATCTTTTGAAGTTGTTGCTTTTTCAAGTTGTTCGTTCTGTATAATGTTGCTGCATACTATTGACGTAGTTTTTCGAATATTGCTGAATGTTTAGATGCTAGGAACAATTATAATCCAAACAACAACAATTATAATTAGTGCCGTAAGGTAATGTATTCACAAGGTTGGCTAACTTTATGCTGAACCAATTTTTTGTCAACAAGTTTTGACGAAATTAAATTGTAGCCTTGATGTTGTATGGTTGTTTTATTATCTCAGTATTGTTTCTAAAATGTTGTACAATTAGAAAATTTTTGGTAGTGTTTTTGTTTTAAGTTCCGGTACTGTTGGTATTAATTTAATAATCAGTGTCCTAGTCATTAATTCTTTTGTTTACTTCATTAATTCACCTGGTTGAATCTTGGTGAATGTTATGGTGAATAATTTTTAAAAAACGCAATTCCTTTAAAAAACTAAGTTCCTTTTTCAAAAATATTGCTGCGTTATTAGGATATTTGTTTCCAAGTTCTACTGTTGGTGTTAATTTAAACCCAGTAAGTAAGTATTTAAACCCAGTGTCCTTATCAGTTCGTAAATCCTGTACTGAAGAACATTTCGATAATCTGCGGACTTTTTAATTTTATGCCCAAGAAGTACCTAAGAAGCTGGTTCATCTAAATAATTGCTGGACCATTAAGAAACAGAGGCAGAGTTTTGAATAAAACTGAAAATCCAAACGATGTCAGGTTTCACGTTAATAAATTAGTGCCCAAAGTTGATGACTCCCATTGCTGAATAAATTGTTCAAAAATCTCTACATTCTCTATAGGCTTAATCTCCATTTTCCCAAAATACAGAAATCATTTCAATTCATCAATCGAAAACAAAATTTCTAAATCTTTGTACACTTTGCATAATAAACAAATTCTCAAGTGACAATTTTCGGAATGTTTCTCATTTCCTGTTGTGTTAAAATCCAAGAAGAGGATTGATGTCACAATAAACGAGTTTTCTCGCAACATATTCGCTGATGAAATTTTATTAAATGTATTCTTATCAAAAGAACCATGGACTGAATTGGCTGTATTATAGATTATTATAATAAATATTTTCTTATCGTTTTGAAGATATTCGTGTACATTAAAAATAAGTCTGAATAAGTCTAAGACACATAGTTTTGAGAGTGTTGAACGATTAACAACAATTCAAACACATTACAACGAGATCCTTTTTTGGTTGTGCAATCGATTACTAGTTTGCATGTTTAATTCGCTGATTTTGTGTCCTTACTAATGTTCACTAAACAAATGAGTGTCTTATGCAATTGAATAGAGTGTGGAACAGTTTAGTAACCTTTCGCGACTAATCCGTGTTCTAAAGAATGTCAGGTATATCTCAGGGTTGAATGGTATTTGATCTTGTTTTAATGGTTCAAAAAGAGTGTATGATGTGTGCGGCCCTGATGGTTGAGAAACACTGATATAGAATAGTAGTTCTGGAAGGGATAGACGACGATAGAGACGCAAGGAAAGGCTCAAGGCCGGTCGCGCTGTCAAGCCAGAAAGCCTGCGCGCCGAAATATCAACAAGCCTTCCTAATACAACACACACGTTGCCTGGTTGGTATTTTTTTTCTTGCCTGATTTCTTATTAGCATATTATTACCCACGTTGTTGCCTACGATTTCTACGTTTTCTACGTTTTTTCGGTGGTGAAATACAAAAGCAGTAAAGGAGAATTTGAAAATTCGTAGGGTTCATGCGGTTAATAGATTGTTTATAGACGAGAGAGGTTAAGTGTGTCCTGAAGGACAGGTGGCTGGGAAAAATAGCAACCGTTAACATTGTGACAGACACTTTGCGAAAGGCGAGCAAGTCAGCGGTTACGAAACTTGACGCTGCAAAAACGCTAAAGAAACAGAGAGGCGGAAAGGGATTGAAAGAAAGCAGCACCCATGTAGGAAGAAGAAGAAGAAGAAGGTGCACATCAGTTCTCAGGTGCCGACACATTCACATTTCGGCATTCTCAATTTTGTTCCCCCCTTCTTACATTCTACCTTCTCCTTTTTTAACTTCGTTTTTTAACTTCGTCTTTTTAACTTCGTTTTTTAACTTCGTTTTTTTAACTTCGTCTTTTTAACTTCGTCTTTTTAACTTCGATTTTTTAACTTCGTTTTTTTAACCTCTTTTTTCAACATTCCTCTAACACGACAGGCATGCGAATTCCTAACCTAATGATTAATAATAACCAACTCACCTCATGCCGTTGTGGGAAAGAAAGCACTAGACACACAAATATATGATGATAAAATCCTAAAAGGTTACTCTGCTTCTCTTTGCTCTCGTCGAGACTCGCAAACACACACGACACACGGCACTTTCACGTCCGCACTGGTTCTCAGTCCCTGTTGTGCTGCTGCTGGTGGTACGTAGGTAACAGGCAAACCAGATGTAGACCTCAAAACGGCACACCTCGTTATGTTACAACGAGTTACAAGCCTTCGTGTTACTGCGGCTACCTTCTCGGACTCGCCGTGTTGCGCTCCAGCAACACTCCACTCCGTCACGAGCTCAAACTGCTGGCTCTTGGCTGACTGTGGTTGCACGGAAAAATGTGATACAGTGCATAGCCACCAGAGGGACTGTCTGTCACATGCAGGGCCGTCTCTTCAAAATTTCAACAGTTGTACATAATACACAGAAACGGTGTATTTCAACCTTTGGATTTTATTTATTGTTCCGCTAATAGGCTCTCGTCAATGTGCAAAGAAATGCCATTTTTATTATTAGACATTTTTATTATTAGACATTTTATTATTAAACATTGTATTATTAAACATTGTATTATTAAACATTTTATTATTAGACATTTTATTATTAAACTTTTTATTATTAAACTTTTTTTAGAGATTAATCCTTCTTGAAGAGATGATTGGGCAATTTTTCGAAATTTAATCAAACCCTACGAGCACCGTTTTTTTTCAGGCAAATTGAAACAAAAAGAATCAGAAATGTTGGTTCGCGATACTTTTGATTCCTTTTGTTTGAATTTTTACATCGTTAGGAAAACTTTGTGAACAAATTGTTTACTAAATTTTGCACGAATGCAGATTGTTGAAGATAATTGACAAAAGTGGCGAATGTTACCATAATTAATATGATTGATTGTACCATATTGTCTTGATCTGTACCCAACTGTACGGCATAAACAACATAGTGCAAGCAATCACCTGGAGAAAATTTATGATTCTAACAATTCGAATGTTTTGTTAAACAAATCAAGCTTCTTTAATTTTATTTCTAGTTTAAATATAATTTTAGAAAAAAATTACGAATTTCTAGACGAATACTAGAACAATCACTAATAAAGTCCTTTCGTACAAATATTAATATTTATTTTAAAGATAGAAACCAATCTGGCTTGCACCGATTTTAACTCAAATCATGTAAAATTTTAAAAGTCGAACAGACTTAATAACTAAAAAACTCCTTTTAATATTAATTTTAATTCAACCTTGTAGCATCTTTATTTTTCAAGCAACATTGACAACACAGTAAATTGTGAGATATTAAAAAGTGTTGCAGATTAAATTAACACCAAATAAATTGTAATAATTAAAGATGACCAAGTAATAAAATTATTATTTTCTCTACTATTATAAGAATTACTTCAAAATTATTTTCACTATTTCGATTCAATTATTATTTTCCAAAATTTTTAACTACAATTTTACTTTATATCTACGATTTTTAATAATAATAAATTAATCAATTTCACCAAATTTCAATTATTCCTGAATTCTTTAATGAAATGCATATTAGAAAATAAAAAACGAAATAATTTCTATAAAAATCCTATTAAATTTTTAAAAAGAATTAATTCTACAGAATTTTTTGTCAAAAATATGAAAAATTAAGAACTTTAATGGATTTTAGTTTAAAATTTTTTGAAAATGTAATTATTTTTAAAAAATTCAAGTTATAATGTTTTTAATACTATAATCTAAAATTTTTACTGAAATTCATTTTTAAAACAATTTTGATTAGTAAATTCTACGAGAAATCAATTATTTAAATACGAAATTGAATAATTTATTAATTTAATGTTTCTTGAAATTAAATTTTGATAATAAATGTTATCAACAAATTTTTTAAATCATTAAATTCTTTGGACGAATTTTAATAAGAATTTTAATAAGATTTTTAAGAATAATTACATTTTTCTTGGAATTTCAACAAAATTACATTCAAAATAATTGAAATTCTGCAATGAATTTATTATTTATGAAAATAATTGAATTTCTAAAAGAATTTTATTATTTACAAAAATAATTGAATTCCTAAAAGAATTTTTTTATTTATAAAAATAATTGAATTATTGCTAAAATAGTTATACAAAAATTTGTAAATAATTGAATTCTTGTAAAAATTTTGATTATTTATAAAAATAATTGAATTCTTGTAAAAATTTTGATTATTTATAAAAATAATTGAATTCTTGTAAAAATTTTGATCATTAAATTCTTTGGACTTTTAATAAGAATTTTAATAAGATTTTTATGAATAATTACATTTTTTGAGGAATTTTATTAAAATTGCATTGAAAATAATTTGAAATTCTGGAATGAGGTTTATTATTTATGAAAATAATTGAATTCCTAAAAGAATTTTATTATTTATAAAAATAATTGAAACCCTGTAGAAAGGTTATTATTTATGAAAATAATTGAATTATTGCGAAGAAATTTATAAAAAAAAATTAGTAAATAATTGAATTCCTGGAAAAATTTTTATTATTTATGTAAATAATTAAATGTTTGCGTAGAATTGTATTAAAATTTTTTTTAATAATGTAATTCCTTTGGAAAATTTTATTAAAATAGTAGATATTGAAAATTTTGAAATTTTAGAAAACTTTTGAAAATAATTGAAATTTTGACAAGAATTTGATGGAAATTTTGTAAAATAATTGAATATTAGAGAAGAATTTTATTATTTATAAAGAGATTTTAAATTTTTTGATTAACTTTCCTTAAAATTGTTTTTCGAATTCTTTCTCTAAAGAAAAGTGCGTCACGTATTGAAAACTATTTCACAAAATAACAAATTAAATAATTTACAAATAATTTTCTACCAATTTGCAATTTGGTTTTCAAAATTTAAAAACTCAACATTTTTTTTTTTTTTTGCAGTGTGTAATTTAGAAAATAGTTTATCAGTTTCGCAATAATTTTATAACAGTTTTGCAGTTGAAAAAATTTTTTTTATTAAAGATGATGAATCTTAATTTTTGATTCATTAATTTAAACGTTTGGAAATTTTCCAATAATCATTTATTGAAAAAAAGAAAGAAAGAAAGAAAGAAAGAAAGAGAGAGAGAGAGAGAGAGAGAGAGAGAGAGAGAGAGAGAGAGAGAGAGAAAGTCAGGAAGGGACTAAAATAATTTTCACAAACCTTTTTTCAAAAAGATGAACGCTATTAATTATTTCATATTATTAAATAACTGAATTTACAATTTTCAATACAAAAAGACAATAATTTTCTTACTCATTCAAATTATCTCGAACGATAAAGTAGATTTCTCCAGAAACGACAGTCAATTAGTGAAAAATTCATAGATACGGAAATTTTGTCTCCATAAAAAAATTATTCATAAATTACAAAAAAATTTATCTTTATAAAGACGAGAATTGTTTATTTTCGTAAACGAAAGATCCTTCAATTGCGAGAATTTATTTTTTGTAGGAATATAAATCTTATCTACAGTCGATAAATAGATTATACTTTACATTTTAGTTTCTGTGACTATCATAAATATACTATATTTTCCTTTTCTTTTTAAATAACTCTTTGACATTGAATGTCATATAATGAATATAATTTCCTAGGAAATTTTCTTTTATACTAATATATTTTGAGTGACAATTTGCATTTTTGTTTGTCAAACAAAAATGAGAACATGCGACATTTTTTTTTTGCAACATTTTATTATAATTATTTGATTTTTTCTTTCCAAATCAGATCGATTTACAATAAATATGGAATTTTAGCTTAAAATTTATTACTTTTTTTTAAATAATTAACATTTGTCGTTATCTGCATTTGAGGATAAAAAAAAAGTTGTGTTATATATCGATCCGCGCACGTTGACCTCATAATGTTTCACATGCCTCTGCAGTGTGCCTATATGCACCTGCAACTGCATTTTTCCACATTATGAACCAGATTTGTAAATTTTAATTTATAATTCACGTGTTCTTATTCATTTATTTATCATTTCTATGTTCTAACACAACCTCTTGGCTATAACTCTGCATTGACATAATTTTTTTTTTTCATCTTTTTTCACAACACATTTTGATTGTTTTGCTTTTGAAATTATATTTTCGGTTTGGTAAATTGTCTGTGTGTTTATTTTTGGGGTGTTTTCTTTCTCTGTAACTTAGTTTTTGTGGTATTTGCGTTTTCATAAATTAATTATATTATGGGTACAATTTGCTGCGCCGTACAATAAATATAGCTTAGTTTTCTTTTTGCCATTCGTGTTTTTATCGTACATAGATTATTTATACGTATATATACCTATAATCAAATATTGACTTTTGAGAACTTAACGGTGAATATATTGCGAATTGAAATTCCGTTAATTTATCATTAGTTTCAATAGAGTTTCAAGAGTAGTAGTAGATTTGTTTTGCTTTTTTTTCTTTGGCATAATAAACGGACAGTGATGAAATATTAAAATACAATTCTTGATTAGTTTTCTTATAGTTTATTTACTCGAGGAGCTGGAGATGCTGGTTCCTAAACTTGGAGTTGGACTACTGCTGCAGGATCTGCTGAGGGATCTATGCGGTTCTGCACTGAGGAAATTTCTATCATTTGTTGTCGGCGGTTTGTCATTTGGCTCTGCAGGACTTGCACATCTTCGTTCACTGCAACTGGTGACTGATGTTCTCGATAGGGTCTGTAGTGGAATGCGATAGATCCTCATTGGTTTGCTGTCACCTTGTGAACCTGTTTTTGAAAACAAAAATTTTAGTCCGTTTGTTGTTGTTGTTCTTCTATTGAATTAAGATCTCTAACATCTTTAGCATCTTTAGCATCTTTAAGATCATCTTTAAGATCTTTAAAATCTCTAGCATCTTTAACATCTTTAAGATCTTTAAAATCTTTAGCATCTTTAAGATCTTTAAAATCTTTAGCATCTTTAGCATCTTTAACATCTTTAAGAACTTTAAAATCTTTAGCATCTTTAACACCTTTAAAATCTCTAGCATCTTTAACATCTTTAAGATCTTTAATATCTTTAGCATCTTTAAGATCTTTAAAATCTTTAGTATCTTTAAAATCTTTAAAATCTTAAGGATCTTTAACATCTTTAAGATCTTTAAAATCTTTAGCATCTTCAACACCTTTAAAATCTCTAGCATCTTTAACATCTTTAAGATCTTTAAAATCTTTAGCATCTTCAACACCTTTAAAATCTCTAGCATCTTTAACATCTTTAAGATCTTTAAAATCTTTAGCATCTTTAAAATCTTTAGGATCTTTAAAAGCTTTAGCATCTTTAACATCTTTAGGATCTTTAAAATCTTTAGCATCTTTAACATCTTTAACATCTGTAAGATCTTTAAAATTTTTAGCATCTTTAATCATCTAATTAACATCTTTAAGAATATTTAATGGAAAAGTTCTTACTGCACGACTATGTGATTTTCGATTAAAGGCTTAATTCATAGAATTAAAAGGATCTCTCGCAGAAATTAGGATTCTAGGGAAATGGTTCTTACTCTGAAAACTGTTTTGCGATGATGGTGGACTGTTACTTCGCTCCTCCTTCTCTGTTTTCGTGTCCAATCGAATTTTCTCACATTTTGAGGTGAGAAATTCAGGAGCTGTTGTCGCGAAGAAAATGTCACGCTTCGATGATATTAAACATAAATTTGGCATTGCAATAGTGTGAACCAAATTTCCATTTATTATCAAACGAATTTCCATGATGTCAGCAGTAAAGGCAATCACATAGGGGAAGGCACAAGCTGAAAAGCAATTTAATTGTTAAAATTCACATTTGAAATCAATTATTTCCTAATGCGATTAAATCCTCTCATACCAACAGTTACAGGCACGGAGTTCCAATTGAAGTCAAACTCCGTTGGAGATGCGTTTTCTTCGGTTAATTTTTGAAAGTGACACGTATCTGAAAATTAGTGTTTGCCATTATTTGCATTCTTTATATTATTTATTTTTAATTGTTTCATATTTGTTATTCTATATTGTATTGTATCTTTTGTGGTATTATTTGTTTTGAATCATGTTTTGTATCATTTGTTTTGAATCGTTTGTTTTGTATCATTTATTTTGAATCATGTTTTGTATCATTTGTTTTGAATCATGTTTTGTATCATTTGTTTTGAATCATGTTTTGAATCATTTGTTTTGTATCGGTTTTTTCTTTTCTCTTTTGGTATTTGTCTAATTCACGTGGGGTTTTAGAAAAAGGACTGTTTTTTTATTGATCGTTTGGAAAAAAAAAGTATGAGACCTACTGTTGTAGCATAATAAAACTTCCGGCTCTTCATCCTCGCAAAGATCTAGAGCAGCAATCAAATGAGGCTTGACACTTCCCTCGAGATGGAGGATTCTCGATGTGCCATTCGCCGAAATTAGCTCGAAACTATGCCGTAAACCGCAGCAAAGTACCCATTCATTTCCAAGTTCTGAGCTTTCAATAATAGTCACTAAGGAGGGCTGTTCACTGGCATTCAATTCCTTTAAAAGAAGAAAACCATCGACGGTATCGGTGTCGGCCGATGCACACCACGTTGTCCACGCTGCATTGTGCTTCCACTGAAGGACAGTTAATCTCCTCCCCACTGCAATGCACTGGAAAAAATTATTTCATCACTAACTTCTAGATTAGTTAGCAAAAGAAAAGTCCAAATTCTGCAATAATGAAAACAATGAAAGTGATTAAAATAATGAAAATAATGAAAATGATTAAAATAGTGAAAATGATTAAAATAGTGAAAATGATGAAAATGATGAAAATAATTAAAATAATAGAAATAGGGTACCATTCTAAGATGAGAACCTCCTGGTCTAGTGATACTGTATAAATTACAACCCCTTGTGCGTTCTAATTTTCTTTCCTTAACTTGAGAACGATTCTTGGCTGCTGGCGTCTTTGAAGTTGGTCCTGGACTTGATAAATGAGCAGAATTCTCAAGATTATCGTCCTCCTCATCATCGTCATTGAGATCCATACTCGCCAAGAGATCTCCTTCCAGTTCACTTAATCGAAATACATGGACGTTGCTCTCCTTACCTTTGTCTCCAGCTCGAAACAAAAGGATTCCGTGCTGCTCAACTACATCCAACTGTTTGATTTGCACCGATTTGTCAAAGAGAAGACGATGAGAAATGCCGTCTAGGAACAAAAAAAAGAAGAAGAAAAAAAAAATACTACAAAGACTACAACAAGTGAACAAAAATTGTATTGCCATTAGAGAAAGGGAATCGATATTTTATATTTATAGGATTATACCGCAAATGAAAAGTAAACTTTCAAAGATTGGTAAATAATGTTCGGTATTTTAGATGCAATTATGAGGGTATCATTTATCGTGGAATGTGTACTTATCCTGTAATGTGTATTTAGCCTGTATTATTTCGTATATTATCGTATGCATTATTTATACACTTGAGATTGTATAGTGTGTCCTTATTTTATCAATTTTTTAAACTAATTTGATTTCTTCTATTTTTAGTTTCTTTTTTCTCTTTTTCTACTTCTTCGTATTTCTTTCTTTCTTTCAGTTTGTCCTAGTTCAGCATCTTATTTTGTATTGTGCCCTGATTTTTTTTTACCATTCGCGACCCTTTTTTTTATCGTTTGCTTTAGTAGAATTTTCCGAATATTATTTATCCATTATACTGCAATTACACAGTTAAATGCGATGAGGTGTTAAAATAACACCAGAACGGATTAAAATAATCTGCAACTCTAATTAATAGCGTTTTGCTTTTTGAAAAAAGGTTTGTAAAAATAATTTTAGTCCCTTCCTGACTTCCTTTTCTCTCTCTTTCTTTTTTTCTACAATGATTATTGGAAAATTTCCAAACGTTTAAATTAATGACTCAAAATTAAAAATCATCATTTTCTATTAGAAAATTTTTTTTCAACTCAAAAACTGTTACAACATTATTGCGAAACTAATAAACTAATATCTACTATTTCAGTAAAATTTCCCAAAAGAATTCCATTGTTAAAAAAAATTTCAAGACAATTCTACGCAAACATTCAATTATTTTTATAAATAATAACAATTTTTACAGGACTTTAATAATTTACAAATTTTTTTATAAATATTTTTGAAATAATTCAATTATTTTTATAAATAAAAAAATTCTTTTAGGAATTCAATTATTTTTATAAATAAAAAAATTCTTTTAGGAATTCAATTATTTTTATAAATAATCAAAATTTTTACAAGAATTCAATTATTTTTATAAATAATTAAAATTTTTGCAGGAATTCAATTATTTACATATTTTTTTTTAAATACTTTCGCAATAATTCAATTATTTTTATAAATAAAAAAATTCTTTTAGGAATTCAATTATTTTTATAAATAAAAAAATTTTTTTAGGAATTCAATTATTTTTATAAATAATCAAAATTTTTACAAGAATTCAATTATTTTTATAAATAATCAAAATTTTTGCAGGAATTCAATTATTTACATATTTTTTTTAAATACTTTCGCAAACATTCAATAATTTTTGTAAATAAAAAAATTCTTTTAGGAATTCAATTATTTTTATAAATAATCAAAAGTTTTACAAGAAGTCAATTATTTTTATAAATAATCAAAATTTTTACAAGAATTCAATTATTTACAAATTTTTGTATAACTATTTAAGCAATAATTCAATTATTTTTATAAATAAAAAAATTCTTTTAGGAATTCAATATTTTTGTAAATAATAAAATTCCTTTAGAAAATTCAATTATTTTCATAAATAATAAAACTCATTGCAGAATTTCAATTATTTTTAATGTATTTTTGTTGAAATTCCTCAAAAAATGTAATTATTCTTAAAAATCTTATTAAATTTCTTATTAAAATTCGACCAAAAAATTTAATGATTTAAAAAATTTGTTAATAACATTTTTTATGAGAATTTAATTTCAAGAAACATGAAATTAATAAATTACTTATTTTTGTATTTAAATAATTGATGTCTCGTAGAATTTACTAATCAAAATGGTTTTAAAAATGAATTTCAGTAAAAATTTTAGATTATAGTATTAAAAATACATTATAACCAGCATTTTTAGAAGTAATTAAATTTTCAAAAAGTTTCAAACTAAAATCCAGTTAATTTCTTAAATTTTCATTTTTTTGACAGTAAATTCTGTAGAATTTATTCTTTTTAAAAGTTTAATGGAATTTTTATTGAAATTATTTACATTTGCATTTAAATAATTAAATTCTTGTAGATTTTTTTAATAAAAATTGATTTTCATTTCATAAAAATGAATTTCAGTTAAAATTTGACATTATAATTGAATATTAAAAGAAATATAGAGTGAACTTTTTGGAAATAATTGAATTTTCAAAATGAGTATTTTTTAAAAAGTTTAATTGAATTTTTTGAATATTATTTGATGTTTTTAGTTTCTATTATGCATTTAATTAAAAAATTCGGGAATAATTGAAATTTTGTGAAATTGATTAATTAATCAATAATAATAAATAATAATAATAATTAATTAATAAGAATAATATATTAATAATTAATATAATAATAGTTTGTAATTAATAATAAATTAATAATTAATTAATTAATTTTTATTAATAATAAATTAATAATTAATTAATTAATTTTTATTAATAATAAATTAATAATTAATTAATTAATTTTTATTAATAATTAATGAATTATTATTAAAAATAATAGATATAAAGTAAAATTGTAGTTAAAAATTGTTGAAAATAATAATTGAATTGAAATAATGAAAATAATTTTGAAGAAGTAATTCTTATAATACAAAATAATGATTTTATTACTTGGTCATCTTTAATTATTATAAAATATAAAGAAATCGATCTCTCGAGTAGAGTTATCTATATCTTCATGTTTTACAATTATAAAAAAATGTAATAAACTAAAATTTCACTCATTGTAAAAAATAACACCAAAATTGATTATTTTTATTCTTTTTTAGTGTTAATTTAATCTGCAACAATTTTTATTAAAATATTACAACTATTAGTGTATTTTAACATAATTACAATTATTATAATACCAAGAGAAAGAATTTATCATTCGATATAATTACAGTAGATATAATTATACCATAACTGTAATATATTTACAATCATTACATTACTACATTAGTTGCTCTATTTCGATATAGAAAATTCATGTGTTGACTTTATCATCAAGTGTGCAACTTGTATACTAGAGAGTCAATTTACTTTTTGCATTATTTCAATTCAGATAATCTTTATTTTCTCCCAAGAGAGACAATCTACGTCACAGGTTTATGTCTCCCAATCCTCCGGTTTTATGTGTGTGTGTGTGTGCGGGTTTCATTTTCTCAAACGCAGATCAATTTAACGTTGTGTTTCTCTCGTCTCGTAGATTTTTATTTTTATTATGATGATGAACTTTATTGCGGAATATTAGATGCTTTATTGTTCTGCATTTATAAAACTCCATAAGCATCCGCTTTTCCTAAACTGATTATTTCCAGCTCATCATCATTCTTTTGATTTAATGAATCTTGTTTGGAAAAAAAAACTTTTCTATACATAATTTTTTTGTTTTTGAAAATAGGAATTTACGGATTTAAATTTAGAAGATACACTGAAAAAAATGTATTTGATTCAAATAACCGATTATTTGACTATTATCATTTAAATATTTACTTGAATCAAATAATTTTTATTTGAATCAAATAAATTGTATTTGAATCAAATAAATTGTATTTGAATAAAATATTTCAGTATTTGAAGCAAATACTAATTAATTGATTCAAATAAAAATTGTATTTGAATCAAATATTTCAGTATTTGAAGCAAATACGAATTAATTGATTCAAATAAAAATTATTTGATTTAAGTAAATATTTATTTGATAATTAAATAATATTTGATTCAAATACAGTTTATTTGATTCAAATAAAAATTATTTGATTCAAGTAAATATTTATTTGATTAGAGACAAATAATCGGTTATTTGAATCAAATAAATTTTTTTTCAGTGTAGATCTAGATTTTTTTAGATAGATTTCTTTTTGATTTTTAATTCGGTCGTACTGTGTTTTTTAGAGGAAAAAAATTTTTTGATTAAAGCAACTGTCTTCTTCGAGATTGATTTCAGTTTCTTGTGCATTAATTTTCAAAATTCACCAGGGGATTTCATCCTCGAATGAAAAATGTAGTCAAAATATTTTCCACGTTTCGAGTAAGAGAATATAACGTTGCTCTACTTTCGTATAAACATGTAAATACCGTGTATAGGTGATTTACATTTTATGGTCACGAGAATCTTCAGTGAATAAGATAAAGTATACATGGAGAGATATTATTGGGAAAAATAGAAGTAAATGCAAGTATTGACATGCTTACCCTCTAAAAGGAATGTTCCCGATTCGGTTGCTAGAATAAGTTTACTGTCCGACCATATATCACCGCAAATAATCTCGTGTGGAAAGTCGGGATATATACATCTTGGCTCCCATGGTCTTGGTTTTAAAGGACCAACAGTTGCCATTGATGTTGGAGCGAGTCCACGAACGATGGCTTCTAATTTAAGGGCTTGTCCAACACGAACCATTTCAACTGCTCGAGTTTCCTCGCGACGTCGTCCCGGCGTTTCAACAACGTCGGACAATGCTCGACGATTAAGCATACTCTGAAAATAGATAATTGGTTTTTTTTTTCTTTTCGAAAACTTAAATAATGGATTTTTATACTATTCCCCGTTAGTGAATAGACAGAGAGAATAAGAGACTTGACTCTTTTGTTCCTCTTTTTTTTTTACTTTTGTCAATAGTTTTCTGAAATGTCTGTCCCAGTTTTCTCTTCTAAAGGATTTGGCAACAAATCTAACTAGTTGCTTTTAGTTTTTGTTTGTTGTTGTTGTTGTTGAATAGTTTGAAAACCGCTTCTCTGCTAACTGATTAAATTCTTCCAAAAACAATTGCTTTTCGATTAAAAAGTTCGTTCTAGATAAAAAAAAAAATTAACAAAACTTAGATAAACATAAAAATTGTATTCTCCAAGAAAAAAAGATTAGTAGCAAATAATTGTCCGTTGAAATTTCTGTTTCTAAAAAATTAAGAGCATAAATCGAGATGTTTACAACTGACATGCATTAGGTGAAAGAAAAAAATTACTTCGCCCACCAGTAAAAACATTTTTCTACACTTAAAAGGTCATTTTGTCTGGCGCTATAAAAGTTATTCCCCTAAACAAGTAATGTCCGACACTATAAAAGTTTCAGCTCGAAAAGTGAAGTTTATTTGTTACAGCAACCTTTCTAACTCATTAAGGTCAGTTTCGTCTTTTCCACTATAAATGGAAATACTGAAGCAGAAAAAAATTGACACAGTACTATTACCACAATGATAGGGGAAGGAAAATAATAATTGTAGATTAAAAAAATGTAGGAGACGAAAAAGAAAAAGATTCAAAAAGTGGATAATAAAAGTAAAAAGATAAAAAGAACGAAAGTAACGAAAGTTACAAAAATAACAAAATCGAGACACGGTAAATCGTTAGGTATTAAAATAACACCAAAATGGATTACAATAACACTAAATTGGATTATTTTAATCCTTTCTGGTGTTATTTTAATACCTAACGATTTACCGTGGACATAATAATAAATACGTAATATAAATATGCAATATAAATATGCAATATAAATATGCAATATAAATATGAAATATAAATATGAAATATAAATATGAAATAAATAATAACGAAAACAAGAATAAATTTGCAAACTCGAACATCAAAAAATCACGTGTGTGAAAAATGACGGAATTATCCAGCTGTTGATGAAAATCGGAACTTCATCATTATTAAATCATTGGCACAACAGGCAATCTGCTGCAAAATTTATTCTCCCGTTCGGTAGCATGTGTTCCATTCGGAAATATTTATAAAATATAAATCAGAAAAGAAAATAGAAATGAAAATTTATTTCATTATCTATTTATTGCATTTTGTAATATATATAGAGCATAAATAATTATAATCTGTTGAATAATAATTTTTTCTTTTTTTGCAAAGATAACACACAAAATTGAGTGGTTTTGTATATTGGAGTGAAAAGTTAAAAAAGTAAATTAAAAGTGAATAGTCATTTGAAATAGTGAATAAGGAGCAAGAAAAGAAAAAGTTAAGTGCAATTGGCGGTTGCAATTTGTCATTGTCAGGAATCTATCGTAATTTATCAGCGAAATGGGAAAAGCATTTGCACTGGAATCAATGGAATTCAAACGGCTAATTGAAAGGAATGTAACCTCTAAACACAATTTAGTGTCCATTTAAGGTATTTCGCTTGTTTTAGTTGATTGGATTATGGATTTTGGCTTATGCGTGTTGATTAATGTAATAATGTTGCTTAATGTGTTTATTTACACTATTTATTGTCCCTTTCGAGTCTTTACATCTAAATTTAGCAATTTTAACGAAATATCAAAATTTAAGTGTTCTAAAAATATTCATTAAAAATTTAAAAATATAGGTACGTATTTTAAATATATTAGTGCAAGTTTGAAATTATTGAATCTGTTACACTGAAAAAAAAATTTATTTGATTCAAATAACCGATTATTTGTCTATAATCAAATAAATATTTACTTGAATCAAATAATTTTTATTTGAATCAAATAATTTTTATTTGAATCAAATAAATTGTATTTGAATCAAATATTTCAGTATTTGAAGCAAATACTATTTAATTGATTCAAATAAAAATTATTTGATTCAAGTAAATATTTATTTGATTATAGACAAATAATCGGTTATTTGAATCAAATAAATTTTTTTTCAGTGTAATGATAATTAATAATTAATTATTGAAATTTTAATTAATTAATGAAATTTTAATTAATTTATGAAATTTTAATTAATTAATGAAATTTTAATTTAATTATTAAATAATTATTAATAATTATTAATAATTAATATTAATAAAAATGATTAATAATTAATATTAATAAAAATGATTAATAATTAATATTAATAATAATTATTCCTAATTAATATTAATAAAAATGATTAATAATTAATATTAATAATAATTATTCCTAATTAATATTAATAAAAATGATTAATAATTAATATTAATAATAATTATTCATAATTAATATTAATAAAAATGATTAATAATTAATATTAATAATAATTATTCATAATTAATATTAATAAAAATGATTAATAATTAATATTAATAATAATTATTCCTAATTAATATTAATAAAAATGATTAATAATTAATATTAATAATAATTATTCATAAAGTATAAATAAGTTGAAAAAATGAAATATATTCCAACTTTACTGAAATGTTTGGTAAAATTCAAGGAACAAATTTTCTCCCTGTAATTTTACTATTAGTTATTTTTATTTTTTTTACCAATTGAGATTTTGTCGGAAAACTTAAAGTAAAAATGAAATTTGAACTCACATTGCTCTTGCTCTCTTGCGAGTGCTCCTGGTACAAATCCCGTAGCAGTGTGTCCAGTGTTCTTTCCCTTTTTCTCGAAAACGTCGGCGTGTCGAATGTTGCCTTCTCACCATTGATCAATTTGACCAATAGAAATTCACGAAAATTACATTGATCTTCGAATATTGGAGGACATGGCAGACTTGGTCCAAAGAGAGGTACATTTTCATCGCAGTAAATAGCTATTCGCCATCCATTACCACCCTCTTCACTGCACACCACCGCAAATACATCTGCATTGAAGAAAAGAATAGTTTTCTTTTGGAAAATTCTTTTGGAAAATTCTTTTTCAAAATTCTTTTGGAAATTTTTTTTGCAAAATTCTTTTGGAAAATTCTTTTTCAAAATTCTTTTTTCTTTTGCAAAATTCTTTTTTCTTTTGCAAAATTCTTTTGGAAAATTCTTTTGCAAAATTCTTTTAGAATATTCTTTTGCAAAATTCTTTTGGAAAATTCTTTATCAAAATTCTTTTGCAAAATTCTTTATTCTTTTGCAAAATTCTTTTGGAAAATTCTTTTTCAAAATTCTTTTGGAAATTTTTTTTGCAAAATTCTTTTGGAAAATTCTTTTTCAAAATTCTTTTTTCTTTTGCAAAATTCTTTTTTCTTTTGCAAAATTCTTTTGGAAAATTCTTTTGCAAAATTCTTTTAGAATATTCTTTTGCAAAATTCTTTTGGAAAATTCTTTATCAAAATTCTTTTGCAAAATTCTTTATTCTTTTGCAAAATTCTTTTGGAAAATTCTTTTTCAAAATTCTTTTGGAAATTTTTTTTGCAAAATTCTTTTGGAAAATTCTTTTTCAAAATTCTTTTTTCTTTTGCAAAATTCTTTTTTCTTTTGCAAAATTCTTTTGGAAAATTCTTTTGCAAAATTCTTTTAGAATATTCTTTTGCAAAATTCTTTTGGAAAATTCTTTATCAAAATTCTTTTGCAAAATTCTTTATTCTTTTGCAAAATTCTTTTGGAAAATTCTTTTTCAAAATTCTTTTGGAAATTTTTTTTGCAAAATTCTTTTGGAAAATTCTTTTTCAAAATTCTTTTACAAAATTCTTTTGCAAAATTCTTTTGGAAAATTCTTTTGCAAAATTCTTTTAGAATATTCTTTTGCAAAATTCTTTTGGAAAATTCTTTTTCAAAATTCTTTTGCAAAATTCTTTTGGAAAATTCTTTTTCAAAATTCTTTTAGAATATTCTTTTGCAAAATTCTTTTAGAAAATTCTTTTTCTAAATTCTTTTGCAAAATTCTTTTTTCTTTTGCAAAATTCTTTTGGAAAATTCTTTTTCAAAATTCTTTTTTCTTTTGCAAAATTCTTTTTTCTTTTGCAAAATTCTTTTGGAAAATTCTTTTGCAAAATTCTTTTAGAATATTCTTTTGCGAAATTCTTTTGGAAAATTCTTTTTCAAAATTCTTTTGCAAAATTCTTTTTTCTTTTTCAAAATTCTTTTGCAAAATTCTTTTGGAAAATTCTTTTTCAAAATTCTGTTGCAAAATTCTTTTGGAATATTCTTTTTCAAAACACTTTTTCAAAATTCAAACAAACGTTTTGTTCTCAATTTCCTTGCTCTCCTATTTCGAAAATTTCTAATAAAAAAAAAGCAACAAGAGAATTATGTCATTCTTTCTTTTGAATACAAATCAACTAATGGAGAATATAATTATTGCGAAAGTAAAAATACAAATCCTGCGGGTACCAGATTTGACCCAGAATTCATTTCTCTGTAATTAAAATAAACAAATTTTTCGTTTTTATTCACAATATTATATACTTTGTACTATTTTATGAATTTCTTCTATTGGAGAGAATAACGGTGTAATTGAAATTTTGTTTGACCATAGTGGAAATATAGCTTTTGTTAAATGATTTCTCGCGGAAATCACGGCGACCTTGCACCAATTAAAACAATTATTTTAACCTACATACGGTCTACCTCACTTAAGGAGTTCGTGCCACAGTCCCAGCATTGACTTAACATTTAGCAGACGTACACATAGGAGAGGATTTATTCTGAATCTCTTGACACGAGCATTGTCGAAATGATTTAATTGCTGAACTTTTCGAATTATTATTACTATTGAATAAAAAAAAAAAAACGTTCGGCGAGTGGGGAAGTTTTTTTTTCTTTGAACTTACGTGTAAATTGACTTCGAATGCAGTTTGGATTGAAGGTTTCCAAAAATGTTGCGTCATCGGTGTAAATAATGTTGACAATGTCATTGCCAATGTGACGCTTTCGCTCCAATTGTTGGGGATTGTCTTTTGAGTGCGGTAACATTGTACTGACATGATACATAACTTCGTGGCCGGCATAAACTGTGTAAATGCTGTCTTTGCCCGTCATGTCGCCTGAAAACGAAAATTTTCTTTTCTGTCTCGATGTAAAAATTATTTTATTTTATTTATTATTGATTTTTAAATTCGTTAGCAGAAAAATTACGGAAAAATATTATTTGCCACATTAAGAAAGTTTTTGTTAAGTAAATCGTGAGGTATTAAAAAGTGTTGCAGATTAAATTAATATAAAAAAAGATTAAAATAATTAATTTATGGTGTTATTTTTTACAATGAATGAAATTTTAGTTCATTTAAATAAATTTAAATTTTTTTATAACTATAAAACATGAAGATATCGATAACTGAGTATTTGACTCGGAATGATCGATTTCTTCATATTATATAATAATTAAGAATGACCAAGTAATAAAATAATCATTTTATATCATAAGAATACTATACTTCTTCAAAATTATTTTCATTATTTCCATTCAATTATTATTTTCAAAAATTTTTAACTACAATTTCACTTTATATCTATTATTTTTTGTAATAATTAATTATTCAATTTCACGAAATATCAATTATTCATAAATTGTTTAATTAATCGCATATTAGAAAATAGAAACATAAAATAATATTCAAAAAATTCAATTAAACTGTTTCAAAAATATGAATTTGGAAAATTCAATTATTTCCCAAAAGTTCACTCTATTTTTCTTTTCAAACTCAATTATAAACTCAAATTTTAACTGAAATTCATTTTTATGAAATGAAAATCAATTTTTAGTAGAAAATTCTACAAGAATTTAATTATTTAAATGCAAAAGTAAATAATTTACTGAATAATTGAATGTTTCCAAAATTCAATTCAATTGAAACGCTGCGATGAGTTTTATAAAAATTTTCAAATTTATTCGTTTACAATTCAATTTTACAAACATTCAATTATTCGGAAATTCTGCAATTAAATATATATTGAAAAATAAAAAATTGAAATAATTTCAATAAAAATCAATATAAAATTTTTAAAACTAATTAATTCTACACAATTTTTTGTCAAAAATACGAAAAATTATAAATTTCAATGGATTTTAGTTTCAAACTTTTAGAAATTTTAATTATTTCTAAAAATCAACGTTATAATGCTTTTAATACTAAAAAATACTAAAAATACTAAAATTTTAACTGAAATTCATTGTTAAATCATTTTTATTAGTAAATTCCACGATAATTCAATTATTTAAATATAAAAATTAATAATTTATTAATTTCATGTTTCCTGAAATTAAATTCTTGTTGAAACAGAATTTTACGGAAATTTTTTTAAATAATTAAATTCTTTTCTGTAATTTTTATTAAAATTGGATTAAAAATAATTTAATTCCTATAAAGAATTGTAGTATTAATAAAAATAATTGAATTGTTTCGAAGAATTTATTAAAATTTCAAGAAAGAATTAAATTGGTATCAAGAATTTTAAATATTAAATTGAAAATAATGAAATTTCTTTCCTTTTTTATAAATATTTTGACAATAAATGAATTATTTTCAAAGAATTTAAAATTCTTGTTGAAATAGAATTTTATGGAAATTTTTGAAAATATTAAAATTTTTTCCAGTAATTTTATTTAAATTGTATTAAAAATAATTTAATTCCTTCAAAGAATTGTAGCATTTAGAAAAATAACTGAATTGTTTAGAAGGATTTATTAAAATTTTAGATAATTATTGAATTATTTCGTGAAAATTCATTAAAATTTTGAAAATCTAAACAGTAATAATTAATTTTGTACTTAAGGGCATTTGAACCACTATGACGTCACAATGTGTGAAAAACGTGAGTTTTAAAATTGTGACGTCATAATGGTTCAAATGCCCTTAAGTGAATTTTTAAAATTTTAACGACGAAATTATTTAAACATTTTTTTATTTGAAAATAAGGAAAAATTCATTTTTAAAACAATTTTGATTAGTAAATTCTACGAGACATCAATTATTTAAATACAAAAATAAGTAATTTATTAATTTCATGTTTCTTGAAATTAAATTCTCATAAAAAATGTTATTAACAAATTTTTTAAATCATTAAATTTTTTGGTCGAATTTTAATAAGAAATTTAATAAGATTTTTAAGAATAATTACATTTCTTGAGGAATTCCAACAAAATTACATTAAAAATAATTGAAATTCTGCAATGAGTTTTATTTTTTATGAAAATAATTGAATTTTCTAAAGGAATTTTATTATTTACAAAAATATTGAATTCCTAAAAGAATTTTTTTATTTATAAAAATAATTGAATTATTGCTTAAATAGTTATACAAAAATTTGTAAATAATTGAATTCTTGTAAAAATTTTGATTATTTATAAAAATAATTTAATTCCTAAAAGAATTTTTTTATTTATAAAAATAATTGAATTATTGCTTAAATAGTTATACAAAAATTTGTAAATAATTGAATTCTTGTAAAAATTTTGATTATTTATAAAAATAATTGAATTCCTAAAAGAATTTTTTTATTTATAAAAATAGTTGAATTATTGCGAAAGTATTTATAAAAAAATATGTAAATAATTGAATTCCTGCAAAAATTTTGATTATTTATAAAAATAATTGAATTATTGTTAAAATAGTTATACAAAAATTTGTAAATAATTGAATTCTTGTAAAAATTTTGATTATTTATAAAAATAATTGAATTATTGCTAAAATAGATATACAAAAATTTTGATTATTTATAAAAATAATTGAATTCTTGTAAAAATTTTGATTATTTATAAAAATAATTGAATTCTTGTAAAAATTTTGATTATTTATAAAAATAATTGAATTCCTTAAAGAATTTTTTTATTTTTGAAAATAATTGAATTATTGCGAAGAAATTTATAATAAAATTTGTAAATAATTGAATTCCTGTAAAAAATTTGTACTATTTATGAAAATAATTGAATGTTTGCGTAGAATTGTATTGAAGTTTTTTTTAATAATGGAATTCTTTTGGAAAATTTTATTGAAATAGTAGATATTGGAAATTATGGAATTTCAGAAAACTTTTGAAAAGAATTGAAATTTTGACAAGAATTTCACCAATAAACAATAATTCTTAACAAATGTTATAATAAATGAATAAATGATATAAATGAATAATTTTTTTCTATTCTGCTGATTGTCGGCTGTGGTTACTTTTTATTAATTGTGAATTAAATTTATTTTTATAACCTAGATATTATTTTAAATAATGGAATATTTTTGTGGAAAATTTTATTAAAATAGATATTAAAAATTATGGAATTTTAGAAATCTTTTGAAAATAATTGAAATTTTGACAAGAATTTGATGAAAATTTTTTAAGATAATTGAAGAGAAGAGAAGAATTTTATTATTTATAAAGAGAATTGAAATTTTGGAACACAATTGAATTTAGTAACTATGCTACTAAGTATGTTAGTAACTAACATGCTATTCTCCCTGGAGAAGCTAAATTCGTTGAATTTTTCCAAACCGTTGACTTTGGTGTTTTATTTAAAACAAAATTTCATTCATACTTAAAAAAAACCAAAATAAATTATTTTAATCCTTTTTGGTATTAATTTAACACCTCACGTTTTACCGTGAACCTTCTGCGCCTCGCTCCAGTTTTTCTTCTTCTACTCTTGCCTTGCAAATAAATCAGATAAACTGCTCATACCTTTTACATCAAGACCGCCTCTGTATTTGTCCCAACCCTTGAGCCTTATTCTTTCCCCAAGAGTTTCCAAGAACCGCTCGAAACCTGGACTGCCTCCTTCTGCAAAGAGAAAAAAAAAGATATAGTCGAATCGAAAAACTTTTCTTGTTTCAAAAGTTGAATAAAAAAAAAAAGTGGAAAATTCATTACCATTCGATAGCATTTCGTCGTCGGTTGTTTGACCTTCTTTCGCATAAATAACACCAAATTTAAAGTTCACCGAACCCTCTTGTTCTTCAAGTAACAAAAGATCCTGTAATATTTTTCCATTAATCATTTTCTTTTTTTTGCTTCTCCTTACCCGTGTCAAATATCTACTCTTATATTTGTTTTCTTGGATATAAATCTTTTTCTTTAAAATTTCTTTCCTTTTTTTTCTTAATATAAAAATACAAGCTTTCAGGAAAATTACCTTTTGTATTTCTGGTGAAAATATTTCCCTCGGGGCTTTATCTAGTTTTTCGAGACCAAAGAAGTTGCTGTAATGAGATATATCATCATTGATATTAAATCATATAGTTTCATATCGTTTCATATCGTTTCATATCGTTTCATATCGTTTCATATCGTTTCATATCCTTGAGATTATGTATCATTTTTCTTTTTATTAAAAATTCGTTTTTTCTCCCCCTTGTTTCGTTTTGGTTTTTTTTTTACTTGTTTAATATTCCCGTTTTATGTTTGATGTGGATTTTTGACAATTTTTCATCTAGAGTTATATATGTAAGGGAGGAATTTTTAAGCGAATCTGACAGAACAAAGCCAAGGGGAAAAGAGAATTTCCTTTCTAGAAATATTTGAATACATGTGTTGAATACAAATTCCACGCTAGGCTATTTGAAAAAGGAATAGTCGCTCTTTTGATAGGACGAGTTTACTCACGTGAAATATTTCCGGGAATAGTTTATTTTACAATGATTGTAAAGTCAATTTTTTTTTGCCTCATAGTAGCGTCGATTTGAATTATAGTGAAATTTAAAGCAAAATTTTTTAAAAGTATCAAATCATTGCGAAGTCAATATTTTTTTGCCACAGAAGCGTCGATTTGAATTTTGTAATAAAATTTGAACCAAACAATTTTTATTAAACCAGTTTTTCCACATTTTTTCTTATCAATTCGTTGCAATTTGAGACTATAAATTTAAAACGGGGAATTTAAAAAAAAATTGATTTTTTGGGTAGTATTTAAATACAATTTATTATTACCCTTTGAGAACTTGATTGAGAAATTAATTTTTTGGGAAATAATTAAATATTTATTATTACCCCTTGAGAACTTGATTGAGAAATTGATTTTTTGGAAAATAATTAAATATTTATTATTACCCCTTGAGAACTTGATTGAGAAATTAATTTTTTGGGAAATAATTAAATATTTATTATTACCCCTTGAGAACTTGATTGAGAAATTGATTTTTTGGGAAATAATTAAATATTTATTATTACCCCTTGAGAACTTGATTGAGAAATTGATTTTTTGGGAAATAATTAAATATTTATTATTACCCCTTGAGAACTTGATTGAGAAATTGATTTTTTGGGAAATAGATATTTATTATTACCCTTTGAAAACTTGATTGAGAAATTGATTTTTTGGAAAATAATTAGATATTTATTTGAAATATATTTTTTTTTATTTTTATTTTTTTTTTATAACTTTGAGAACTTGAGAGTATTTTCAAAAATAATTCTTCATTTTAATAATTCTTTCCTTGAAAAGTAAATTGAAATTTTTACCTCAATATTTGCCTGACGGTCATGGTTTTATTTGGAGAGTAAGGCAGTGATATCTTTTGAGCACCCTGCATCGAAGAAAAGAGGTTAGATTGTATCGATTCATTTTTTTTTTCTCAACTTTACTTTTGAGAAAGATCAAAGTAGTTTTTTTTTTTGTATGAACTCACTGTGCGTCTCCAAAGAATCACCCTGTAGTGTGGTACACATTGATCACCACCCTCACTAATAACTACCGACAGGAACAAGGGATTTCGTTCTTGATCCGAGGCCACATAATTCTGATGCACTGTGTGATTGGGCAAAAAAAAAAAAATTCGAAATGAAAAAATAAAAATTTTTTTACTTTTCCAGCGCCATGTTTGTATTAATATTAGTAAAATAGAAAACTAGTCACGAAATTTACTCACATTTGCCAAGGAAATATTTGAAGTACCATCGTGTTTGGTATTCTGGATTTTCCAATACTGGCGTGCTCGGTGAGCCGAACATCTTTCATGGAAAATAGTGTTTATTAATTATTTTTCGGGACTATAATTTTTTTAACAACACGTTTATCTTTTTCTGATCGGAAGTTTTCTTTTCTTTTTATTTTTTACTAAATACTCGTAAACTGTAAAATAATTTTTTTATTCGATTGAAAAATTTCTTCCTTATTTTCAAATTTGTTAATTTTATTATTTTTATTTTTTATTTTTATTTTTTACTAAATACTCATAAACTGTAAAATAATTTTATTCGATTTAAAAATGGTTTTTTTCTTTATTTTCAAATTTGTTAATTTTATTTTTTTCATTTTTTATTATTTTTTACTAAATTTATACTCATAAACTGTAAAATAATTTTATTCGATTTCAAAATGTTTTTCTTCTTTATTTTCAAATTTGTTAATTTTATTTTTTTCATTTTTTATTATTTTTTATTTTTTACTAAATTTATTCTTATAAACTGTAAAATAATTTTATTCGATTTAAAAATGTTTTTCTTCTTTATTTTCAAATTTGTTAATTTTATTTTTTTCATTTTTTATTATTTTTTATTTTTTACTAAATTTATACTCATAAACTGTAAAATAATTTTATTCGATTTAAAATTGTTTTTCTTCTTTATTCTCAAATTTGTTAATTTTATATTTATTATTTTATTTTTACTTTTCACTTTGTTGTCTACTTATTTATTAATTATTTATTTTCCCTCCCCTCTTAACTTTGTAACTCGGCGTTAATTTTCAGAAATAATGATAAATATTAACTAAATTTTTCTCATCAGTTTAAAAAAAATTAATGAGCGAAATAAAATGGAAAATAATTTGTCACAATGTCCTTATCCGAGTCCCTGAAATATTATTTATATATTGACATATATTTCGAATTGACCGGGTTTTATCAATTTAACTTTTCTCGTTGAATTTTTTTTTCTATTTCTGTGTAGAAACTTTCTGCATGAGTTTATTCTTAGGGGATTAAAACTATATCGTGAGGGAAGAACGCTTAGGGTTCTCTGATATATATATATGAAATGTCCATAGTTCCCAGTTGGGAGTATGTTATTAGGAGCAAATGGCAAACGACCATCCTCTTTAAAAACAGATAATTGTTATCTAACTGGCTATTTAAAATCTTATCTCATTTCGTAGTTATTTTTTTTAATTCCTTTCAAAAATTGAAACATAAATTAATTATTTCAATAAATACGTGACTAAGTATATTAATTATTTATAAAAACGTAAATATGTTAATTAACCTACAAAAACGTAAATATTAATTAATCCACAAAAAGGTAAATATTAATTAATTCACAAAAAAGTAAATATTAATTAATCCACAAAAACGGAAATATTAATTAATCCACAAAAAAGTAAATATTGATTAATCCACAAAACCGTAAATATTAATTAATCCACAAAAACGGAAATATTAATTAATCCACAAAAAGGGTAAATATTAATTAATCCACAAAAACGGAAATATTAATTAATCCACAAAAACGTAAATATTAATTAATCCACAAAAACGATAATATTAATACTAAAAATTAATATCATAAAAAATTAATAATTATAGGTAACTATTAGTATTGAAATTAAAACATTTATATTTCATTTACTTTTATTAATTTACTTTTATTAAATTGAAAATTTACTTGTGAATTGATTAATTAATTTTGAAATCTATTTACTTAAATACCTTTCTATAGAAATAGTTTATATATTTTTTTTATAAACAGAAATATTGAAAGGAAATATTGAAAGAAATATTTTTAATATTTAAAATATTAAAAAAAAATAAAAAATATTTTTAATATTTAAAATATTTAAAAAAATACTTTTAATATTCAAAATATTAAAAATTAAAAATGCTTTTAATATTCAAAATATTAAAAATTAAAAATACTTTTAATATTCAAAATATTAAAATTTAAAAATACTTTTAATATTCAAAATATTAAAGATTAAAAATTAATTCCCGAATCCTAAGGGAATAAATTTTGTGTGTTTATTCGAAAAAAGAATAATTTATATGCATCTGTTTACAAAAAAAAGAGGACAGTTTAAAAATTTATTGCGGAATTTTACGCGCTTTAAAATATGTATACAAATAGAAAATGGAAAATTTCCTCTCTTCAACTTTGACAAATGATTTTCCATTTGGATTAATTCTCCGGCGCTTTGTTCAAAAATGTAACAAAATAATAAAAGGCAGTTGAGTAATCCGCTTTGCTATTTCATCTCTCACCTCTTCTTTCTCGCCTGGAGAATCTCCATTTTCCACGCGAAATCGTCTTCCACTGTCTGTGCCATCCTGCTCAATCTGCGGCAACTAAAAACGAATGTCGAAACTAGAATTGTGTGTTTCTCGGGTTGGTGAAAAAATGAATACATAATAAATTCAGTTGTGAAGATTTTTTTCTCCTTTTCTTTTTTTTTTTTGGTTGCAAATTCCACTTACCATTTCCACACTCCCGTAGCATCTTCTTGATAATACGCCTCTTCGCGAGACTGTATCTGTTGAAGATCTGGAAAAAGAAATTCAAAATTACATTTCATTATTCAACTGTTAATTAATTGTTAATTAATTTTTAATTAATAAATATTGTGATTTGACAGTTAGTTAACTATTAATCGCTTTCGACTATTGACATCAATTAATTTACTATTAACATTAATTTACTGCTAAGCAACTATTAATAAATATTTAATTTTATTTTAATTTTTAAATAATTGCTAAATTAAAAAAAACTGTTAATGAATTGTTACTGAAACAAAATATTAAGTTGTGTGAATTTTTACTTTTAATTTTTTTTGGTTGTTTTAATTTTTCAACTTAATAATTATTTATTAACGTAATTATTTTTCGTGGTATAATATTATTAATTATATTAATTAATATTTATGAATTATAGTTTAATATTAAATTAATTATAGTTTAATATTAAATTAATTATAGTTTAATATTGAATTATTTATAGTTTAGTACTAATTTATTTATAGTTTAATATTAAATTAATTATAGTTTAATATTGAATTATTTATAGTTTAGTACTAATTTATTTATAGTTTAATATTAAATTAATTATAGTTTAATATTAAATTAATTATAGTTTAATATTAATTTATTTATTGCTTAATATTAAATTATTTATAGTTTAAGATTAAATTAATTATAGTTTAATATTAATTTATTTATTGCTTAATATTAAATTATTTATAGTTTAATATTGAATTATTTATAGTTTAATATTAAATTAATTATAGTTTAATATTAAATTATTTATAGTTTAATATTAATTTATTTATTGTTTAATATTAATTTATTTATTGCTTAATATTAAATTATTTATAGTTTAATATTAAATTATTTATTGTTTAATATTAATTTATTTTTTGTTTAATATTAAATTATTTGTAGTTTAATATTAAATTAACTATTGTTTAGTATTAAATTATTTATAGTTTAAGATTTAAAAAAACAATAAAATTGAGAATAGTGAAGGATAAAATTATGAACGAGGAAATTTATTCATGTTTCTTTTTTTCTATGAATTGGGGTAGAGAAATAATATTGTAAATTGTAATACGTGAGAAGTATCACGATTTCCAAGTGAAGTTTTGAAAGAAAAAATATTCCTTTGTTTCGAGTCTAATTACTTTGTAACATTTAGGAACTTGTATATTATATATCTATGTAGTAATGAATACTTTAGTTAAGTTGATAGTGTCTCTAATTATATGTGTCAACCTTCAAATTTATCTATCATAATAATTAGAAGTACTCAGATAAGTACGTAAACTGAATTACGAAAGAAATGTTCTTCCTCATTTTACCGAAAATTTTTTTTTTTTTACTAATAAGTTAGTTTAGTTTACTAATTAATTGTTTAAAATTACTATTAATAAGAAAAAAATTTTTGGTAAAATTTATTTTTATCTTTTTATGCAATTAATATTTTTTCTACTTCTTTATTAAAATAATAATTACTTATTTATAATTCACGAAAGTTGCAATTATGTAATTATAGTTTTTCGGTACTTTTTTTCAATAGTAATTGTAAGAGTAATTATTTTTTCTAAACATATGAATGAATATAATTAAATGGACATTTTTTTAAGTACTTTCGAATTTTCCAATTGAGAAACGGGACTTTATTTGTTTTTCAAATTTAGATTTTCCTCTAAATAAAGTTTCAAATTTATTTAAATCCTAAGATTACGTTTTTCTCTTATTACAGGAGTTATAGAATTATTTCGAAAATCACTAAGGGATTATTTGAGTTTTAATCGGATTGAGCTTAAAAGTTGATGTACAACGAAGTTAATGTAAAAATGCGGATTAAAAATTTGCATCCGATTAACATTTGCTAATCTCGGATATTGGAAATTTCCTGTAAGCTTATTAAAAATGAAAATTTAACACTTAAAATAATTGATGAATTTTTTTTTTAATAATATTGAAATTAAAGTTAAGGGCGATATTAATGAAATATAAATTACAAATAACTTGTTTTTAATGAGACAAACGAAATTATTAATTTTATTCTATTATTTACTGTTATTATTATTATTATTATTATTATTATTATTCTTTTTTATTTTTATTATTCTTTTTTATTTTTATTATTATTATTATTATTATTATTATTATTATTATTATTCTTTTTATTATTATGTTTTATTCTGTTTATTTTATTTATTTAGCTTTAATTTTACTTGTTTATGTTTAATTCAAATAGATTGTTTTGATTAACTACTTATTTTTGAATTAAAAAGATTTGTTTTTCACTTTTATTTATTGTATGTTAATATTGCCAATTTGCTATTAATGTAAAATATTAGTTAATTACTTTGGTTAATTAATTAGTGTGTAATTTAGTTTCACAAAATTTTTTTTTGCTAAGAGAAAAAAAAATTTTTCTTTATAGTATATTATGAAGTAAGTAACAAAGGGGTTTTTCTTTTATCATAGAGAGATGGGCATATTGTAAAGTAAGAGGGGCCTAAAGGGAGGAAAATATTTTGTCAAGCCCTGCACGCGACACTTTGATTCGACTGCCCTTTCTGTACTCTCTCTCTCTCCCTCTCTCGTTGGTGTAAATATCTGGGTTAATGAGAACGAGCTGAGGTCGCACCTCAGCGGTATAGTTCGCCGGGTTCTCGTTGTCGGTTGTGAAAAGACGACGGATAAGGAACTTGGACGAATGGTCGAGAAATGTTATCGACTTTATACTGTGTATAGAATTTTACGATGGATGGTGTATAAAGAAATAGGAGAGAGAGAGAGAGAGAGAAGGAACTAAACCGGAAGAACATTTTGACGTCTCGGCTATATCGTTGACCGATAACGATCCTGGCATATTTCGGATAAACTAGAACTTGGCATGTTTCATAATTCACGAGAGACCTATTCACTTCTGCTTTGTGCGATTAATTATGCAGCCAATAAGGGCGAACGTGTGATATTTTCATTAATATCATTTGTGATTTATTTTTATCTCATTTTTTTAAAATAAAATTTTAATCAACTTCTTATCAAAATTTCAATTATTTTCAAGTTTTTAAAGAATTCCGTAATTTTTAATATCTACTATTTGAATTAAATTTTTCAAGAGAATTCCATTGTTAAAAAAAATTTCAATACAATTCCACGCAAACATTCAATTATTTTCATAAATAATACAAATTTATACAGAAATTTAATTATTTACAAACTTTTTTTTAAATTTCTTCGCAATCATTCAATTATTTTTATAAATAATAAAACTCATTGTAGAATTTCAATTATTTTTAATGCAATTTTAATGAAATTCCTCGAAAAATTGTAATTATTCTTGAAAATCTTATTAAAATTCTTATTAAAAGTACAAAGAATTTAATAATTTAAAAAGTTTGTGAATAACATTTTTTTTAAGAATTAAATTTCAAGAAACATAAAATTAATAAACTATTTATTTTTCTATTTAAATAATTGACTTGTCGCATAAAATTTACTAATAAAAATGGTTTTAAAAGTGAATGTTAGTTAAAATTTTAGTATTTTTACTATTTTCTAGTATTAAAAGCATTATAACGTGGATTTTTAGAAATAATCAAATTTTCAAAAAGTTTTAAACTAAAATCATAGAAATTCTTAATTTTTCATATTTTTGACAAAAAATTCTATAGAATTAATTGTTTTTAAAAGTTTAATAGGATTTTTATTGCATTTATTTTAAGTTTTTATTTTTCAATATATATTTAATTGCAGAATTTACAGGAATTCAATTATTTACAAATTTTTTTATAAATATTTTCGCAATAATTCAATTATTTTTATAAATAAAAAAATTCTTCTAGGAATTCAATTATTTTTATAAATAATAAAATGCTTTTAGAAATTCAATTATTTTTATAAATAATCAAAATTTTTCCAGGAATTCAATTATTTACCAATTTTTTTTTTATAAATTTCTTCGCAATAATTCAATTATTTTCATAAATAATAACATTTCTACAGGGTTTCAATTATTTTTATAAATAATAAAATTCTTTTAGGAATTCAATTATTTTCAAAAATAATAAAATTTTTTACAGAATTTAAATTATTTTCAATGCAATTTTAATAAAATTCCTCAAAAAATGTAATTATTCTCAAAAATCTTATTAAAATTCTTATTAAAAGTCCAAAGAATTTAATGATTTGAAAAATTTGTTGATAACATTTATTATCAAAATTAATTTTCAAGAAACATGAAATTAATAAATTATTCAATTTTGTATTTAAATAATTGAATTTTCGTATAGAATTTACTAATAAAAATGGTTTTAAAAATAATTTTCAGTTAAAATTTTAGATTATAGTATTAAAAATATTATAACGTAAATTTTTAAAAATAATTACATTTTCAAAAAGTTTTAAACTAAAACAATTGAAATTCTTAATTTTTCATATTATTGCCAAAAAATTTTGTAGAATTAATTCTTTTTAATATTTAATTGCAGAATTTCCGAATAATTGAAATTTTGAAAAATTGAATTGTAAACGAATAAATTTGAAAATTATAAAACTCATCGCAGCGTTTCAATTATTTTTCAGACAATTATAATTGAATTCCTTGAAAAAAGTAATTATGTTTATGCAAGTTTTAATAAAATTCGACAAAAGAATTAGATTATTAAAAAATTTGTTACTAAAATTCTTTATGATAATTGAATTTTGAGAAACATTCAATTATTTAATAAATTATTTTCTTTTGCACTAAAATAATTAAATTCTTGTAGAATTTTCTAATAAAAATTGATTTTCATTTCATAAAAATGAATTTCAGTTAAAATTTTAGATTATAATTGAATATCAAAAGAAATAAAGACTGAACATTTTGTAAATAATTTAATTTTGAAATTAATATTTTTGAAAAAGTTTAATTGAATTTTTTGAATATAGAAGTTTGAATATTTGATGTTTTTATTTTCTAATATGCATTTAATTAAAGAATTAAGGAATAATTAAAATTCCGTAAAATTGAATAATGAATTATTATTAAAAATAATAGATATAAAGTAAAATTGTAGTTAAAAATTGTTGAAAATAATAATTGAATTGAAATAATAAAAATAATTTTGAAGAAGTAATTCTTATAATATAAAATAATGATTTTATTACTTGGTCATCTTTAATTGTTATAAAATATGATGAAATCGATGACTCCAAGTTGAAGACTCGGAGTTATCGATATCTTTATATTTTATAGTTATAAAAAATTTAGTAAACTAAAATTTCATTTATTGTAAAAAATAACACTAAAATTGATTATTTTATTTCTTAATATTAATTCTTAATATTCTTAATATTCATATCATAAATATTATTAATTTACATTATTATTATTTTATACTAATAATAATAATAATAATAATAATAATAATAATAATAATAATAACAGTAATAATAATTTACATTATTTTTACATAAGTATTTTTTTATTTCTATTTTTCAAATTTATTTTTTATCATAAATTGCTCTCTATTTTATCGCCATCAGCTCTGACTTTGTTATCTCCAATTTTAATTAATTTAAAAATATCTAAAGGAATAAAATAAACAAAAAAGAGAAAATTTTTATTCTACTTTTGTAAAACGAAAGTAGCATCTGTCTATAAAAAAAGTGTAAAAAGTAGAGAAAAAGCGAAACAATAGAAAATAAAAATTTGCCACACAGTATACATAAGTAAAAATAATTGCTTTCATATCAAAGAAACTGTACATATTCCCCATTTTTTCTGACGTTTATGATTAACTTTTAAACAACAAAGTTAACTGTGCCAGCAAGAGAGATATATATTGATTTAATTTTCAACATCAAATGAACTAAAAAGTGAGAAACTTTACAATTGCCCATTCTCTTGTGTGTTTATATATACACAAGTAAAACATAACTGTAAACTTTGCAAAACCACCTCTAGACAATAACTTTGGCGTTGTGTGTTGAATTTCACCCAATTGTCGGAAGCAGAGTTTTAATTGCAACGCAGTAATTCAAAAGGATTCACAATTAACCGTTACTGATAATAGGAAAAATCGACTTTACGTCCTTCTCTCTCACTCACTCTCTCTTATACTCCTTCACTTCGAGAACTAAATTCAATTTCCTTTCGAGTTTTCTAAAAGTACCAATGTAAAATGGTTTCAATTTAATTACGCAAAGCGCAAAAAAAGCTTTCCTTTCAATTATACACCTTTAAACAAACTGATTAAATTATATTACCTTTCTAATGAAAAGAAATGGAAAAAGTACAACTTTTCTAATTTTCCCCAACTTTTCAAGACAAATTTTTTCTTCACCTCTTATGTCAATATTTATTTCTATTAATGCAAAAAAAAAGTGGGTCAAATTTTCTTTCTTTCTTTCTTTCTTTTTTTGGATTTTCTTCCTATTTCCACTGAAATGCACGTAACGGAAATTTTATTTAACATGTCATAATTTCGCTTCTGATGGAATTTATTTTTCCAATTTTTATTCATTCATAAATTGACAGGTATTAATATTGATTCAAAATTTGGTATATATAGCACATACTTTCACGATTGGTTCAATCTTGAGGCAATTTCCAGAGGGAAATTTCCAATTCTGTCGTTCGCCTAAAATATTTAAGCACATTTTTTTTCGACATTATATTGGCCCAAGATTCCGAACTTTAATATCAAAGTTATACTACAGTAATTATATTGAATTTTAATTTTTAGATTTTCTAATTAGGTCATTTTTAATTATTTAATTTGGAATTTGATGGTATTTAAATTGATAGTAATAATCTTCAATTGGGTAATTTTTAATTAATTAATTAAATTATAATTATAATTATTATTTAAATTATAATTATAATTATTATTTAAATTATAATTATAATTATTATTTAAATTATAATTATAATTATTATTTAAATTATAATTATAATTATTATTTAAATTATAATTATAATTATTTTTTAAATCATAATTACAATTATTATTTACATTGTTTACATTATAGTAAAAAATGAAGTGCATTAAATTGAAGATTGATTAAAATTGTGAGAAATATTTTCAATACGATTAAAATCAGTGTGGAAGCTTTTTAACTTTTTATCCGTTTGAATAAAATTTTTTATAGATAAACACAAATTGTGTAATTAAATTAATATACGATAATAAATAAAATTTTTCTCGTAAAAAATTCGTGAGAAAAGAGATTTATTAATTGAAATTTGATTCAGTGTGTGCGGTAATGAAATTGGAATTTTATCTTCGTATTGAGTGTTATGAAAAAAATTCCCATTTTATTGCTAACATTAACAAAATTATTGCATTGGATTTCCCTTTCTAGTGAATGTGAATTTCGGGTAATTCATGATAGTTGTTTGATTTTTGCACATTGATAAGATATGTAAATTATAGACTAGCGGCACTTTTTACTGTATTGAATATCGTTTGTTCGATTTTGATACTTGTCAATTTTATTATCATTATTGTTATTATTATTCTTATTATTATTATTATTATTATTATTATTATTATTATTATTATTATTATTATTATTATTATTATTACTATTTTTCTTTTTTTCTTACTATTATTAACCCAGAAGAGAAATATATTTGACTCCGAGCCAACAGGACTTTTTATTTGTCCCAAATAAATATAATAAATAAATAAATTTTACTTTTGAATAAAATTTTCATTTCTTCAAACTGAAGAAGTTTATTTGGTATAAATAAAATTCTTCCCTAGTTTATTAATATTTTATACTTTATTAATATACTTTATTATTATTGTTTCTATATTTTAGATTATTTTGTTATTATTTACTATTTATTTATTTATTTTTATTTTATTATTATTATTTATTTTTTTTTGGTATTTATTTATTCAATATATTAAAAGAAAAATTAAAATACCTGGAAAAATTTTCAATTTACTCTCCACACTACCTACACGATTTTATTTATGTTACAAACGAAACGAATTTTTTTATTCATATAATTTTTTGCATTTTTTTCTCGATTTTGAAATGTATTTTGAAAGTCAAAATGCAGTGTGTTTAAAAAAAAATCTGAAACATGAACGCTTTCATATGTAAAAGACGCTTTCATTCCCAAAAGCATGTCACAGGTGCATTTTCTGCATTCAATTTGAAGCTTGAGCTTCGACGCGAGAGAGAGTGAGATAGAGAGAAAAAAATGAGAAAAAAAAATCTTTTTCTATCCCATGAAATACCATATCGTACCAAATGGCTGGCATCCGTTTTCCAATACGCAATTGAAAGTGGATTAGGAATTTTATGTCCCTAATTTTGATTTCATCTATCTCAAAAAAAAGGAGAAAAAAACAAAGATTTACTGCTCTTCTAATATTTGTCGACTGAGTTTTGATTTTTAATTTGACTTGGAGAAAAATAATTCTTCTTTGATTTTAATCTATTATTAAAAATCATGGTTTTAGGTTGATTCCTCTAGGATTAAATTAACACCAAAAAAAGGTTTAAAATTTTACAATTTTAAAATTTACAAATAAAATTTTACAATTTTAAAATTTACAAATAAAATTTTACAATTTAAAAATTTACAAATAAAATTTTATAATTTTAAAATTTACGAATAAAATTTTTTAATTTTTAAAAAATTCAATTCTTTTTATAAATAATAAAATTGTTCTCTGATATTCAATTATTTTAGAAAATTTTAGTCCAATTCTTGGCAAAATTTCAATTATTTTCAAAAAATTTCTAAAATTCCATAATTTTCAATATTTACTATTTTAATAAAATTTATCAAAAGAATTCCATTATTAAAAAAAAATTTTCAATACAATTCTACTCAAACATTCGATTATTTTCATAAATAATAAAAGTTTTTACAGGAATTTAATTATTTACAAGTTTTTTTAATAAATTTCATCGCAATATAATTTAATTATTTTTATAAATAATAAAGCTCATTGCAAAATTTTAATTATTTTTCATGCAAAAATAAAATTCGAAAAATATAATTAATCTTAAAAATCTTATTAAAATTCTTAAAAAAAATCTAAAGAATTTAATGATTTAAAAAATTTGTTGATAACATTTTTTATGAGAATTTAATTTAAAGAAACATGAAATTAATAAATAATTTATTTTTGAATTTAAATAATTGAATTTTCGTATAGAATTTACTAATAAAAATGGTTTTAAATGAGAATTTCAGTTAAAATTTTAGTATTTTTAGTATTTTTTATTGTTACAAGTATTATAACGTGGATTTTTTAGAAATAATTAAATTTTAAAACAGTTTCAAACTAAAATCATTAAAATTCTTAATTTTTCATATTTTTTAACAACAAATTCTGTAGAATTAATTCTTTTTAATTGCTTAATAGGAGTTTTATTGAAATTATTTATATATTTATTTATTTTTTAAAGAAACATTCAATTATTCAATAAATTATTTACTTTTGCATCAGAATAATTAAATTCTTGTAGAATTTTCTAATAAAAATTGTTTTTCATTTCATAAAAATTAATTGCAGTTAAAATTTGAGTTTATAATTGAATATTAAAAGAAATATAGAGTGAACTTTTTGAAAATAATTGAATTTTGAAATTAATATTTTTGAAAAAGTTTTTTTGAATTTTTTTAATATTATTTGATGTTTTTATTTTTTAATATGCATTTAATTAAAGAATTTAGGAATAATTGATTTTTCGTAATATTGATTAATTAATTATTAAAAATAATAAGTATAAATTAAAATTGTAGTTAAAAATTTTGGAAAATAATAATTGGAATTGAAATAATGAAATTAATTTTGAAGAAGTGTAATATTCTTATAATATAAAATAATGATTTTATTACTCGGTCATCTTTAATTATTATAAAATATATAATAAACAAAAATTTCATTAATTGTAAAAAAACACCAAAATTGATTATTTTAATCTTTTTTTTTGAGTTAATTTAATTTGCAACACTTTTCAATACATCACGATTTATTGTAAAATGAATTAATTGTGCCAAATATTTTTTTTAACACCAAATAATCAATTAATGGAGTGAAATAAATTAATCGTTTCAAATAACTCATTTGTTTGGTTTCAATAAGTTAATTAATTAATCCAAAAACTTTTTATTCGTTTCAAATAACTCAGTTTGGTTTCAATAAGTTAATTATTTGATCCAAATATTTTTTATTTGTTGTAAATTAGTTATTATTTTGGTTCCAATAAGTTAATTACTTGATCTAAATATTTTTTATTTGTTTCTATTGAATGTATTTGCATTAAAAAATGCATTATTTGAATTTAATAATTTACTTTATACTTGAAATAAATTAATTGTGTCAAATAATTTTTTTGTTGAAATATCCAATTAGTTGAAGGAAATAAATTAATTTATTGTTCCAAATAACTTATTGTTCGTATTAAAAAATTCATTCATCAGAGTCAATTAATTATTTGTCTAGCAACACTAAGAAAACAATATATTCTTTTCAAGTAAAAAAATAATTTTAACTGATTTTGTTTAAGTGAAATTAGTTCATATTTATTTACTTATTTTTTTTTTGTTATTTTTATTCCAATATTTAGGAAATATCTACTGTTTTTATTCAAAAGTATTAGTTTGAATAATTATATTTAATTCAAACAATCTTTTTTTTTGTTTTGATTAAAAAAATATGTTTAAAAATTTTATGTTCAATTCAATCTTAAAATTATAAATATTGTAAAGAATTGACTGATATAAAGAATTTAAAATTAATAACAACAACTTTTAAATAGATATATTATTTTTGTAGATGCACCAAACAATAAGTTTCGATTAAACATAAATATTTTTGACTGTTTATATAGTAGAGATATTTTATGTTTTATTTGAACAAAGTATATTTGAGTCAAATAAATCGTTTTCTCAGTGAATTAAGATTTATTTGATTCAAATCGAGGGGGTATTTACTTGTGTATTGGCGTGTACGTTTCTCACGTAATAGTCATGTAATAGTCACGTAATAGAGTGTAATAGATCATTATTACGTCAGTTTAATACCACATGATATAGAAGTAATATCATGTAATAATCGGTAATACCATGTATTAATCGGTAATACCATGTAATAATCGGTAATACCATGTAATAATCGGTAATACCATGTAATAGTTGTGTAATAGCCTGTAATACGTGTAAAAGCTGGAAAATTTGGTGTATTAGAGTGTACACCTTTTTAACCAGTAATTACCCCCTCGATTCAAATAAATGTTTTTCAAATAATTCAAGTTATTCAACTGAAATAAATATCTATTAGATCGAAATGAAAATGATTTGTCTGAAATAAATATTTTTCAACCAATTTCGAATTAATTGGATCGAATAATTTTTTTTCCCAGCATTATTTAATGTATATAGGAGAAGTTTACTAATACTTCCCGCGGTTAATTAACTCTGACCTTGTTATACGAGTGCTAAATGCTATTTGTCGAAAACTCGATTTGCAAAATGTAAAGTGGAACTAATATATATATATATAGATAATAACATACACATGATGACTGGCACGTCGATGAAGATGTCGCAGTTGCGATGATGTGAGCACTGGCATGCAAACTGATCTAGATCGATTTCTGACGATTCTAATGCTCGGTATGCTGTTGCTGTCCTCATCGCTCTCGTGATCACTGCACGGACTGATATTTCCACCACTGCCACGTCTTGATTTTCGTCGTTGTTGCTGCTGAAGTTGATACTGCTGCTGCTGCTGCTGTTGCTTATCAACCACCAAGTTATACGACGAGGCAGAAAATGAAGGAGGAATGGAAATTGAAGTGGTCGTCGTTGAGGAGTTTGAAGTGCTTGAATTCGAGGACAATCCTCGCAGTCGTGAGACCAACTTCATATCTAAGCACAACATTTCTTTTTCAATTCACGATATTCTATATATTTTCTCTCCCCCCTTTTTCTTTTTCTTTCTCTTTTTTCTTTCTCTTTCTCTTTCTCTTTTTTCTTTCTCTTTCTCTTTTTTCTTTCTCTTTCTCTTTCTCTTTTTTTTCTCTATCGATTCGAGAAGCAATTTGAGGCTAATTTTTCGTCCATTTTGTTCCTTTTTAAATTCTCCTTCGATTTTCCTTCGATTAGCCTTTTTTTTATTTTCAAAACCGGAAGTCACTCTTCTTTCAAAATATTTCCTCTTTTTTTCTCTCTCTCTCTCTCTATATATAGTTCCTCTCAATCAATGACTTTATGAGTCGTACGTGCAGCAAACTACGAGCGAAATACACGGAAAAATAGAAAATTATTAGAATCCTCTTCTTGTTGATATTTGAAATTCAATTTCATTTTTCAGGAAATTGTAAATTAAGGAAGGTGATAAAATTTTTGCTTTTCATTTTCTATTTTTAAAATTCAATTTCATTAATTCAGTGAGACACACATACACACGTAGTTTTAGGGAAGTAATTTTCAAAATGAAAACGATAAAAAAGAAAATAGTTTTGAAATGAAAAATTCTTGATATTCGCAAACGCGGGTGAATATTACGATACTTGATTCTATAATACGAAAGGTGAAAAAAAAGAGAAAATAACTTCTTTAGCCTCTCGTTTCGTTATAAGTACGCGTATTGCATTAGTCACTGTGTGTAATGTCAATAAAAAAAAAATTTTTTTTTGCTTTAATTGCTCCCTTTTAACTACTCTTTCATTACTACTCTCGTGGAAAAATTTTTATACCTGAAAACATCCGGATTTTTCACTCATTTTTTTTTTTTTTTTGGTTTTTAAAGTGCGTCGTTTCTAAAAATACGCAAATCTCGAATCTTGAATTTTAATGAAAAAAATTACCTTTTTAGAAAATTCTATTAGCATCGAAATAAGGGTAAAATTTTTCCCAGTCCAGAGTAATTTTATTCTGACTTTTAGTTTTTTCCGTCTGATTGATTTTTTATATTTTGTTTCAATTTTCCATAAAAGACTTTGTTTTTTCCTAGAAAATATTTACAAGCATTGGACGTGAATAAAAAATTATTTCAACAATTTTACTCTCCTGACATTTAATTTTGTGTGAGAGATAAAAATTCTGTACTTGGATATATAGATTGAATGTATAGTAGAGAAAAGGAAGATGAGAATTTGGAGTGAAACATTTGTGGGGTTTAACGAATTAGATTTCGTCTGTTTCGAGGAGATGAAAAAGAATAAATTTCAAAAAGCAAACGAAAGTAATTTCAAGAAACAATGTTATTTGGTCGGAATTTAGGAGAGCGGATCTTGATATTATTCCAAAAAAAAGCAACGTCCGGGGGAAATTCTTTAAAATTCCCCTTTTATTCGATTTTACAAAAGGAACTTTTAATTATAAGAATATTGTTCGGAATTTTTAATTCTATATTTAAAATATTGACTAGTTAAAAAAACTTAAAACGGATATTGATTAAATTGAATATTCAATTAACTTTTCTAACTTTTGCGAGAGAGAAAAAAGAATTTTCTAATTAAACTCAAGAGTTGGAGAAAATATTTAGCGTGTTTTAAAATTTATCAAATAACTTCATTAGCACCCGTGAAAGTAATATTTGAAGACGATTCTGATCTGTATCGGGAAATTTTCTTATTTTCTATTCTTTAAAATCAATTTTTTTTTCTTTTTTTTAACGTAAATAATTTTCTTTGCAATTTGTAGAAAAAATTTAAAATTATTAATATTAATAATTGTTTTGGAAAATTACTGAAAAAAAGGATAAACTTAAAGAATAAACGAAAGAAAAAATAAAAATGGTTGGAAAAAATATTTTGGGGAAAATAATATTAAATAATATTAAATAGTAGAGATTAAAATTGTTCTTGTAAAGAAAAGTTTTTTATTCGCGAGTTCATAAGGGGGAAATTAAGCCTTCTCGAGTCGTTTAAATTGAAAAGCAAAAATTTTCGTGTGGGAGATTGAGTGGCTTTTTTCTATTACCACGATGCCTTGAAGAAAATTCATTGTCAGTTGAATAAGGCGCGCGATGGTCTTTGCAATTGGTTAGTCTGAGCACAAACTTGAAGAGAGCTGCTACCCTATTGGCATTCCATTCCATACCGAGTAGACACAGTTTCAGACGATTAAGAATGTTTTCTTCTGCTCACGTTCCGTTCAACTCAACTTAACCCTTATAAAATAAACTTTAATTTAAAGAAAGAAAAATCGTGCACTTTTCCCCTTTTTTTCCTCCTCTCTTCTTCATTATTAGAAATTTTTTTTCAAAAATTAGCTAACAAATTTTGAACAAAATTAACAGTGTAAAAAAACAGCCCAAATATCAAATTAACCTAAAAATGTAATTTTCCTCTTCTCTCAATCTCAATTATTTTCGAATAACTTTATCAGGACTGACTTTTTGCTTCAATAATTAATAAAACAACTAATTTCAAATTAGAATTATAAAAAGTTAATTATTATTAAAATTTATTTATTATTATTATTATTATTATTGTTATTTATTTTTTTATATTTATTATTAGTTAATTATTAAATGAAAAAAAGTAGAATAGAAATGAAAAAAATGGAATAGAATTGAAAAAAATTAGAAAATGAAAAATGATTAGTAAAAAAAAATTATTAGAAAAAAATAACTAAATGGAATAATAAAAAGTAGGGAATAAATAACAAAAGAAGTGGAAAATAATTAATTACTTCAGTCTAGTAATTTTTTTCTGAATTTTACTGTTTTTTGTTATAACTTTTAGTGCACCTTACTTTACACCTTCATTTACTATATTTCGTTTGTGAGAGAATTTTCATGCCGTCTAGGTGGCGATTTAGTGAACTGCAATGGCGCGAAATTCAAAAAATAAATTTTCAAATACCAATTGAATTAATAATGAATTAAATATAATTAAATAAATTAATTGTTACTGATCATAGTGTATAATTAATAATAAACTATTATCAAAATTAATTGCTTATATAAAATATTAATTGATTAATTAACTAATTCACTAATTCAATAATTTTCAAAAATTCAATTTTACAAAACATCAATAATTTCCCAACTCAATTCTACAAACATTTAATAATTTCTTAATCTAATTTTTAAAATAAAAAAATTAATTTATTCCAAGATTTTCCAATTATTCAAAAAATAAATTTTCAAAGACTAATTGAATTAATAATAATTGTTACTAGTTATAGTGTACTATTAATAATAAACTAATATCAAAATTAATTGCTTATATAAAACATTAATTGATAAATTAAGTAATTAGTAAATAATTAATTAAGTAATAAATTAAAAATAAATTAGTAATAAATTAATAATAAATTAATAATAAATTAATAATAAATTAATAATATATTAATAATAAATTAATAATGAATTAATAATAAATTAATAATAAATTAATAATGAATTAATAATAAATTAATAATAAATTAATAATAAGTTAATAATAAGTTAATAATAAATTAATACTCCCTAAATTTGAATTAGTAAAAATATTTACTAATTCGAATTAGTGACTGACTTTTTGCTTTTGAATTAGTAAATTTTACTGAAGAAATTAGTAGAAATAACTATTTATTAGTAAAATTCACTAATTCAAAAGCAAAAAGTCATAGACAAATTCAAATTAGTAAAATTAGTAAAAAATTAGTAAAATTTTACTAATTCAAATTTAGAGAGTATATTTGGAAATATATTTTTCTAAATTTTCATCTAGTATTTCTAATCTATTTTAATTTTTCCAATTTTATTCTATTTTCAATTTTTAATTTAAATTTTAACCTAATTTTTTACTAAAATTCGTCTTGAAATTCTATTTCCCATTTTCTATGACAGAAAAATAGTGCGTCAAAACGAAAAAATTTATAAAGAATGATTCCACTTTTCATATAGAGACTAATTCGATAGACAAAAATTTTGCACTATTTTTCAATGATAGAAAATGGGAAATAGAATTTCAAGACGAATTTTAGTAAAAAATTAGAAAATTAGGTTAAAATTTAAATTAAAAATTAAAAATAAAAAATAAAAAAAAAATTTGAAAAATTAAAATAGATTAGAAATATTAGATGAAAATTTACAAAAATATATTTCCAAATATGCTCTCTAAGTTTGAATTAGTAAAAATTCTTATGAATTTGAATTAGTGACTGACTTTTTGCTTTTAAATTATTAATTTTAAATTAGTAAATTTTAATTAAATTTTACTAATAAATAGTTATTTCTACTAATTTCTTCAGTTAAATTTACTAATTCAAAAGCAAAAAGTCAGAGACTAATTCAAATTAGTAAAAAATTTTATTAATTCAAATTGCAGAGTTCATTTGGAAATAAATTTTTCTAAATTTTCATCTAATGTTTCTAATGTATTTTAATTTTTCCATTTTTTGGATTTTTAATTTTTTATTTCAATTTTAAATTTAAATTTTAAATTTCAATTTTAAATTTCAATTTTAAATTTTAATTTTAAATTTCAATTTTAAATTTTAATTTTAACCCAATTTTTGACTAAAATTCGTCTTGAAATTCAATTTCCCATTTTTCATCACAGAAAAATAGTAAACAATTTTTTTTTTATCGAATTAGTCTCTTCTACAGAATAGAATCATTCTATAAAAATTTTTTTCGTTTTGACTCGAAAGCCAAAATAATTGGCCTTCATAAAATGAAAAAGAGGGGAGAAACAAGAATTTTATTTCCTTTTGTTTCTATATTTATATATAAATATATAGACACACGATGGTGTTAATTTACCCGCATCTAAAATGCATTAAACTTGTTTTCTACTATTTTTCCCCCTCTCTCCCCCTTTCCATCGTCTTATCTCATGAAACTATCTCCTCATCGATAATTACAATCGAGAAGAAGATCTCATCGTGATCAATCAACGGGATTTCCGCGCCATTCAAGTCGAATTAACATTGTAGGTTTTCTGACAAATCCTCTATATATACACGAATAGAAAATATAAAACTTCAATTTTTTTTCTCTTTTTGAATTAAAATTAAAATTCATTAATTTTTCTATTGACTCTTTAGGTTTTTTTTTCCTCTTTTCTATATCGAACCCTTGAAGATATTTCTGTTCGATCAGATACCGATTAATGACCTACAGACCTTATTGAAGTACATACATATATATATAAGTGACTTTTCCAAGTGTTTTAAATCACGATTTTTTTTTCTTTGGTAAAAATACTTTTTTTGGAGGGGAAAGGGGGAAATTTTTTTGTAAACTTTTACTATTTGCGATGATTTTAGAGATTTTCGAGTAATTTTTTTTTACTGTTTTGGTTGTTGTCTTGCGGTTTCTTGAGAGTTGGAATTAAATTAGCCACGGTTAATTAATATTCCTGGGGGTATTTTCGTCCGTTGTGGTTATTTTGGGGAGGTCAAATAGTTTTGGAATGTAAACTCAACTTGGCGATTAAACTTAAACGCCGTATTAATTGTTTGCACTGTATTTCTTCTATTTTTGTTTTTAACTTTTTATTTCCTTTAGTTCTTATTTTTAATTTTTTTAGTTCTTATTTTTAATTTTTTTAGTTCTTATTTTTATTTTTTTTAGTTCTTATTTTTATTTTTTTTAGTTCTTATTTTTAATGTTTAACCTTTTTTAGTTCTTATTTTTAGTTTTTAACTTTTTTTAGTTCTTATTTTTGATTTTTACTTTTTTTACTTTTTAATTTTAATTTTTAACCTTTTTTTAGTTCTTATTTTTTAATTTTTTACTCTTTAAGTTTTTAGCTTTTGATCACAAGTTTTTTTACTTCACAAATTTTTTTTTTCGTTTACAAAGTTTTCTAGTTCACAATGTTTTCTTTGTTTGTAAAGTTTCCTAGGTTCCAAAACTATTTTGGTTCCAAAACGTTTTGGGTTCTTAAATTTCTTAGTTCACAAAACGCAATATTTCCTGGGTTCCAAAGTTTCCTAAGTTTTTTAGGTTCCAAAACGTTTTGGGTTTTAAAGTTTCTTAGATCACAAATCACAATATTTCCTAGGTTCCAAAGGTTCCTAGCTTCCAAAGTTTTTTAGGTTCCAAAATGTTTTGGGTTCTAGAGTTTTTTAGTTCACAAATCACAATCTTTCCTAGGTTCCAAAGTTTCCTAGTTAATGTTTCCTAGATTCAAAAATTTCCTAGTTCATAATATTTCCTAGTTCACAATATTTCCCAGTTTCCTAGTTCACAATATTTCCTAGTTTCCTAGTTGACAATTTTTTTCTACAATTCGGACAATTTTTCCCTAGTTCACAAAGTTTCCATTTTCATTTTTTCCCCATTAAAAATACTTTTCAACTTTTCAATTTTTTTTCTTTTCAATCTTCTTTGTTTTTATTTTATTTGTTGTTGAATTTTTCGTTGATTTTTTTGTTGAGTTTTTGTTAAGTTTTTGTTGAGACTATTTTCCCCCCCTTTTCTGTTGGTTTATTTCCGTTTTGGAAAACTTCTCGTCAAACACCTCAGGAGTCAGGCGACACATTTCATTATTATGTTTAAGTGATTTTTTTTTGGTCGAATGTAGTGAATTTTTTTTTTTTTTTTTTTTTTTTTTTTTGACGATGCGCTTAAGGAGGAAACGAAGTTCGCTCCTTGGGATTTGAACCCCTACTGAGCGGTAACACTGACTCGATATATACGACCCCCCACGACCCTTGTCGGAGCAACGAACACTTAACACCCCAATGTATACATATATAAGGAGGAATAACGCGTCATGCCCCCGCTCAAGACGCAGGCCGACTGGCGCCACATCCCGCCTTGCTGAGTGCATCGGCTCTGTCACAAACACAGCAGCGCCAACCTGAACTTATACTTACGGTTGTTTCATCCGCATGCACACATGGAAACGCGCGACCCGTATTCACGTGAATTCACGAATACTCTATTAACCTATTTACTCCAATCGCCACGAGATAGGTCCTTTCTTTGTATATTTGATAAAAAAAAAAAAAAAAAAAAAAAAAATACGGAGACAATAACTCGCTGGACAAGTTTTACACTTTTCGAAGTTTTGGCATTTATTCAAGACTTGGATTTGCAGGTAAAAAAATGTCCTGATTTTTTAAAATGTCCTGATTTTTTAAAATGTCTTGTCAGTATTTTTAAGGGTGTCAAAATTGAGCCAAAAAATCTAAATTTTGCTTTGCAACAACATAAAAAGAATTTCACTTGGAGCAACTACGAATTTCACTACATTAGCGAAATTTTTACTAATTTCAACGAATACTTTCGCTATGTCAACGAAAACATTCGCTATTTTAGCGAAAGTTATCTAAAAAAATCTAAATGTTCCTTTACAACACTATAAAAAAATTTCGCCTGAAACGACTAGAAATTTCACAATATTAGCGAAATTTTTACTTATTGCAACGAATACTTATTCGCTATTTTACCGAAAGTTATCGCTGTTCGAGTTAAAGGTTTTTTTTTCGTGTATCGATTTGTTTTTTGTTATAATTTGAAGTCATTAAAAAAAACTATAGAAAAAAGTACACTTTTTACACAGTGGAAATTTAATTTTTCCAGAATTAATGTTAACAAAAGGAGTTGAAATTTAAGAAGCAAAAAACCTATTTTTATCTCTGAAAATTTTGATTTAAAATAATGGAAATGCTTTTCTTTAATTTCCGGATATTCATATTGTAAGAAAGGGGGTTAAAATTAATTCCATTTGGGGAGCGAAACGTGTAGAAGAAAACTTGTTTCCAGTTCAAAATCAACTTCAAAAAAAAAAAAAAACACACAAAACTTCACAAAAAATTCAATTATTTAATTATTTTCAAAATCAATTTTACAAACATTTAATAATTTCTTAATATAATTTTAAAGATAAAAATAATTAATAATAAATAATTCAAAGATTTTTCAAACTGTTCAATCATTTTTTCAATTAAATTTTAAACTATTTTAATTGTTCGTAGAATTTTAAATTCAATTTAAACAGGCAAATGGTTTCATATTTTTTTTAATCAATTTTGGAAAATTTCTATCACCTGAAAAAGTTTTTAATTCGATTTTGCGAAATTTCGATTATTCGAAAAATTGACCATTCAATTTTACATAATTTAAGTAATTTTATTAGTACAGTTTTAATAGACTTTAATTATTGGAAGAATTTTCAATTCAGTTTTAAACAATTAAATTAAAAATAATTCAATTAAAATTATTGAAAAATTCAAGTTTCGTAGCTTAGAATTGAAAATTCTTCGAATAATTTGAATTTTCTAAAATTGAATTGCAAATTCTTGGAATAATTGAAATTTTGTCAAATCGGTTTAAAACTTTTTCAAAGAATAAAAATTTGCTAAAAATTAAATTAAAAAATTGTTCAAAAATTAATATTTCTTAAAATTTGAATAGAAACTTCTTCGAATAAATAAAAAAAATTTCAATTTAATTAATAAACTATAAAAATTTTACTAAAATTTATTTTAAAAGTTATAGAATAATTGATTTTTATTGTAAGTTTAATTAGAAAATTATTGAATAATTAAAATTTTGTAGAATTTTTAATTCAATTTTAAGAAATTAAATTAAATATAATTGAATTAAAATTATTAAATAATTCAAGCTTGGTAGGACAGAATTGAAAATTATTCGAATAATTGAAATTTTGTAAAATTGAATTAAAATTCCTTTAAATAATTGAAATTTCGTAAAATCGGATAAAAAATTCTTCAAATAATTAAAAAAAATAAAAAATAAAAATAAAAAAAAATAAAAAAAATTAAAAAAAAAATTTAAAAAATTGTTCAACAATTAAAATTTCTAAAAAAATTGAAGAGAAACTTCTTTGAATAAATAAAACTTTGAAAATTGTTGAATAATTAAAATTTTGTATATTTGAATTGATAAATTATTAAAAATTCAAATTTTCTGCCAATTAAATTGAAAATTCTTCAAATAATTGAAATTTCGTAAAATTAAATTGATAAAATTGAAATTTATTTTTTGAAATAGAATTTGAAATTCTTCGAATAATTGAATTTTCTCAAATTTGAATAAAGAATAATTATTTATTAAATATTTAAATGTTATTTTCAAAATAATAAATTATTAAACATTTAATAAAAAAATTTTAAATCATTGAATTATTGAAAGTCTATAGAATAATTGAAATGTTGTAAAATGTCATTAAAAATTTATTTAATAATTAAAATTTTTTAAAAGTGAATAAAATAATGTAGCATTCGTAGAAAAGAATTGAAAATTCCTCGAATGACTGAATTTTTGTAAAAAAATAGAATTGAATTTTTTTACTGAAAAAATAACTTCGATTTAAATGTTTACAAATAAAGAATAATTGAAAATAGAAAATAAATAATAATAAATTAAAAAAGTACAAATATTTACGAATAAAAAAAATAGAATAAAAAGAGAAAATAATAAAAATAATAAATTTGTAAATACAAATATTTTTTCTCTTTTTTAAATTAGTCACTGTTCTATTGCAACAATATTAAGTCCAAAACTATTGCTGAATTTAATTAAAATTTAAAACTTGAAATTAATTTCTCCTACAGTGACACTTGAAAAAATTATTTTTGTATTAAAAATAAAATAAAATTTGTATTAAAATAAAAAATAAAATATTCATTTATCGAAGGAAAAAATAATTTTTACATTTTGTGAATATCAAAATCATTTGATTTTTCATTGGCAATGAAAAATGAAAAAAAAACAATTAAACACGTGTCATTTTTTGCCTCATTTTTCACGTTTTGTTTCGCTTGCATTTGAATGTTTATATGACTTTTATTTTTACCGAATATTTTATAGTCCTTTTTACGTTCAATAAAAGCTCTTTTTTGAATTATTTCAAAATCCACCGCGCATTTTTTGGTTATAACTATGGTTTTAAATTTCTTTTTATCGAGTTTAATTTCGTTTGACTTCCACTCGAATGCATCTTGTTTCAACTGTTTGCATTACAAATTTCATCATTTGCATCTTTTAGATAAAAAAAATTACATTCGAATATAAAACAATTTTTTGTCATTGACTTTTATTTTTTATACGCTGCTCTTTATAATTTATTCTACAAAATTATCTTTTTCTGATAAAATATCGTTTTGTCACTTTTTTAAAATTGTTTTTTCTTAATAAACACGTGTCATAATAAAACAAAATAAAAAATTTAAAAAAAAAATAAAAAAAAGTAAAAAATAAAAAAAATTAAAAAATAATAAAAAAAATTTTTAAAAATTAAAAAAAATTTTTAAAATAAAAACAAAATAAAAAAAAGTAAAAAAAAATAATGAAAGGTGAATAATAAAAGGTTTTCATTCTTTGAAAATATTTCTTTTCGAAATATTAAAAATTTCTCCATTCTTTGCATTTTAAAAAAATTCTAAATTTATTTTTTGTTTTGCTTGACATAAGAAAAGAATTGGTAATTTAATGTTTGTCCGAACACTGACTTTTTCTACTGAAGAAAATTATGGTAGAGAGAGTTATTGACATTTTGTCTGACTGCCACTGACTTATACTACTGAAAATATTTTTAAAATATTTTCTTATTAAAAACTATTATTTTAATATAAAACGAAAATTTATAACTTTTGGAAAATTATCAAATACGTTATTTGACCAAAAAAAATTTATTTCCACTAGTGGAATTTCGTCTGACTAAAATTTACTTCTACTACTGTCTGTACAATTTCCTGTATTTTAATTTAAAAAAATTAAAAAAAAATTACTGTAAAATTTTTTCGAAACAAGTGTTTTAGCAGAAAAAGTTTCCACTACTGGAAAAAAAATATCGACAAAATTAATAATTTGAATTAATTATTTGAATTTCGTCTGACAAAATTGATTCCTAAATAATGCAATTTAAAATTTTTAAACATTATATATAAAATTTGATGCAATTTTTTTTCGTCCATTAAACTCACTTTTAGTAGATCAATATCAATGTTGGTTAAAATTGATCCTTTATATATATAAAGTACTCAAGCTTAGGGGAAGATTTTTCTTTATACTTCAGATATAAATTTTTTCTCTCTTCACTGTCTTTTTTTTCTTTTTTATTTTTACTTTTTTTCGAAAATTTATTTTACGACAAAAGAGATTTTATGACCTAGATTTTAATATGGGGAATATTATAAATTATATTTAACGATCACAATTGTAAATGTCAGTCAATTTAGTTTATTTCCTTGTTTATAAAATAATGGTAATTTTTTTTTTAGAGTAATAATGGTATTTTTTTTTAAAGTAATAATGATGTCATTTATGTAAAATACCATTTTTTAGAAAAAGAAAAAAATTAGTGTATTAAAATACACGATTTGTGTGACCTTGAGTTTTTTTTTTTTTTTTTTTTTTGACAAAACACATAAAGGGACAAATTTGCATTGTAAACAAATGTGAAAAATTAGTCAAGTCACACTGAAAGAGTTTTCAGTTCACGGATTAATAATGCTCATTTACATATTTGAATCACAATGGCAGAGGGTGCATAATTAAATCAGTTGACATTGATTTTCGACAGCCTTTTCAAGGACAATAGTAGTTTGGGGGTAATTTTTTTTCTTAATTACTGGATATTAGGGAAAATTAAATTAAGAAAATGGTGATTACTTTTTTTTGTCTTATTTCCGATTTTTTTTGTTTAAGATTTTCATTTTCGTTTTTTTTAAATTTTTTTCTTTTGTGATTTTATTTTTTAAATGTATTTTTACATTATTGTTACATATAGAACTTTATTATTATATTATTATATTATTTTTTATTCATTAATATTAATATTATTTATTACTTATTAATAAATTAATTAATTAATTATGAAATGAAAGAAAAGAATTTGATGCATTTCTGTTTCTTAATTACCAGTTTTTAACAAAGTTCCCAGTATTTTTCAAAAAGAAAAGAAAAAAATTTAACAATGCGCATTTTTTTTTATTTACAAAACATTGAGTTTTCTTTTGTAAGAAAAAAATTTTTTTGTTAACATTTTATTTGGAAACAAATATATATTAATATTAAAATATTTTGTAAATACCTACAATGGGAATTATATCAAATTATATTATTTAAAGTAATAATATTACTGAAGGATAAAATTATATTTATATTTATTCACAGAAATATAATTATATTTATCATTTTAATAATAAATGTTTCTAATAGTGGAAGTATGGTAATAATATTAATGATATATCTCTAATAAATAAGAATATCTTTTTCTATTTCTAGCCACGACAAACAATACTATATTTCATTGTCAATATGCCACTGTAGTTTGTCATACCTTATTTATTGACAGGCCTTGTCGACTTTCTAATTCCGAAACAAGTTTGCATTATCAAAAAATACAATATTACACTGAGAAAAAATTTTTTTATTTCAAAAATAAATAAACAACCGAAAAAATATGTTTGAATTAAATATATTTTATAATTAAATTAAACATAATTTTTATCGAACCAAATTCATTTTGGACTAAATTTTATTTTGAACCAAATTTATTTTGGACCAAATTTTATTGAACCAAATTTATTTTAGTCCAAACTTTATTTTGGATCAAATTTATTTTGGACCAAACTTTATTTTGGATCAAATTTATTTTGGACCAAACTTTATTTTGAATCAAATTTATTTTGGACCAAATTTTATTGAACCAAATTTATTTTGGACCAAATTTTATTGAATCAAAATTATTAAAAATTTTATTGAATCAAAATTATTAAAAATTTTATTGAATCAAAATTATTAAAAATTTTATTTTTCTTATATTATTTTTATTTTTTTATTCTTTTATTTTTTTATTTTATTATTTTTAAAAATTTATTAAGAAAAAAATTATTATGTTTAATTGAAAAATAATTTTTCGTGAACTGTGTAACGAAGATAATTATTTTTTATTCAAATATATTGTTTTCTCAGTGTGGAAAAAAAATTGTTCTTCCTATTTTGTCATTTACATATTTTTTAGAAAATTTTCTATCCTTTCTTCCATTTGGAAAAATAATTTTCTTTCCTTTCTTCCATTTGGAAAAAGAAAATTATTTTCCCCTCCTTTTTTTTCTTCTGGAAAATAATACCGTAAAAAAGAATTATTTTTAGAAAATTGTATTCAATTGGCAAAAATTCATAAACAAAATGAAGGTTTTTAAAAAAAAAACCTTTTCCCCTTTTTTCTTTTACTATTGCGTAAGTAGAATTCGCGAAAAAAGAAGTGTCATCTATTATTAACATTCTTATATAAGTTTGAAAAATAATTTTTCGAAAAACATGTCAGAAAAGTTTATATAAGAAAATTTACGAATTGACATTTTTTCTTTTTAATTTTATTCCCTCCTCGCGCACGTTCAAAGTAATAAAAGTGTAAGTAATAAACCATATTGGAGATAGAAACAAAATCCTCTTTTCGTAACGGGAAAACAAGTTAAAATAACTTTTTCTTTTTCAACTTTTTATTTTCTCTAGTTTTTTGTGTGTGCCAACTATATATGTATATAAACGAAAATCCGAATAAGCTGTGAGAATTTCGTCTGCGGGAAACTGGGCTAAAAACTTTTGGCTCTTCCAATTATACGTACACGAATTTATAATCTCTTAATGTTATATGTGCACGGAGAAAAGTGACATTTTTATGCTCTTTATGCTTGTTATTTTAAATCTCATTTTAACAGCGCATGAGTTTAAATTATCGTTGAACGTAATAATTGTCTTAAGCAGAAAATTCTTTTTCCTCTCGTTTCTTTATTTTCTTTTTGGAAAATTCTTATTTCTTTTATTTTTTGCGTCTTTGAAATAATTTTCTTTTGCTGATGTTTTGGTTTTTTATTTACTGTATAAGAATTTTTTCCAATTAGAATTTTTTTTTTCACAAAAAAGTTCAATTTCCCATAAATTTACAATTTGATATTTATAAAAAAAACTTATCGGAAATTTATAAAAGCTCGTAAATTGGATTTTATAAAAATTTGTAATTCAAAGTTTCAAGAAACTTATAATTTGAATTTTTCCATATCTTCATAATTTTAATTTTCAACTCTTGCACTGAAGGAAAAATTTATTTTAGTTTAATAACAAGTAAAGTGGAAAATATAATTTATAATTTGAAAAAAAATTTATTTATCTATTTTGTTTACTATAAAATATGTTGTTCAAAAAAAAGGCTAGAAAATGTTTCATTTTGCAAAAAACATTTTTCGTAAACTTAAATGAAAACTCCTAGAAGAAATATTCCAAAAATAATAATTCAAGTTTTATTTTAATAAAATCTGTTTCTTCTCTCTTTTTAATGAATTTAGGAAGTCATTTTGAGAATTTAAATTTAGACGTTTTGCGATATTTTTATAAATATTCTCTCGCTACTGAACAATATTGTCCTTGTATATATTTAACTTTTTGATTGAAAGCCAAAATTAAACATATACGACAATGTAGAGTTTAGAATTTTTTTTTCAATACAATATAGTTCGTTTTCTCAATTATGATAATGAACTGAAATTGTCTTAAATTCAAAAAAAATGTAATTTTAAAAGTGTTTCCTTGCGAAATTAAGGGAAAAATTTAATTTCACTTCTCTGATTGATTAGAAAACTATTTTTAACTCGTGAGTCAGGAGAAAAAAAATTCAGTTCCTTTAACGTTCACAACGCGATTAAAACTTAAAATTTCAAAAGTTTCAAGTTACCAAAACTTTAATAGAGAAAATAAAATTTTCGAAAATTAAATTTAAAAATTTAGAGTAGAGAAAAAGTTTTTTTTTAAATATTTAATGAGAAAATGGAAAATTAATATTAATGAGTGTGTGGGAAAGAAGTGGAAAATTATTAATAAATGACTGGGGAAATTTAAATGGAATTAAAATATAAGAATAAAATTAGTTTTAAATTTATTTGTATAATACTTCTTCTATTTTTTTAAATAAAAATATATTAAAGTAAAAATATTTTTTTTCTTAAATAATTTTATTTTCTTCTATTTTTCTATTTTTTTTATTTTTTCTATTTTATTCTATTTTTTTAAAATAAAAATATATTAAAATAAAAAATGTATATTTTTTCTTAAATAATTTTATTTTCTTCTATTTTTCTATTTTTTCTATTTTTTTCTATTTTATTCTATTTTCTTAAATAAAAATATATTAAAATAAAAAAATATATATTTTCTTAAATAAAAATATATTAAAATAAAAAAAAATATATTTTCTTAAATACAAAATATATTAAAATAGAAAAGTATATATTTTCTTAAATAAAAATATATGAAAATAAAAATAAACATTTTTTCCTAAATAAATTATTTATAGAGAAAAAAATTGTTTTAATCTCTTTTCACAAAAAGGAAATAAAATTCAAGGGCGGCAAAAACTTGTAATTCGAGCGCGCCAGCTCTGCATGAATACCGGTAAAAATTGCCATTATCAATATTATATAAATGTAGTGTTGCGCTTATCATTTTTGGTCATTTATATAAAAAATATATGCGGATAATAGAAAGAGGCACGTGAGAGAGATATCTAAAGCCGATAACCGTGCGTCCGCTTTTGTTTTCTCTCTTGTTTATCGACAAAAGACAGTGATCGTACCGATTGAGTTGAAGGTATTCTCTTTTTTATTTTACAGAAAAAAATTCGCAGGTGCGCGCGAGAAAAAAAAGAAGAATTTCGTGCTCTGATAATGTAGAGATAGTCGATAGCTTTGCCGAGGAGTTGAAAACATATAATGAGCGGGCATTCATGCGCTTCGACTTCCGGTTCTTCAAAATTCACTGGTGACGACGCCTCTATTTGTCCTCTCTTTTTGGGGATTTTTTTTTCATTTTCCAAACTCTTGACCTGAATAGAGGACTGATTTTTCAGCATTGACCCTTTTTTCTTGGTCGAATGGGCAACGAAAGTTAAATACATAGAGAAAGAGAGAAAGAAAAAAAGTTGAGCAAAAAACGATTCCCTATACGTTTGCCAATTTTATTATTTTAATTTTAATTTCCTACAATATTTTAATATAATTTTTCGCAGTAATTAAATTCTGGTAATTATGCAGAAGAAGGACTTTTCTCAATTTTTTTTCTCAATTTCTTCTCAGGAATCCAATTATTTTCAAATATTTTTTGGACAATTTTATCAAAATAGTAGCTAATAAATAAATAATAATAAATATTTTTTGGACAATTTTATCAAAATAGTAGCTAATAAATAATAATAAATATTTTTTGGACAATTTTATCAAAATAGTAGCTAATAAATAAATAATAATAAATATTTTTTGGACAATTTTATCAAAATAGTAGCTAATAAATAATAATAAATATTTTTTGGACAATTTTATCAAAATAGTAGCTAATAAATAAATAATAATAGTAGCGAATTTTGAACAATTTTATCAAAATAGTTGCTAATAAATGAATAATAATAGTATCTAATTAAATCAAATTAAAAAATCAAAAAAAAAAATAAAAAGAAATAAAATAAAATTGTCCAAAAGAATTCCATTGTTTGGAAACAAAATTCTAGGCAAATATTTATTTTCATTATATAAATAATAACATTTTCAGCGATTTAATTACGATTTAAAAAAATTCTTCTCAAGAATTCAACTATTTACATAAATAATTTTTGTTTTGTTAGGAAAAAATTTCTAGGGACAGTTTTTATAATTTTTATTAAAAACTATTTCCCACCTGACCTAATTTTCATTTTTACAAAATCTATTTTTAATTCATCTTAATTGTTTCTGTTTTTCCTTATTTTATCATGAAAAAAATTTCAATTTTTTTTTCTTTTCTCGTACTTTTTTCTATGTTTTCTTTTTTTTGTTTTTTTTGTTTTTGTTTTGTTTTTATTTTCTGTTTTTTTTGTTTTTTTTCCTTTTTTTTATTTTTCCCTTCTTTATTTGCAAGTAAATTAATTTTACCCCTTTCCCCTCTCCTAAAATATTTACCAAAAAAAATGTTCAATTTTGTAAAAAATAAACTTTGTTTTTACAAACTTTTGCGCTAATAACCATTTCAGCTAAAAAGCATTTGAGCTAAAAAAAATTTTATCCCCCCTCCATAACTTTCATACACAGTAGTTATAATTTCACTTTCTCTCAATTGTTGGAGAAAAAAAAGTGACTAACAAAACATGTAAAATTGCGTCTATATTTGTTTTAAAACTACAAAACAGCGAGAGATAATAATTCATCTGCAAGCAAACAAACAAACAAAAAAAAAACCCAAGAGAGAAAATTTTTAGTGATTGAATTTCTGTCAAAGAAAATTTTTTATGCTTAATTAAAATCAACTGAATTGATGCAATTTTTTTGTTACGCTGAGTTGATTCGCCTTTGTTTTTCACTAGAAAACGAATTTGAATTTCAATTAATTGTTTCGAGAATGCGATACATGATGATGATGATGATGATGATGATGATAAAACACGAATCAAATCTTGATAAAATTTTGGTTTGCAATAACTTTATCGTCAAAGTGGTTAATGAAGTGTGTGACACAAAATGTTTATTAATAGTTACTTATATAACTGTGGGCAGCAATGTTTCTAAAGCTTCTTTTTTTTCTTTTTTTTAGAGTTGGATATTTTTTATTTTTTTCCCTTTAAACTTTATTTACTTATTAGTTTATTTATTTTCATTTTGTTTATTTATTTATTCATTTTTTCCCTTTAAATTTTATTTATTTATTATTTTATTCATTTTCATTTTATTTATTTAATTAACTATTTAGTAAGTGATTTATTTAGTTAGTAATTTATTTAGTCAGTGTTTTATTGAGTCAGTAATTTATTTAGTTAGTAATTTATTCAGTTAGTGTTTAATTTAGTTAATAATTTATTTAGTTAGTATTTTATTGACTTAGTAATTTATTTAGTCAGTGTTTTATTGAGTCAGTAATTTATTTAGTTAGTGTTTTATTGACTTAGTAATTTATTTAGTTAGTATCTTATTGACATAGTAATTTATTTAGTCAATGTTTCATTGAGATAGTAATTTATTCAGTTAGTGATTTATTTAGTTAGTAATTTATTTAGTGTTTAATTTAGTTAATAATTTATTTAATCAGTGTTTTATTGAGTTAGTATTTTATTGATTTAGTAATTTATTTAGTTAGTGTTTTATTTAGTTAGTAATTTATTTAGTGTTTAATTTAGTTAATAATAATTTATTTAGTTAGTATTTTATTGACTTAGTAATTTATTTAGTCAGTGTTTTATTGAGTTAATAATTTATTTAGTGTTTAATTTAGTTAATAATTCATTTAGTTAGTATTTTATTGACTTAGTAATTTATTTAGTCAGTGTTTTATTGAGTTAGTAATTTATTTAGCTAGTTAATAATTTATTCAGTTAATGTTTTACTTAGTGATTTACTTAGTTATTGTTTCATCCAGTTAGTAATTTATTTAGTGTTTTATTTAGTTAGTAATTTATTTAGCTAGTTAATAATTTATTCAGTCAGTTATTTACAGAGTGACGAATTATTTTACTGATTAATTATCACGAACTAAAATTCCCAACAATGAATAATATTCCATCATCCTGTTTGCTAACAAGGAGCAGCAAGAATCCACCAAGTTTGGCAGTAATTCAACGAGATAAATGCTAATGTTTCTTTTTGCAGAGTTTTGGCATTTGCTACATTAGAACAGGATATATAAATATTGAGAATAAATTTTTCAATCGCTTGGAGAATTTATTTTCCTGGACACTTTTTCTGGACCAATTTTGTGAAACGTCCTAGATTTTTGCTCCACTAGCGAGATGAGAGAATTCGGTCAACCTCGTTGAAAGATATACGGAAAATGAAAGCGCGCAGAGATCAATTCAAGAGAAAACAATGTATATATATATATATATATGGCGTACTATTTGAAAGAAAATAATATGCGCCCCTCTTTTGGCGTTAAGCCGAAAATGACCTGCGATGAGTCTGGGTCAAAATCCACGACGCCAAACAGTCGAATCTTACTGATTAAAAATCCGTAAAGTTTTTTGTACTCATTTCAGTCATTTTTGGGAAAAATTTAGTCACTTTCAACTAATTTTAGGAACTAATTGTAGGAATTAATTTTAGGAATTAATTTTAGGAACTAATTGTAAGAACCAATTGTAAGAACTAATTGTAAGAACTAATTATTAAGAGAGGAAAAACAAGAGAGTGGTAAAAAATCAAATAGAACAACTGATGGCAACTGATGGGTTTTATGGGAGATGGGGAACATTGATGAAAATCGATCATTGTGTATTTTTGGGATGGTGACACAATATTATTGATAAAAACAAATAGATATAAATACATATTCGCAGACAATGTAGATATAAAGTCATTTGGAAACGGTTGAATTACCCTCTGCATCTCGTCGGCGAGATGATATAGGAATAGGTGTGTAACAACGATGGTGGGAATAGTGGTGAGCATAGGGGGTAAATAAGAGAGAAAGAGGGACAAAGATAAAGAGAAAGAGAGAGAGAGGAGTCTGGCCTGATGCCGTTGGCTGGCCTTCCACTCGATCAAGCATGATTGAGATCGATCGACACGACACAAAAGAGAGTTGCTCGACACGAAGCTAGCGTGATAGTAATAAAGGTTAATTATAAAGAGAGTTACCTGGAACGCGAAAGAACCTCCGTGCAGTGGCATAAATCCAACATAGGGTCCTCTCCTCTCTCTCTCTCTCTGTCTCTCTCTCTCTCTTTTTCTCTCTGTACACATATACCCAAATGCATAACCATCCACTTTTATCGATAATCCGGACATTTTACATCAGTAAACTGCAGCGTAAACGTGAATATCCGATCGACAATAATTTCTTTCGCTAATCCCGACATTTTTTTTCTCCCTTTTTTGTTTTCCTTTTGCTACGAACGTTGATTAAAAATTCATCTTGTTGGTCGGTTGAATCAATATTAACGAAAAGAGATTTTGAATATCGTTCGACTTGTTATTAAATTCCACTACATGAATTTGACAAATCTGTAGGATGTTGGATTAGGATTCTTGTTGTTCTTATTATGTTGCTGATTCGGATTTTTGTTTTGAAAGTAAAATTAAAAAAACTGCAAGTTGAAGGCAACAAGTAGTAGCCAAAATTAAGAAAGGTTGCGAACAAAGTGTAAAAATCTGCACAATATGACTTACAACATGTTTCTGTTGTATTTTTAAAATTAAAAACCGAGAGCAACAAGTAGTGCTCAAAAATTGAGAAAGGTTGGAAACAGATTAAACAAATTTGCAAAATACAACTTGCATGTTTCTGATGTTGGTTTCTAAAATTAAAAACCGAATGCAACAACTAGTGTTCAAAAATTGCAAAAGGTTGGAAACAGATTAAGCAAATCTGTACAATACTACTTGTAACATGTTTCTGCTGTTGATTTCTCAAATTAAAAACCGAAAGCAACGAGTAGTGTTTAAAATTGAGAAAGGTTGGAAACAAAGTGTAAAAATCTGCACAATATGACTTACAACATGTTTCTGTTGTATTTTTAAAATTAAAAACCAAAAGCAACAAGTAGTGCTCAAAAATTGAGAAAGGTTGGAAATAAATTAAACAAATTTGCACAATACTACTTGTAGCATGTTTCTGATGTTGGTTTCGCAAATTAAAACCGAAACCAACAAATAGTTTTCAAAATTAATAAAGGTTGGAAACAAAGTGTAAAAATCTGCACAATGCTACTTCCAAAATGTTTCTGCTGTATTTCAAAAATTAAAAACCCAAAGCAACAAGTAGTGTCCGAAAATTAAGAAAGGTTGGAAACAGACTAAACAAATTTGCAAAATACAACTTGCATGTTTCTGATGTTGGTTTCTAAAATTAAAAACCGAATGCAACAACTAGGGTTCAAAAATTGCAAAAGGTTGGAAACAGATTAAACAAATTTTGCAAAATACAACTTGTATGTTTCTGATGTTGGTTTCTAAAATTAAAAACCAAAGGCAACAAGTAGTGTCCAAAAAATAATAAAGGTTGGAAACATCTTACGAAAATCTACACAAAACCATTCCTAACACATTTTCTAATTTTTCAATCAGCAAATAGTACAAAAAATTAAAAAGACAACTTATTTTAAAATTCTGCACAATGCTATACTTATAATTCTGCAATTCTAACATTAAATGCATTAATAATAGTTTAATTTTAATATTGCCACGAGCAACAAAATGGACATTCGACAAAACTTTTGTAATTGTATTTGAACGAAAAGCAAATAATGTTTAAGACCCATTTGAAAACAAAAATACATCGATTTGTTGTAAGTTGTCTTCTCTTATTGCTTCATAAAAGTTTTCAAATCCAAACTTTAATACCCACAATTACCCCAGATTCAAGTTTTTATTTACATTTTTATTAAACTGTTAAAATTAAATTACGCAAACATTGTTTCTTTTTTGTAAATAAATATTTAAGTGGAAATTAAATTCAAGCATGCAAATATCAACAGATGTATAAGATATTTCGTTAGTTCAATAAAGGGATCAATTGCGAATTGATTCACCAATTAAATGGTAATTTTTCTTTTTATTTTAGTTTTCTTTTTATTTTATTAGAAGCCGCAGTAATTTTACAAGTAAAAATGTTTTTTTTAATTGAAACAATTTTTTGGCCAGTGTAAATTTTCTTTTAATGAAAACAATTTTTTGGCCAGTGTAAATTTTCTTTTAATGAAAACAATTTTTTGGCCAGTGTAAATTTTATTCTAATGAAAACAATTTTTCGAACCAGTGTAAATTTTATTTTAATATGCAACAACTTAATAATTGTACAACTTCATTCAACAGGAAACTTTAAATTTATTTTTAATTAATTTTCTACTATTTGTTTCAGATTGCGAGTTATGAGTGTTTTTGATAATTATTTGTACCATTTTGAACCAAGATCATAAATCATGCGACTGGCAGGAAGAAAAAATTTATCGCCCTGGAATTTTAAGTGGTAAGTTCTGTTTAAATCCTTCGGTTGTATTTCATTTTTATACGTACCTATATACAATGAAATTCTCAAGTGCTTTCTATATTGATTTTTGCAATTTTCTTTTGCAATTTTTATTTCTGCTCTTATTTTTAAGGACAGAAAAATTTTTCCAGTCACAATTTTTTTTTTTTTATTAAGAATAGAAAAATTGGATTTAATTACGAAAGTTAAAAAAAAATAGCAAATGAGTCTGGAGTTTATTAGCTACAGAGCGAAACTATAAGTTCGAAGTGAGTATTACACTGACTTTCGAACTTTGTAGTTAAATTAGCCGCAACTTCTCCTTTCGTATATTCGAAATTTTGATGAAATAGTTAGAATTCAAAGTTAATGGTTATACACACTTTTCATAATAATTAATATTCCTTTCTATCTTTGCTTCGAGTTTCTTTTTTGCCTTGAAAAAAAGGTTTTATCTTTTAAAGCTCCTTTTTTCGTTTCCTTTGAATTTTTTTTTTTTTTTTTTTTTTTTTTTAATGTAAATGAAGGAAACACAAAATTGAGAAAAAATATTTCCCGATAATTTGAATCGAAGAAAAATTATTGACCTTAGACGCTGTGCTCTACTGTCTTCATGTTTAAAGATGAAATTTGATATTTCCCTTGCGTTTTAAAACCTATATTCAGAAAAGAAATTGAAAAACACATTACAAAGTGTTGGGAAAAAGTTAGCATGTATAGAAAAGTTTGGTTATTGGAAAATTTTTTATTTTTACACACCGACAAGAAAAAGAAAAGAATGTCAATTTCAAGTTCAACCTTGACCTGTGTTTCTAATTTTTATTCGCTATAGGCGAAAATTATTTGTTTCCCTGAGAAAACAATGAAAAATATTCCTCCAAATTATAACATAAAAAGCAACAACAGACGCTTTTGTTTTCTTTTCAACCCCACCTAAATAGCTTTTCATAAAAATGACATTTTTTAAGGATACTTCTCCGCTCTTTTTTTTGTTTTCATTAACAGCTTGAAAAAAAATGTCTTCATTCATGAAATATGTAATATAATGGTCTTTTGTTAGGGGTTCTTTTTTTTAAATTAAAGCAAATTGTTGTCTTTTTATTTTCCTTTTCTTTTTGCACAATTATTCAGCGAGGAATAATTCTCCCCTTTTAATCAACAAAATTGTTTCTTCATTTTAGACCGGTTATAATTGAAATTTTGCCATTTCATTCAATTTCTTGATTGCTCATACTTATAATGGACGTAATCTTAGTTCGAAAAGAGAAAGAGGATATTTTGTAGGAGGAAAATCCATCATTTCGTGTTCATGTTTCATTTAATTTGAAGATTTGTTCTTTTAAGAAATTTTATTATTATTATTATTATTATTATGAATTTGTAATATTAATGTTGAGCAATAGTCACGCTAAGGAATATTGACACATCACGTGTACATTGAATGCCAATTAATCGATTCTAAACTGACATATTCTGCAACCTATCATCAAATCAATATATATGACAACATTCAGATTGAATTTCCCTTTTAATTTAATAATTTAATTACGAAAATCTATTATAATGATGAACATAAATTGATTCGGTAAATTTTCGTTCTCAATTTTCTGCTGTAAATTATTAAATTGTAACTTTATTTTAACGTTATTTTATCATTATTTCTGATAATTGGATTATTTTGTAATTCTTTTGTAATCTTTTAATATTAAATTATATTTAAAATTAAATAATAATTATTCAAAAAGGAAATTATTTTAAAGCATTATTTTATAATTATATAACATATTGAATTGTTTTGATATTATTTATAAGTATTTTTAAAATATTAAATTGTTTTGAAATTATTTTCTAATTTTGAAATATTAAAATATTTTTAAAACTATTTTCTAATTATTTTTATGTATTGAAGTATTTTTGTACTATTTTATGTATAAATATTTTTAGAATATAAAATTGTTTTGAAATTATTTTCTAATTTTGAAATATTAAAATATTTTTAAAACTATTTTCTAATTATTTTTATGTATTGAAGTATTTTTGTATTATTTTATATAAAAATTTTTAAAATCTAAAATTGTTTTGAAATTATTTTCTAATTTTGAAATATTAAAATATTTTGAAACTATTTTCTAATTATTTTTATGTATTGAAGTATTTTTGTATTATTTTATATAAATATTTTAAAAATATAAAATTGTTTGGAAATTATTTTTTAATTTTTAAGTATTAAAATATTTTAAAACTACTTTCTAATTATTTTTAAATTATTAAATTGTTTTGTAATTTCGTAATTTTGCAATATTGAATTATTTAGATATTATAAATATTTTAAAAATATTAAATTCCTTTGAAATTATTTTCTAATTTTGAAATATTATAATATTTTGAAACTATTTTCTAATTATTTTTAAATTATTAAATTGTTTTGCTGTCATGTGTTTTATAATTATTTTTAAGTATTGCATTATTTTGGTATTATTTTATATAAATATTTTTAAAATATTAAATTCTTTTGAAATTATTTTCTAATTTTGAAATATTAAAACATTTTAAAACTATTATTATTTATTTATTATTTTTCTAATTATGTTTAAATTATTACATTGTTTTGTAATTTTGTAATTTTGTAATATTGAATTATTTTGATATTATTACAAAACATTTTTAAAATATTAGATTGTATGAAATTATTTTCTAATTTTAAAATATTAAATTGTTTTGAAACTATTTTCTAATTTTAAATTATTAAATTGTTTTGAAACTTTTTTCTAATTAATTTTAAATTTTAAATTGTTTTGTAATTTTGTAATTTTTCAATATTGAACTATTTTGAAATTATTTTATAATTTTTTTTTCAATTACTGAATTATTTTATTCATTTGTTTAGTAAAAGTATATTTTGATACAGTTTTGCAATTATTTTTGAATATTTAATTCTTTAAAAATTGATTATTTTATTTTATTTCATTTGTAACAATTTATTTCCAATTTTAATTTTTCTAATCTAATTTTTCTCAAATTTAAATTTTACGAAGTGAGTGAAAAGATTTTTTAAGTAATTAAATAAAATAATAAAAATTTTCCAAAGGACAATTTGCAATTATGAGATTTAGCAGTAATTCAAAAATTTAGAGAGGAAAGGATTTGTTTTTTTATTATTATTATTTATCTTTTTGTAAACAAGCAGGGAGAAGTGCATAAAATTGAAGTAGAATGCAAATTTCTGTTTATGTTGATTTGAACAGGACTTAATTATATTTATGTACTTAAAGCATGTAATCTCAGTTTACTAGGGTATCATTGTGATTTATCGTGGCGTGAAAATTCGAATATATTTCATAGAGAACTCTCCCGCAGTAAATATTTAAATATGGCTCTTTTCGTTTTGAAAATTTAACAATTATTTTCATTTATTAATTTGAAAATAGTTATTTTTAAATCTAGAACAAGAGAAAAATATTTTATTCAAATCAAATTTATTTTCTTTCACTTCAAAGAACGTATAATATTTGTCTCAGAGCACTCGACAATTTTTAATTTTAATTAAATATAATTAGAGAAATTAAAGAGGATTTAAATTCGATAAAAATTTTAGTCAATAAATTATTATGAATTTGGATTTAACAAATTTAATTAATAAATTATTAATTAATTAATTATTCAATCAAATCAATTAAATTTGTTTAATCCAAATTCATAATAATTTATTGACAAATAAATTAACAAACTATTTAACAAATTATTTAACAAATTTAATTAATAAATTAATAATTAATTAATTAATTATTCAATTAAATCAATTAAATTTGTTTAATCCAAATTAATAATAATTTATTGACAAATAAATTAACAAATTATTTAACAAATTTAATTGATTTAATTGAATAATTAATTAATTAATTATTAAGTTATTAATTAAATTTGTTAAATAATTTGTTAAATAGTTTGTTAATTTATTTGTCAATAAATTATTATGAATTTGGATTAAACAAATTTAATTGAATAATTAATTAATTAATTATTAACTTATTAATTTATTTATTTATTAATTATTAATTAATTTATTAATTAACATTTAATTCAAAAGTAAAACTCTAACAATAAAAATGATTTTCTGTACATATAAATATTCTCACCTGATTGTCCATGGCAATACTTTCGTCCCCTCGAAACTGATGCTCCTCAATTCGTATTTCGTTCTGTGACGAAGTGGCGATCCTGGTCCAGTATTTCCATAAATATTTCTTACACTCTTTGATGTTGGTCCACCTGGGAGAGCATGACGACGAGCTCCAACGCCTTCTTTAGGGCATTGGTTAGAATTTCTTTTGAACGAACTCATCTTTCATTATTAATCCAAAGAAAAATTTTTCTAAAAGCCTCTTCCTTTTTCTTTTCTCTATTCTCTCTTACTTTTTTTTTATCCCTCCTCTCCTATGTCTTCATAAATGAACGTTCAGAAAGAAAATAATTATCTTTTATTCATCAGGTACTATGAATATATATATAGAGAGAGTATATTTTTTTTTTGAAGTGTAAAATCTTACAATTTCTATTTAAATATCGCATTTATTCTTCTCCTTAATTTTTTTCTAATTCTCATTTATTCTCTTCTTTAAATTTTTTTTCTCAGTTTCACACTTATTCTTCTTTGCAATTGTTCTCTCTAAAACGAGACAAAACGAGACAGTTTTGCCCCTTCGTCTTTAATATATGTTGTATTCTTTTACGAAAATAATAATTCTTTGTTAATTTTATTTATTTCGTGAAAAATATTCTTTGATTTTAATCAAAGCTTAATTTGTAGTTTAATTTTTTGGTTAATTTATTGTTCAATTTTTTGTTTAATTTATTGTTCAATCTGTTGTTTAATTTTTTGTTTAATTTTTTGTTTAATTTATTCTTCAATTTGTTGGTTAATTTTTTGTTTAATTTTTTGTTTAATTTATTATTCAATTTGTTGTTTAATTTCTTGTTTAATTTCTTGTTCAAGTTGTAGTTCAATTTATTGTTTAATTTCTTGTTCAATTTCTTGTTCAATTCATTGTTTAATTTCTTGTTTAATTTCTTGTTCAAGTTGTAGTTCAATTTATTGTTTAATTTGTTGTTTAATTTCTTGTTTAATTTTTTGTTCAATTTATTTTTTAATTTCTTGTTTAATTTCTTGTTCAATTTCTTGTTCAATTTCTTGTTCAATTCCTTGTTTAATTTCTTGTTTAATTTCTTGTTTAATTTCTTATTAAATTTATTTCTTAATTTCTTATTAAATTTATTTCTTAATTTCTTATTAAATTTATTTCTTAATTTCTTATTAAATTTATTCCTTAATTTGTTGTTTTTGTCGTTTAATTTGTTCCTTTAGTTTATTAATCAAGTTTTACAAAAATTTTTCCAAGGCTTTATGAAAAAATATAGTGTTTGTTTTTTTTCTTGGTTTTTTTTTTTTTGGTTTTAAGGTACTGATTTTATTTTGGTCCTTTTATGTTAGAGTTGAGTTATTTTATATTGTTTTTCAAGACATTCTTGTCTGTTGAGTTTGAGCAGGAAAATGTTTCTTTTTTCTTCTCTTAAAGAAGATGCTTGTCTGACAACTCCTCCTTTAGATTAAATAGTTGTTTTATAAGTTGCATCTCAACGTTTGTTGAGAACTTTGTTTTCATTATCTTGATCATACTCGATGCAGTCTTGAGGGATATTTGTTTTTGATGTTGCCGAAGGTAAATTAGTTTTTTGATACGTATATATATATACAAATCTATAATAAGAGGAGGTATTGAGTATTTTTCTTTCGGAAGTTGCGATTATTTATTTGTTTTATTCATTTTATTATTTATTTTTAATTATCTTATTCATTTTTTTATTTATTTTTTATTTTTATTTATTTTTATTTATTTTTATTTATTTTTATTTATTTTTACTTATTTTTATTTCCCTTATTTTTTATTTTGTATGTTTTCTTTACTTCTTTTACTTTCTCAATTTTCTTTGCTTTCTTTCTTTCTTCCTTCTTATATTTTCTTCCTTTTCTTTATTTTCTATTTCTTCTTTATTTTCTTTTTTTAAAATTTTTTTGACTTTATTTATTTTCTCAATTTTTTTCCTTTTCTTTATTTTTTATTTCTTCTTTATTTTTTCTATTCTTTCTTTATTTTCTTTATTTTCTTTACTTTCTCAATTTTCTTTGCTTTCTGTCTTTCTTTTTTCCTATATTTTCTTCCTTTTCTTTATTTTCTATTTCTTCTTTATTTTCTATTTCTTTTTTATTTTCTATTTTTTCTTTATTTTTTTTACCTTCTTTACTTTCTCAATTTTCTTTGCTTTCTTTCTTTCCTTCTATGTTTTCTTCATTTTCTTTATTTTATACATTTTCTTCATTTCCTTTATTTTCTATATTTTCTTCGTTTCCTTTACATTCATAATTTTCATTACTTTTTTTCCTTCTACATTTTCTTTATTTTTTCCATTTTCTTCAATATTTTATTTTTTTCTCAATTTTCTTTGCCCTCTTTTCTTCTCTATTTTTCCTATCTTTGCTATTTTCCCCAATTTTCTTTTACTTTCCACACGTAATTTTTGTTCCCACTTTTGAAATTACAATTTCAATAGAAAAAAGTTCCTTTATCGTTTCTTGAAAATATTTTTATCTAAAAATAGTTCATTTTTAAGGTCCAAATGTTTGCGACATATTGTTTCAAAGCTAGAGGCAATCTAGCATTAAATTAGTGGAACACTGCACCGTAAAATTGTATATCACGCACTGGGGGCAAAAATACATTTGAAAAAAATGTAACAAATTAAAAAGAAATAAAAAAATTTTGAATAAAAAAATTTTTTGGAAAATTTCTTGAAAATATGTTATTTTTAAATTCTGTAAATAATGAATTTAGAGATTCATTTTATTGACAATGATAATAATAATTTATTTACAGTCTGTGTATGTAAATTATTATTATTATTGCATTTAAATATCTAAATTATTATCATTAATTGAATTTATATAAATAATCATGAAAATTCCTTTCTCTATATTCGCGAGATAAATTGACAAAGTGTATTCAATTGATAAAACATAAATTGTTTCTGACAGATATTTGTATCATTCAACAGATGTGCAATTACACTGTATGTGGCGCTTAAAATTAAATGTTAATTTTCCATTTCAATAGTGTTTATTAATACAATTCGGCGAAATAGTAAATAAACGGTTTTATTAAAAAGTCGATAAAATACATTTTTTGGTAATAATAATTGTCAATGATAATAAAAATAATAATTATAATAAAGTAAAAATAATAAAGTAAAAAAAATAATAATAATAATAAAAATAATAATAATAAAAATAATCATAATAATCATAATCATAATAATCATAATCATAATAATCATAATCATAATAATCATAATCATAACACTGTAAAAAGTAAATCTTAATTTAAGCTTAGTCTTAAATTCAGCATTGTCTGCTCTAATGTTAAATCATACAAAATTCATTGCTTAAATTCAGCATTGACTGTCTTAAAAATGTTGCGTCTTAATTTAAGACTGCCTTTCTGCCTTAAAATAAGACTTTCTTTTTACTGTGAATAATCATAATCATAATCATAATAATCATAATCATAATAATCATAATCATAATAATCATGAATAAAAAAAAATTATAACTTCTAATACAAAATATTAAATTAATATTAAAAAATAATTAAATAATGATAAAAAAAATGTTTGCCAGGCAAATTAATTATAAACAAATTTTCTTTACATAATTTATGGAAAAAATAATATTGCAGGATAATTAAATATTAAATAAATAAGAGAGAAAACACTCAATTGATTTATTTGCCATCTTTTTTTATGAACTGACTTATAGAATCTTATTTATTTTAAATGTATATATATAAAGATAGAAAATTTGCAGTCTCACTGAAACTTAATTAAAGTTTGATAATTATCATTATCCTGGGTAAACTTTTTATTTTTCTTTCCCTTTTTTGTTGTTTTAAAGATAAGTCAAAAACTTTGTTCATTTTCTTTATTGTATAATAATATAATATCATTATCATCATCAAGATGGTCGAAAGCAAATAAAGTTTTATTTCTATATAAACATATAATACAAGTTAAACGAAATTGAGTTAGATACTTTAATAATATAAAATTGATATTTGCCGAGTTGTGTCCTTCGCCCGAGGAATTCAACTTGTTACATAAACAAATAAAAAGAAAATTATTTGCTACGTTTTTTATTTGTAAAATTTATCAGGAAAAAAAATATTAAAATTTTTCGTTTTAATTAGTAAGGCAAAAATTTTTAATATTTGATAGTAAGTTAACTTTTTTATAACAATTTAAATTTTTTGCTTTTTTTTATAAATACTCAAGTTTTATTTGTATATTTATATTTTATTTACTTTATATTTTACTTTATATTTTACTTCCTTTATATTTTATTTCCTTTATATTTTATTTCCTTTATATTTTATTTACTTTATATTTTATTTACAATTTTGTATTTTGTTTACATTCTTATATTTTATTTACATATTTATTTTTCACTTTTATATAAATTCATATTTTATAATTTATTTCCTAATTTAATAAACAAATTTTGTGCGAGAAAAAAACTGAATTTAATAAAAATAAAAAGTTTATTTGTTACATAGTTTTTTAACTTTCACGTTTTGTATATAACTGAATAGTGTGTTTTAAAGCGAATCCCTTAGAAAACCTGTTGATTCATTTTTTTGCGAATCCTACAATATTTTATTTATAGTGACCAATTTTTTTTTCCTCTACTGACATTTTACTGAATGGCATAAAATAATGATAAGGAAAAACAAAAATAGTAGTAGTAGTAAATAATTTTTTTTATTTATTCTTATTATTATTATTATTTTAGCTTTTTGGAAATGTTTACAATTTTAAGATATTTATAATAATAATAATAATAATAATAATAATAATAATAATAATAATAATAATAATAATAATAATATAGAAAAAAAATTATAATAGTAAAAAATTAATTACCATTAACTACAAGTAATTAATTAATAACAGTTAATTTGTTGCTACTATTATTGTTGTTATTTTTATTTTTAGTGCTATTATTGTTTTTCTTACTATTAATAAAAGTAGAAAAAAAATAAAAAATAAAATAATAAAATATTGTTAATATAAATAATGAAATATATTTTTGTTGTTATTTTTATTTTCATTTTTATTTTATTGCTATTGTTATTGTTACTATTAACAAAAAATAAACAAACAAAAACAAAAATGGAAATACAAGTAAAATGTGAGAACAAATTAAAGTTTAGTATATATTGTTTCGCATAAAACCATAATTACGAGTCGCAATCACACATTTCTGAATTAAGTGGAATTTACTGCAATTTACCTTAAACAGACTTTAAAGTTTGCGTTCCATTTGTTTCTTGTTAAGTTTTTATATGATTTCCCGTTCTGACGCTAATTTTATCCAAAACCAGTTCATGGTCATGAATATATTTTTCCGCGAATGTATATATATATATACATTTTCTTTTTTCTTTTTTATATATAAAGTACGTATTATCAAATATAATTACCTAATCCTTTTTCTACTTATTTTCATTTGAGAGAAAAAAATATCCAATTACTTTTTCCCTCTAATTTCATTTTTAATTTTTCCCCGCTCTCTCATAATATTTCTATTACGTAAGGTGTATAATTTTATTATATACTATCTGAAATATTAAAAAAAAAATAAAAAAAATAAGAATTAAAAAAAATGAAAATAAAAAATATAAAGAAAACAATTATTGACAAAAAAATAATTTTATTAATTACAAAGGTAATTTTTTTAATATTGTTTTTTAGAAACTTTATTTGGAGAATAATTTCTAATTAAACGTCGAATTTAGTATCGAATTTATTTCATTTAAATATTGAATCTTTAATAGAAAAATTTTTAATAGTAATAAAAATTTAAATTACCGTTATTCTTGGTAAATAAATAAATGAACGGAAGCAAAAATAATATTTTTCATCCTAGGAAAATAAACCATTTTTATAGAGATGGAAATTTTATTTAAAAATTGTAGCATTTTTAAAAATGTTGTATAAAAATGGATAAAGTTTCCATTTATAGTTTGCATCGTGCATGCGTGTTTGTGTATGTGTAAAATATTACCATCATAAATACAAATTTTTGTTGATAAAACTTTCAAATTTTTATATTTCACTAGCGCATCATTGAAAAATCGAAATTTTATTTTCATTGCGATGAATTAAATTCTAATGGGCGGGACTTTTATTACAGTTTAAAGTTGAATTTTCGCAAAAAGTTAAAAAAAAAGGAAAATAGGAAATATTTCTTTTTTCAATTTTATTTATTTAAATTTTTTTCTATTAATTTCGAATTGTTCGGCTATTTAATGTTCTCTATTCTTATTTATTCGATATACTTTAATTTTATTATTTTAATTCTATATTATTTTATTTGTCAAATTTAGAAATAAATTAACAATAAAAAAATAGGAAAAATAAATAAACGTTAATGAAGTGAAATTTTACACGAAGTAAATTTTATTTACATTGGATTTAAATTTAGAGTGAATTTTTTCTCTTTTCAAAAAATATTTTAAAATTGATTTAGAAAATTTTAGAAAAAATTGTAATCAAGAAATAAAATTATGAAAGTAAATACGTATATTTTTATCAGTAGTAAATTTTGAATTCTAATTAAATTTTAATTTAAAGTAAACTCAGATTGCAAAATAGATTTTAATTTGGAGCGAATTTTAATTTTTTTGACTGTAAAATTGAAAAATTACTTGAATAAAATTTAAAAAACAAATTGTAATAAAGGAGTAAAAATTTATTTGGTGTAAATTTTATTTACAACAAATTTCAATTTGAAGTAAACTTTATTTACAATAAATTTTAATTTGGAGTAATTTTTATTTACAATAAATTTTAATTTGGTGTAAATTTTATTTACAATAAATTTTAATTTGGAGTAATTTTTATTTACAATTAATTTAAATTTGGAGTTGTTTCTATTTACAATAAATTTTAATTTGGAGTAATTATTTTTTAACTTTGCAAAAATACTTTTAATTTACTTTAGTTAAATTTAGAAAAAAAATTTTAATAAAAAATTTTCAATAAATCGAATTCATGGCAAAAACGAAAAAAATTAGAGTCGTTGAATAAATAGTCTTTTTTTCAAATAACTAAATCATTAAAAAATTGAAATGAAATTAAAGAAAGTAATTTAAAAAATGTCAACTTAAAATTTTAATAAGTTGAAAATAACTAATTGTTAGAAAAATGTGGTTTAATTATTTATGTTTTATAATTACTGTTTTTATTATTCGTTTTCATATTGTAATTATTTTTTTATGGTTTTTATTATTATTTTTTTTGTTTATTATTATTTTTTTCTGTTTGTTCTTATTTGGTTTGTTTTTATTACTGTTTTTGTTTTTTTTTTTAATTACTAATTTCTAATAATTAGTTATTACTTATCAATTTTATATGATTAGCAAAATATTACTATTTGAATCAGTGACTGAAATTTTACCATCGAATTTATTATTTTTAACTAATTTAAATTTAAAGACTAATTGCTTTCGAATTAGTAAAAATTGAATAAATTTAATAACTTATTTAGTAGTTTAGTAATTTAATGTAATATAAATAAATTTTTTCATAAAATAGTCGAAATTTACTAAAACAGAAAATTAGAAATTTTTATTAAAATTAAATTTTTATTGTAGATAATTATTTAAATTCAAAATTTTGTTTTGAAAAAATTTCGCACCTGTGGGAATGTAACTAATTTAAATTTTTTTTTGTTTTCATTAATGATTAGAAAGAATTGCTTTCACTTAGTTCCGGAATATTTAAAAAATATTGTATTATGTTATAATTTATTATTAACTCTAAATTTCAATTTTTTTTGTTTTCATTAATGTTAAGAATTACTTTCATTTAGTTACGGAATATTTAAAAAATATTTTAATATGTTGTAATTTATTATTAACTCTAATTTAAATTTTTTTTTGTTTTCATTAATGTTAAGAATTACTTTCACTTAGTTCCGGAATATTTTAAAAATATTCTATTATGTTGTAATATGTTATTATTTTTAAAATTTTTAAATAATGAATTAGGAATTGTAAATTAATTTACTGTAATAATAAAAAACCGATTTAAGAATTGTAAATTAATTTACTGTAATAGTAAAAAACCGATTTAAAAATTGTAAATTAATTTACTGTAATAGTAAAAAACCGATTTAAAAATTGTAAATTAATTTACTGCAATAATAAAAAACCGATTTGCATTCCAACAGGTTTCACTGTATTGAAAAATTAATTGGAAAAAATTTACTTAATCCAGACGAGTTTTCGAAAATTATTTAAAATAATTATTATATTATTTTTAAATTTTAATTAGTTAATTGCACATCTGAATATTTAGAAACATTCCGAATTGAAATAAAATTCTTTTCAAATGTATTTAAATAAATACTTTTTGTTGTATCACTTTCGGAGCGCGCGCGCCCCCCGAGTTTGTTTTTGTTTATCTCTCTCTCTCCTTCTTTTATTTTTGTTAAATTAAAAAAAATCTTTCAACAGTTAGGGTCGAGTGTCACTTTCTCACTGTTGAGAGAGATGTAGGGTTCGAACGACCATAACGAAGCAACCCCACCAAACGACTAGGCAGCATCAGTTGTTACCACCCAGTTCTCGCGCTTCCTCCGATGTTTGTCCTTTTTACCTTGGCATGTTCACCATGAAGATTGACACACGAACACGTGCCACACTATCAACCCTCTATTGTGATGCACCGAGAGAGATAAAAAGAAAAAAAAAAAAAAAAAAAACAAGAAGCAAAAAAAAATCACTACTTTTGGTCCAATTCTCAATTATCCCACATCCCTGGACCTATATTTAGAATTTGATAGTTCCGAGCTAATCAAATAAAAATTTCCGTTTCGAGTAATTAAAAAGAGATTTTCATTTGAATTAAGCGATGATATGATTGTGCACATATTGCTAAACGGTACGAGAGTGTTTGGGAATGATGATAAAAGTTTTCTCTCGCACTCTCCTCTCGCGGTTTTTGTTGTTGTGTGAGGGTGGCGTTTGTATATGGAAGTGTTGACCAATTGTGTTTGTGTAGAGAAAATATATTGTGCGCGCATGTCCTTTTCTCAATGTTGCTCTTGTAGATTGTTTTCTGAAAAATTGAGAAAAGAAACGTATAGTCGCAACTTGTCGGATTCGATCCTTTGAACATGTTGCATAATGCAAGGTCATTTTCTTATTCTTTTTTTTCTTTTTATTTTTTTCTTTTTTTTTCTTTTTTTTTTCTTTTTATTTTTTCTCTTTATTTTTTTCTTTTTTTTCTTTTTACTATTTTCTTTTTTTTCTTTTTATTTTTTTCTTTTTCTTTTTACTTATTCTTATTTTTTCTTTTTCTTTTTACTTATTCTTATTTTTTTCTTTTTCTTTTTACTTATTTTTATTTTTATTTTTTTCTTTTTACTTATTTTTATTTTTTTCTTTTTCTTTTTTTTGCCTTCGTTTGTATTATAAAGGAAGCAACTTTGATTATGTATAGAGAAGCATTTGTCTTGAAATATCGTTATACGATTGAATTTCCCTTTTTTCTCTCTCTCTCTCTCTCTCTCTCCTGTGTTGGGAAAATAAAAATCGAAATTTCTGGTTGTAATGTGATTTTTCTTTTTAAACGAATTTGCCCTCTTTTTTTTAATGAAGTTTTTATTATTTGGTAAATTTTTTTTTATTCGGTGGAATTATTATTTAAGTGCATTTTGGTTTATAGTGGAGAGAAAAGGGTATTTTAATGTGGGAAAATTTGCCTACAAACGCGAAATTAAGTTTAACTGTTAATCGATTTTCGATTTTTTGTTAAATCTAATTTCTACTTTATCTGAATTTTTTTACATTTGTGGAGAATTTCTATTTATATTGATTCGGTTATGTATTTGACATTTTATTTGAGTGAAATTTAAATTGTTACTTTAATTTCAATTTCTGTTTTAATTTTTATTCAAATAAATTTTAATTTCTTTTTTAATTTATATTAAAATATATTTTAATTTTCAATTTTAATTTTTATTAAAATATATTTTAATTTCTGTTTTAATTTTTATTACAATAAATTTTAATTTGAAATCAATTTCGATTTTACTTTTTATTCCTTTTCAAAATTTTAATTTCAAACTCAATTTCATTTTAATTTTAACTGCAAATTTAATTTTTAATTTAGAATATAATTCCAATTTTAGATATAGTTGAAATTTTAATTCTAAATTAATGTTTTCATTTCATTTTAAATTTAAATTTTTTACTGTAATTTCAGTTTTAATTTTAGTTCCAATTTTAATTCTCATTTAAATTTTTATTTAATTTTCAATTACGATTTTCTATTCTTTTCAGTTTCAATTTTCATTTTCAATTTTCGTTTGCATTTTAATTTTAATTTTTATTCTAATTTCAATTATTATTTTCAATTATTATTTTATTTCCTTTTTTTAATTTAATTTAAATTTCGATTTAAATTTTAGTTTTCATTTCAATTTTAATTTAAACGTTTTTAAACGCGACAGATATTTGGACGATTATGAATTTAGAGTTGTGTCAAAAGAATAATTAATCAAACTTAATTGAATTTTATTTACTGAAAAAGAAAAAATAAACTTTAAATACAGTTTCATGGTGTTGAGAAAAATTTGATATAAAAAATATTAAACAATTAAAAGTTGCATTTCGATGGAAAATACAAATTTCCATGTCAATCGGAAACATATTTATTGAAAAAAATTACATGCTTTCTAATAATAAAGAAAATTGTATTTTTTCAAGTTTAAATGTAAATTGAATTAAATTAAAATTGAAATTAAAATAGGAAATTCAAATTCAAATTCAAATACAAATTCAAATTCAAATTCAAATAGAAAATTAAAATTCAAATTAAAATAGAAAATTAAAATTGAATTTAAAATTGAAATTAAAATAGAAAATTGAAATTGAAATTAAATTAAAAAATTAAAATTGAAATTAAAAAGGAAATTAAAATAGAAAATTAAAATTGAAATTGAAATTGAAATTGAAATCGAAATAGAAAATTAAAATTGAAATAAAAAATTAAAATCGAAATAAAAAATTAAAATTGAAATCGAAATAGAAAATTGAAATTGAAATAGAAAATTAAAATTGAACATTTTATAACACATAATAAATAAATAAAACTTGCCTCGAAAATTGTACCAATTTCATAAATAACTAACCACCTAATTTGTCGGCCAGCATCGAATGATTGTTAATTAAAGGAATTTGACTTTATTTTTTTCCTTTTTAATCTGGAAAAATATCTAATTAGCTTCATCTTTCTCTCTCTCGTTTTGAATAGAAAGTTAATTAAAATGCCTGTTGATCAAATAATTTTATCATTATTTGCGCGCATTATAAAACAAAGGGAAGGTCACTAATTATAATAATTAATTATTAAATACATTAATGATTAATACTAATTATTATTAATAAGTATGCAAACAAGATTCTATAACGATTATCAATATTATTATTATTATTATTATTATTGTTATTATTATTATTATTATTATTATTATTTTATTATTTTTATCATTATTTTTTTCTTTGATGATTATTAATATGCGTAATAATTTATATTTGGATATTAAATGTTATAAGTCAAGTGAAAGTGTTTTGCTTTCATAAAGCTAATGTTAAAATAATATTTGCTTTCGTAAACCGCTATTAAATTTTCTACTTTGAATAAATTTGAAACAGTTTTTAATTTTTGTTCAATTAGATTTTTTTTAAATAAATATTATTTTTTTATTACGCGACAGTCAAGTTTTGTTATTTAATAGAAAAATATTTTCGCTTATTTTTACTTTTTTAAATCAAGAAAAACACTCATGGATTTCGAAAATAAAAAATAGTTATTATTTTCAAGACAATAAAAATTATAATTATTTTTGATTACTTTTTTATTTTATTATTATTACTTGTATTATTATTATTATTGTCATTATTTTTTTTATTATTATTGTCATTAACTTTTTTATTATCATTGTTATTCATTTTTTTTTATTAATAATTATTTTTGTTAATTAACAATATTTATTTAAAGAACACTAATGTATTAAAATAGAGTAAATACTGTAATTATTTTAAAAAAACATCGAAATAGTTTTTTATTAAAATTTATATTTTACTTGAAGTTTATCTATTTTCAATTCCAATAACAAGTTTTTTTTTAGAGAACAATACATATGAAATTATGTAAAGAAAATAGTGGCGGTTTTTTAAAAAAAAAGAGTTTCCAATAATAAACGACAGAATATTTTATACGTAATTCTAAAAAGGTTCAAGTATTTGCTTCAAGAATATAATCGATCTGAAATAACTTCTTCTCGTTGTATTAATAATAAGGCTATAATTTAATTAAACAACAAAAATTGTTTCCGATAACACGAGATTGATTTTTCTTTTTAATTTTAAATGCAAGTCGAATTGAATACTTTTTCTTTATTTCCAAATATAAATCTAATTAATTTTTCCTTCAATTTTAAATTTAAATCGAATTAAATACTTTTTAGAAAATTTTTTTAAACAAATCGAATAATTTTTTTTAATTTAAATTACAAATGGAATTTTTTTTTAATTTTGAAAACGAATGGAATTAATTTTTTTTTAATTTTAAATACAAATCGAATTTTTTAAATTTTGAATACAAATGGAATTAATTTTTTTTAATTTAAAATAAAAATCGAATTTTTTTAAAATTTTAAATACAAACCGAATTATAGATACTTTTTGATATTTTTTACATAAATCGAATGAAATATGTTTTTAAAAAAATTGTAAATATTTACTAAATACTGAAAAAATATTTTTTTAAAAAGTAAAATGTAAATAAAAATTACAGTGAAATAGTAAAAGCATCGTTATATTTATTTACTACAAATGAATTCATATTTGTAATGGGCGGCGTCGATAATTATTTAGTTACAAAAGTGATAAAAGTCGAGAGAAAAAAAAATGATTGAATTCTTATCTTAGTTTCTTTTTCACACAATGTTTTTTTTCAATATTTACACAGAATAGCACCTTTTAACTAAAATGTCCAATTCGCTTTTCTTTTGTTTTCACTAACTCTTCGTTTTTTTTTTTTGCCATTTTCAATCAAAAAAAATATCTACACACTCATACATACATACAAAAACACACACGCGCCCAAAAATTGATTACGTTTTCTTAGGTCCTTTCAATTACAAAAGAGAAAAGTAAATCGAAAACGAAAAGGAATCGGACTCAACTTAACTAAACTTTTTCTATATATATGTATAAAGAATTTAAGGCGCAGAGAAAATTTCTCGAGACGAGGACAATTAATTTTACCCTCAATTACACAATTGACTGGGCAAAGTGTCTCGTTCATCATTTATAACTTTAGTAATAGAAATTTTTTGTCAATTTTTTTTTAATGATGTTTTTGAATAATTTAACGATGCGTGGCTTTTTTTTCTAAGCTCGACTATTTTTTTCCTCCGGGGGAAAACATTTTTTCCATACTTTTCATTTTACTATAATTAATATACAATAGAATAAATAATAATTTCTCAGTCAATTGGCATTGGATTTAGAAAATTGTAATCGTTTCGAAAAACTGGCAAATATACTCCTTTTAATAAGGAATTAGAATTGAAATTAAAAAAAGAAATAAAAAAATTGTAATCAAAATGAAAAAAAATTATCAAAATGAAAAAAAATTATCAAAATAAACAAAAAATTATGAAAATGAAAAATAATTATCAAAATAAAAAAAAATATAAAAATGAAAAAAAAAATAATCAAAATGAAAAGAAAATTATAAACATAAAGGATTACAATTAAAAAAAATAGGAGTTAAAATTAAAAAACAGTTATGATGAAAAAAATATTTTTTTCAAACGCCGCGTTTTGAGCAGATGATCGAAATCTAATCACTTGATTCGCACTTTATTTATAATATATGCACTTGTTTTATTTGTTTTTAATTATTTTTAGTAATTTATTGTTCATATACAACTTATGTTTGTAATTCATATAAAAAATATTCACGTTTTTTCTTATGAAACTATTAATCATAAAGCGTTGACCCAGCACCTTTTTTTTGTCACCTACGATTTCTATTATCACTAGCGCTCGCACGATGATCATTGGAATTGTTTAATCATCTCCCACAGCTTCATTTTTTTTTGGAAAATAATTTAATTTTTACTTTTTATTTCGGTATTTTTTTTTATTAAAATAATCAACATTTTCTGTAAGTAATTCATAATTTTATCAGTTTTTTTTTGCGGCAATTTACAGGAAATAAAGTTTGTTGCCACTTTGTGTTCGGTCGGTATAGTAGAACGGAAAAATGCAACTATTTATCAAAATTCGAAAGAATTCGGTTTTGTTTTGTTTTGAAAAGTAATTGATAAACTTTTTTTAGATTTTTTTGGGATACAATGACAATTTACAGGAATTAAATTTTGTTACCACTTTGTGTTCGGTCGGTATAGTAGAACGGAAAAATGCAACTACTTATCAAAATTCGAATAAATTCTGTTTTCTTTTGTTTTGAAAAGTAATTGATAAACTTTTTTTTAGTTTTTTTGGCAACTTTCAGGAATTAAATGTTGCCACTTTGTGTTCGGTCGGTAAAGTAGAACGGAAAAATGCAACTATTTATGAAAATTCGAGTGAATTCGGTTTTTTGCGATTAAAATAAAAATTTCTTTACTAAAATAAAAAATAAAGCCGCAGCAGAGTCTTGAACACCCGATCATCGTGTTCGGTGAAAGAAAAAGAAATTTCGAAAACTCTTCAAATTTACAAAAATATTAATACGTTATTTTAACTCATGTATTACATCATGTTAATCTAATTAATTATCTTTAGAAAGCACAGCGAAATTTATTTCATTTAAAGCTATATTGTATAATAAATAAACAAAAATTTGTTATTTTATAAAACTGCAAACTCATTAAAAAAAAAAAAATTTGATTCAATTTTTGTTTGATTTATCGGGAATAAAATTTGCGTCACTTTGGTTAATACTACAACAAATCTTTTTAAAATCCGATCGTAATTCATTTTTCTCTCTCTCTCTCTATTTCTTTTCTTTTTTTTTCATTGAAAACTTTTTATCGAGAAAAATTTATGTGAATCGACTATTATACTCATTTTTCTCAGCCAAGAAACTAAACTTGAACGATCGATAAAAATTATTAAGTCGTTGAACTTTACAACTCCACTCGTCGAGCTACTATTATAATAGGGAAATTTAGAGCGAAACCAAATTGAGTGCGAGTGATAAAATTCAAAGATGAAAAAAAAGTTTGAGTTTGCTCGAATATTAAAAAAAAAAATAATAATAATAATAGTTGTAATAATCTAGTTTTTTATCGACAGTTTCGAGTCCTAGATTTATGAAACTATTTTTACTGTATATACCGAATGGAGAAAAAATATATAGTTGACATTGAAAAGTCTTTGAATGTCTCTCGTTTAATGTTTACAAAAAGAGGCTTGAAAGGAAGCAAATTGTTTCTGTTTTTCCAAAATCGGGGAAATTTGTTTTTTCAGACTTTTTTTTCCCCTCATGTAGGAAAGTCAGTGAATGCTTAGTTGATTCAAATGCTTTAGTGCAGTCCTCTGTTGGCAGTGCTGTGAACTCTTTTCGAATATTCACATCGGCAATTCCTAGCCAGGGGCGTACGATCACTTTTTTACATTTTCGAAATTTCGAGAAAGGTTAAAAATAATTTAAATTTTCATAGAAAATATATTTTTTTGTCGAGGGTTGAAATTGAAGCTTTTCCCTTTTCCCTTTCCCTTTTTTTATCACAGAAAAAACTTGGTCTCATTTTTGTCGCATCTTATTTTGAGTGCTAGTCAATTTGGCAAAATTACCAACTTCAAGTTGCTCAAAATTAGTATTACCTGTGGATAAATATTTCCAGAATGTTGGCTTGGTAACATTTTGTCATATTTTGCTGTTTTATAATTGTGACACGATCTGAAGAAAGGGACCTTAGAAGCAAATCAATTTAAAGTTATGTTAGTCCTACTTTTTTGTTGATTTAAAGTTTGTTTTTACTTCTTTCAAATTAAAATCAGGGTTTATTAAATATTTCAGTTGTACTGAAAACTGAAACTAATGATTTTCATTGACAATTGATTCTTTTTTTTGTATTTTTATTTCAAAAATTGAAAACATAACCTATAATACTTTGCTTGTTCCTTTCTTCACATCGTGGCACTCTGAAAAATATCATTTTTCATTAATTTGAAAATATTTAATGTCCTTTTGCTGGAAAATAAATTTATCAATTAAACGGTAACTCAAATATAGTAAATTAAACATAAAAGAATATTCATTCTTTTTTCTTTTTATTCTTTCTTTTTTTTTAATTTTGAATTTTAGCGCCATATTATAGCCGCTTGACAGTGGCGCTGTTGCAATGTGTGAAATCGGTTTGGCACTACTGCTTTGTCAACAAACATTCATAACCTAAAAATTTGATTGCCTTTATTGAAGAATTGTAAGCAAAATATATGTAAAATGAATATTACATAATATCTGATATGGCATTTACCCACAGGTAATTAATATATTTAATATTTTTATTACCTTATTTATTAGTTGATGAAAATTTACATGTTTCTTTTATACTCATAATGAATATGATTGAGTAAGTTTTATGTAACCTCAAAATGAGACAGAGTCTGATTTTTGTTTGCAACTTTTGAGTATCATACGCTACTTATTTTGAGACTAAGTTTTTTCTGTATACGCTTTCGGTCCTTGGGATTTTTTTCGAATATTCAAATTCGCCTTGGGACCTAACATGGAATTTCAACCTGAAATTCGGGTTTAGATTGGGACTCTCTCAAAGATTTCTCTCTCAATTTGGGCGCTGTTTCAGATTTGCATTTCGGGTTCGGAATCGTCGTGGAACCAGTTGGGCCCACGCTGATTGTCGACTCGAATGCTCTCCCTCTCGTAGCGAGTGGACCTGGCGAAGGTGCTCGAGACACCAGCTGATGGCGTTTGCCGAGTGACGCCGTCGAAGGAGGCGACAATTTCCATGCGATCGTTGCGTCTAATGGGCCTGGGTGTGGTCTCGGCGGAGCTGCAGGCGTCGTCCTCGAAGCCCCAATTGGGCAGACCCCTTGAGGGCACTCCCCAGTGTTCGGTGAATTCGGAGCCAGATCTCGCTAGACTCGGCTGACTCAGTGATCGAACGAGGGATTCGCCTTCGTACGAACTCAAACTTGTGAGATCGTCCCTCTCGACCCGGGCGAAGTCTCTGACTGTCATTTCGGACATTGACCGGAGATCCGCCTCACTGCCGCCACGTGTTGTTGAGCTTAGTCTTCGGATTCGGGCCCCAACGCCGGAGTGTGCGCCACTTGGTCGCAGGTGATCCTGTCCGAAGGTTCTTATCGAACTGCCACCATCGCTCTCGTACTCGTAGAGTGTCGGGAGGGATGATCTTCGGGACCTGTTGTCCCACTCGGAGGATTTGCCTCGTTTGTATCTCTGACCGCTTTTGTGCGATGAGGCCGTGTTTGGAGGACTTAGGATTCGGATAATCACGTCCCATTTCGCTGGTGGGAAGAGAGTGGTGTACCTGGCGTCCTTGCGGATTAGTTCGTAGTCCTCCTTGACTACGGCCTCGGTGAGTAGGGTGCGTAGGGTACTCTCGGTGGTGATGATTTCCCTCCACTTTTTGCGCTCGTCCTCGGTGAACTCGGTGGCGTACTGCGACTCAAGGACTCGTGAGAGTGTGAACCAGTTGTCGGGTGGTTCGGTTCCGGGGTCTAGACGATGGGAGGGTCTGCAGGGGATTTCGGCCCTGGTGGTGTAGGTTGGTTCTATGTTCGTGTCGGGTTCGTCGAATCTTGGAGTAGGCTCGTTCGTGATGGTTAGGTTGGACGCGGAGCTGACGTCGGAGAAGTTCTCCCAATCGGGAGGTGGTGGAGGAAGTTCTTCTGTGGGATAGTTTCGGATGGTGACGTCCCATTTGGGATCGGGCTTTGCGTGGTATTCGGTGACTTGACGACGGTGACGCTCAACGTCTTCGATTGTCTTCTTCTCGGTGACGGTTCGCAGAAAGACGTCGTCGACCTCGTGGGTGGTGATTTCGGGTCTTCTTGGTGACACGACGGGTTGGACGAGTGGTTCCACTTCTTCGCGGATGTATTGGCGGTATTGGGCTGTGTGGGTGTGGGTCGATGGAACGACGGGAGGTGGTGGAGGCGGTGTGGGTGCTAGTATGCTGGCTACTCGGTATTTTGCGTGGGAGGCGTCGGTCACTTCCGTCAGGGAGCGAGTGTCGGTCATTTCGGTGTTTAGGGAGGCTAGGGATCTTGGTCGATGGATTGTGGCCAGTGGGGGCGATGGTGAGGTGATGGATTCTAGAATTGTTTCCCGTTCGGCTTGTTTGCGGAGAATTCGGGAGTAGACGGGTGGGGTTTGCTGTCTGGAGATGGAACTAGGTGGGCCGTGAAGTTCGGGAACGTAGGAGAAGGTCGTCATTGCTGGGGGACGATCCATGGAGCGGGAGATTTCCTCGCGTTCGAGAATTGTGGTGAGGTTTCGTTCGAGAGCGATGCTGGCGTCCGATTCGGATGGTAGGGGACTTGGCGGTGGTGGTGGTGCTTTCTTCACTCGCATTTGAACGTCGAATTTCGGTTCCATTGGCAGGGGTCTTGGGAGCATTCGGGAGGCGCTGGTGATAGCTGATGTTTCGATTTCGTTTATTGTCTCCGAGTAGAGGGAACTTGATGCACGCACGTCGGTGTGTTGTTGGTGGTGGATGAAGGCCTTTTCGTAGGATCCAGCCGATGATACAGGAAGGGATCTCGCCTCGTCGATCTGAAACGAATGTCAGGACTCAAAATTCCTGTCTGAAAAATTTGAATTTCTCGTCAATTATCGCTAAGTAACAAACCTCGGAGTGACTCTCGCTTGGATAGTCGCTGGGCAACGTGTCGGAATGATCAGTGACCAAGTTGACTTCACTTCCGGAGATTGATGCAGCAATCTGCAACGGGGCATGAGCCCTTGGAATCTTTAAATCTCCGAACATGGAGATATTTCCTAACGATGATCCAGAGATCTTTGTGATCTCCGAACCAGTGTAGCTTGTTGTCTGACGATGCACGACTCGAATCGGTCTTCGCTTAAGACACATGTATGAACAACCCATTCCAAGTAGCGTCAATGCGAGGAACAGCAGGGAGCAGATGATCAACAAGATATGTAGTCCCGATAAACTTGGTCCTGATGGAACTGCCGGTGGTAAACTGTGCAAAAAAAGGAACAATATTTCTCCCCCTTGCTTTTCTTTCTGGCAATAATCAATTTTAATGAGCTCAAGTGTGGTACTTACAAAATGGGTTCCGGTACAACCGCAGTCTTTGGTGGTGGATATCGGCAAACTATCGTAATGATCTCGTCTCCATCCATCTCGAGACTGGGATGAAATCGCACGACAATGTTGTTGGTGAAAACTCGCGTTGGATCTTGCTTCGTACCACATCCTAGGGATCAATTATATATTTGTAACTTGTGGGACTAATTAAAGAAGAATAAAGTAATGTAAATTGTTTCGATATCAATCTCTCTATACCTTTCAACGGTAATTCCAAGTGAGCAACATTCAATCCACGTCCCTTAACCATGCAAGCGCTGTTGCGATCAACATCCGCGTAGACGATTCCATAGAACGGTTCTCTGAATGTTAATTCAACGTCCATGCTACCTTGGGAACAGTTGAGAAATGCCTTGGTGCGATTAAGGACAATGTCTGCCTTAAGTTCATCCAATTGTGTGACCTTGCCATCGAGAATTGTGCTCGGCGGCAATCCCGATTCCGGATCATATTCAATACTATTCCCATGAGTATCATAATTACTTTGGGTCCAAACCCCGGGGACTAATACCCAGAGCAGGAACACCGCTAATGACTCCAACATCTGAAAAAAAGATTCCTATTAATTAAAACCAAAAAAAAAAAAATGAAACTAAAATACAAGTGTCAAAATTCGTCTTAAAATCCTAATGAGAAATTGATTCTTTACTATAATATGGAAATTGTTAGCATGGAAATTTTTCTAAAAAAAAGAAAAATTAAAATTATTTGCAAATTGACGGAACAATTGAAAAGCAGTCTTCCATTCTGATGATTTCCCTAACGATTTTTATTGGTCTTCTTCCATTGTTCGTTAAGAGCATTTCAACGAGATCGCTCCATTGTATCATGAAAGTTTAATTTTTCGTGCAAAACATTCTGTCTGGGAGAGCATCTTTTGCATACTATACTGATTATACTCTCGAAAGTGTTCGAAAGAGAAAGCGAAGAGTAAAACTTTAATCTGCGGTTTAAAGCGAAGTAAACGAAAAGATGCTAACCTTGGTCCGAATAAAAAAAAAGAAAGAAAGAGAGAGAGAGAGAGAAAAAAATAAATAAAAAGTTAAAGGAGTCAAAAAACCCACCACAAATTACGTAATGTAGCTTTTATAGTCTGTAAGAGTGCATTTATTTTTTTTCCCTTGACATGCAGGTGTATTTTTAATTTGCATATTTAAAGACTCGGAAAACAAATCAGGTTTTAACTTTCACTTTTTGTGTTTTTTTCCATTTGTTGTCTTGGCGTTTTTGGTAATTCGTGTTTTTGATTAAATCGCTCGAACTCCCATCGGAGTAAATTTTTAAACAATACTTATTACAACAATTATTATTAATATAACAATACATATTATATTATTAAAACAATTAAAACTTTTTTTTTCTTTACAGTTTCAATTTTTGAATGAGAAAAAAGTAATAATTATAATCAACTATTAAGAAATTAAGGGAAAAAATATTCTTCGCTATACTTGTAAATATCAACAGAGCCGGAAACACTCTACAAATTTCCTCTGAAATATTTCAGTCGCTATTTTAGTTTCCAGAATAGTAAAAGTTGTTTTAATTTTTTTCGTGATCGATTTACATTTCAAGTTTGTGAATTATATAAATTTTACAAACTGGACAGCAAGTAACAGCGATTGCAAATAACAGTTGTATTTCCGGTTTTGAAAATAGATTGTTGAATCTCTATCCGATTTTTTTCGTATATGATTATTATTTACCATTCTCTATGAAATTGATTAAAGAAATTCTGGCGAATAATTTTTAAATAATGTATTTGTGACGCGGTCTGAAGAAAGGAAGAAGCAAAAAATTGTAGGTTATGTTTGCAATTTTTGAAATGAAAATACAAAAAAAGAATCAATTGTCAATGAAAATCATTAGTTTCAGTTTTCAGTACAACTGAAACATTTAAGAAACACTGATTTTAATTTGAAAAAAAGTAAAAAGAAACTTTAAATCAACAAAAAAGTAGCGCTAACATAACCTTAAAGTTATTTGCTTCTTAAGGTGCCTTTCTTTAGATCGCGTCACATTTTTAAAAGTTTTGTAAAAGTTTTGTAAAAGTTTTGTAAAAAATGTGGTATTTTTCCTCTTCGAATGATAAATATTTCGTTCCTTCGACCAGGGGGGGTAAAAATCGAATCGACTAAAGACAACGACACCTCAATGCCATTGAGATAGAATTCCAACTCGTGCTCGACTTTCACTCTTTATTGGCTGTGGAACCGATTGCTGCACACGTGCGAACGCAAATACGATGCAAGGACGAATTGCCGATTTTTTTTTGTTGAAAAAAGGATATAATTTCTGCCTCTCTGGGTTAGTCTATGTGTAGAAAAAAATGATTTCTATATGTCGATTTAGAAAGGGAAACGTGTCTACTGGCTTGTTATAGACATAAATTTTTTTTTATACTTCGACGACCTTCTATCTCTCTTGCTACTTCATCAATTTCCTCTTACTTAACAAATCTCTTTTTCTTCAACAATAATTATTTACCGAAATGATTAACAGTTGTAAGTCCAGCGGCGTGCGTATAATATACCATAAAGGAAGATGTAGATCCTCATAAATATTCAGACGAGGCAATTAAAGATACAATCAGACGTACGGATGTTTATGAATCGTTGAGTTACAATTCCTGTCATGCAAAACAATTGATAAAATTTTACTTTTTTCTTCAAAAGATAGCTTTTTGTAATTGATACCTTGGCTGAGGATTATGTCTTATTTTGAGACGGAGCTTTATTTTGGACTTGAAATAAGAAGAGTTAATTATTAATAATTAATTATTAATAATTAATTATTAATTTTGCGATTTTTGGAGGAGAGTGATTCTTTACAATCATTGTTTGTGACACTATGGTATTTAATAAGATTGGAAATTATTTTCAAATCTGCGATAATATTGATTAAAAAAAGAGGTAAATTTTTTCTCTTCTAGTTTTTTCCTTGGTCCAAGAAGAGATTCATGCTTCGGTGAACTTTGCGAACCGTTATCAAAGAAACATGGCCACCGAAATGGTTCTGATTTTACGTAATAATATTAAGCGGTATATCATCACCATAATATTCTTTTACTGCTATATAAGTCCATCTCCCTCTCAAACTAGTACCGTTTCCTTACACACAATTTTTCACTCCATGAAGCCATATATTCGTGTAAAAAAAGTAGGCCACTTCCTTTTTTTGCTGTAAAAACAAATTCCTCATGTGGGAATATTTATTAAATAGTTTTTTTCCAAGTTATTTAATAGTTATTACTGTTTTCCTTCTTTGTCTCTTTTTTCGACTTTGTTTTTGGTGATTGTAGAAGAATTTTTCGTCATTAGCAAATTGCAGATGTTGCAGATATTGCAGATGTTGTAGATGTTGCAGATGTTGTAGATGTTGCAGATGTTGTAGATGTTGCAGATGTTGTAGATGTTGCAGATGTTGTAGATGTTGCAGAATTTAATTCTTGATGAATTCAGTTATTTAGAGAGAAATTATTGAAATTGAAGTGGAAGAAATTGAAGGTTTTGCATACCTCAGTGGTGAAGAAGAAATATTTTTTTAATAAATGTTGAAATGGAGAACTTTTGTAATGTTTATGAAAGAATTGAAATTTCGAGGCGTGTATTTTTAGAGGGAGGATTTACAGTTTGATGTGATTAGGTACGTTGGATACGTTAATGATGCAATGAAGAATGGAGTAATTCGCACGTTATACCAGAAATACAATTCAATTTCCATTATAAATGGAGAATGTAATCAGAGGGCGGTGTCACGGTCTAGAGTCTCTACTGGTTTCGGAACATCACCTCCTCTTGATTACACTCATTCAACAAGCCAATTATACCGCTACCAGTAACCGGTCGGCTGACCAAAACCATCTTTGCCTACTTCATCGTTACGCATTTAACGGATGCAATTTTATTCACTTGGTTGTATAAAAAAGGAAAAAGAAAAAAAAACAGAAAAATAAAATAGAAAATACCGCACATTGTCTATTTGCAATTTGATTTTTTAGATCACAACATTCCAGAGTTGTTCTATTCCTGATTCCGTCATTTGTGATTTATTATTTGTTATTTATTATTTGTTATTTATTATTTGTTATTTATTATTTATTATTTATTATTTGTTATTTGTTATTTATTATTTATTATTTATTATTTATTATTTGTTATTTATTATTTATTATTTGTTATTTACTATTCAGTCCTTTTTCCACTTAGTCATTCGTTACTTTAAATATTGGAATTTTATTCGCCTTGCGCAAAATAATTAAAAATTGTTTTATCCCTCTTGAGAATATTATTTATTTTCCTTCAAAGATCGGAAGAATTTTTTAAGAGAGAAGCGACCCCCCTCCACCAAAGAGGCAAAGTCCCCCACTTTGTCTCTTTGCTTATTTATTTTACTTCAAAGATCGGAAGAATTTTTGCGAGAGAAGCGACCCCCCACCACCAAAGTCCCCCACTTTGCCTCTTTGGTGGTGGGGGGTCGCTTCTCTCGCAAAAATTCCTCCGATCTTTGAAGTAAAATAAATAATATTCCCAAGAGGAACAAAATAATATTTAGCCTAACTTTTTACATAAATAAAATATTTTCTATTGGAATTAAAATAATTTTTCGTCGAATCAAAATTGAAAGATAAAAAAAGATAGCAAAGAAACGTTGACAAAATTTTAAAAAAAGATTGAAATGATTAAAAAGCAAAATTCAAAGAAATTGGAAAGATTGAAAAGGAAAATTGAAAGTTGAAAAAAATTAAAAAACCCACAAAGGAAGATTAGGAAAAAATGAAAAAAGCCAATAAAAATAGAAAGAAATAAAAATTGAAGATTGAAAAAAATGAAAATAGAAATATTTGACGATAATAAGATAAATAATGAAAGGTTGATTGAAAATAAAAAAATTTTCTTTTGCTACCTTCATAGTTGGTCCCTTTCGTTGGTCCCCCTTCGTCCTTGCGGCTTGCTACGTCAACCGCATGGCGAGAGATGCTCTGCAAACAGAAAGACCGTGACATTAGATGTCGCGCACGTTTTCATGCAAATATTTTCACGTGGTCAAGCAGAAACATTCACGACGAATGATAATTCCGGTAAAGAGCAACATTAATATATTTCAATGCCAGTTTTCTAACGGAGCCCACAATCAATATTATTTACTCGCGATAGAAAATATCTTCATTCCATTACTGCAAAAAAAAAATAAAAAAAAATTTTCTCCTCACAGGGTTTTTTCTCTTTCCATCCAAAGAAATATCGTTTTCGATTTTTTATTACAAAAAAATGACCAATTTGTTTGATTTAATTTTCTTAGTAATAAAATTATAATAATGTTGTTTTATTAATTTTCAATTTATACACTGAAAGAAAATTTATATTAAATTTTATAAACTTATTTTACAATTTAGGGAAAAAGTGCAACAAACGGAAATTTTGATACAAAAAATACTAAACTTTGAAAAAAAAATTATTTGTGGAATTTAGTAAAGTTATATTAAATTTGAATTAAAAAAAATTAAAATTCTTGATATTTGATATAATTGTACTGAATTCCACATAAATTTTGTTAATGTTTAGTATTCTTTATATTAAAATTTCCGTTTGTTGCACTTTTCCTCAAGTTATAAAATACTTTTACAAAATTTAATATACTTTTTCTTTCAGTGTATAGTTAATTAAATTTCCAAAAAAAAAAATGTTTCGAAGAATTTGCGATTAATGAAAATTATAATTGACTTTTTTTTTTCTTTTCATTCAAAGAAATATCGTTTTCAATGTTTTATTACAAAAAAATGACGAATTTGTTGGATTTAATTTTCTCTTCATTATTAATTTTCAATTTATACACTGAAAGAAAATTTACATTAAATTTTGTAAAAGTATTTTCCAATTTGGAGAAAAAGTGCAACAAACGGAAATTTTGATAAAAAAATACTAAACTTTGAAAAAAAAATTATTTGTGGAATTTAGTAAAGTTTATATTAAAATTTAATTAAAATTCTTGATATTTTTGATATAGTTGTACTAAATTCCAGATAAATTTTGTTAGATTTTAGTATTTTTTTATATTAAAATTTCGATTTGTTGCACTCCTTAAATTGTAAAATACATTTACAAAATTTAATTAACATTTTCTTTCAGTGTATAATTAATAATTAAATTTCCAAAAAATAATGTTTTGACGAATTTTCGAATAATAAAAATTAGAATTGATTTTTTTTCTTTTCATCCAAAGAAATGTTGTTTTCAATTTTTTATTCCAAAAAAATTGACGAATTTGTTGGATTTAATTTTCTCTTCATTATTAATTTTCAATTTATACACTGAAAGAAAATTTATTTTCAATTTTGTAAAAGTATTTTCCGATTTGGAGAAAAAGTGCAACTAACGGAAATTTTGATATAAAAAATACTAAACTTTAAAAAAAATTAGGTGGAATAATTATAATATAATTATAATTATAATTATAGAGCAAGAATATTAATCCAATGTTACTATAAATTTACTACCTGCCAAATAATTTTTTTTACAGTTTAGTATTTTTTATATTAAAATGTCGGTTTGTTGCACTTTTCCCCACAATATTGTAAAATACTTTTACAAAATTTAATACACATTTTCTTTCAATGATATAATTAATAATTAAATTTCTAAAAAAAAATGTTTCGAAGAATTTACGAATAATAAAAATAATTGATTTAGAGAAAATAATAATTGATTAAATAAATTAAATGAAATAAATTTTTCCAATGGCAGACGATATAATTAATTAACTAATTAAAAAAATAAAATTAACTAGAGAATTAAATTGAACAACTTTTTTTTCAACTTTAGAATCGACCTCTAAATGTTAAACGATCTATCCTTGCAATTTCCGGGATGTTTTAGCAATGAGCTCAGGTGCTACGGTAGATCCAATAGTACTTATCTAATTCCCCTTTTATATTATATATATATATATATATATACGTGAGATGGAGGCAAGAGAAAAAAATGGGAAAAGATGTAATCAAATAATTTCTTCAAATGATACCACTAATGATGCTGAAACGTGAGAGTGTTGTTTTTTTGAGATTGACTTCTATATAGTTATTATAAAGAACAAAAGTCTTTGGCGAAGATACGGTTTGGAGCACTGTTGGCCTTCGGTATTTCCGGTTTTTCTATATAATACACGAGAGTCGATCATTTTCTTGGTACTTTTGTTGCAAAGACTTTGAATCTTGTTCATTGCTTCAGCAATTTTCAAATGATACATCTTCATTTTGTATATACGTTTTTAATTACAGTCTGTGTGCTTAGAATTTTTTGATAATTATTTCGCGCGGTCATGCGAGATCCTTCTTTTTTTTATTTAGAAATTAAAAGAAAATTTTCTATACCTTCTTTTACAGTTAATTATTTTGTTTATACAAATCTAATTTTTTTAATACACTAGAAAAATATTTTCGTTAAATTTTAATTAAAAATTAAATAATTATTAATATATTTTTTTTAATATTAATAAATATATATTAATTTCAATAAATATTTATTATTTATTATTTTTTAATTAATAAATATTTATTATTTATTTATTATTTATTTAATATTTATTTATTATTTATTTATTATTTATTTATTATTTATTTATTATTTATTTATTATTTATTTATTATCTAAGAAATATTTATTAACATTAATAGAAATTTAAATATTGCCTTTAAATATTAAATTTTTTCCTACAGGGGGGGAGGAGAGTAATTAAAAAAAAATTTTTTTTTTCGTTTATTTATGCAAATAAGGATGATGGAATAATTGTGTTGCAATATATGCGAACTAATTTCAATTAGTAGGAAGGAAAGAGGAAAAAATAAATTATCTATGCAAAAAAAGGTAAAATTACACATAAGCGATAGAATTGAAAATTAGCTCAAGAAACAAATAGTTTTTAAATTGCCCAACAGATTCCAAACATGGTAATTTTCTTCTCTTTTTCTTCTAATTTGCACTATATGGCAATTTGATATTTTTTACGAGAGAGTCAATTAGTTTCTATCAGAGTTTGAATTTTTTCAGCAACTCTACAAAATGAATTCTTTCGAATAATAATTTTTTATTTAAGGCAAATAGTTTTTAACTCAAACAAAATATTTTTTTAATGAACAAAATAAGTTTTACTCAAGAAAAAATACTTTTAAATTGAACGAAATGATGTTTGCTCGAAACAAATACTTTTTAATTGAACGAAATGATTTTTGCTCGAAAAAAAGGCTTTTTAATTGAACAACACAATTTTTACTCGAAACAAATACTTTTTAATTGAATAAAACAATTTTTGCTCGAAACAACAACTTTTTATTTAAACAAAATGATTTTTAGTCCAGTATATTTATTTTTAGTGCAGCGAAATTTTTTTTTAGTCAAATACATTTTATTTCAAGTCAAATAATTTTTCATTCGAATCAAATTATTTAATCCAAACCAAATACTTTTCATTTGAATTCAATTTCTTACTAAATATTTATTGCAAAAGCATTTTCTTTTTATTTTAACGAAATAATTTTTATTAAAGTGAATAAAACTTTTTGAAACTTGTGTTAATGAGGAATCACTAATTTGATTGATAAATAATAAATATGATAATAGTAATAATTATAATAAAAATAATAATAAGAATAATAATAATAAAATAATAATAATAATAATAATAACAATAGTAATAATAATAATAATAACAATAGTAATAATAATAATAATAATAATAATAATTATTATTATAATAATAATAATAACAGTAATAATAGTAATAAATAAATTACTAAGACAGAAAAAAATGAAGTTTCTTGTACCCAGTAAAAAAGTACAATTAACATACATTAAATCCAACATTGTGTCGAATAAATATTTTCACACTACTACTGCAAAGTGCAGTCAACTCAATACGGTAATATCAAAACAATTTTAATTAACGATTGCCATAAATAAATGTTGCTATGGTTGTAAAATAAATACACTCTAAGTCTCCTCGCATATACAATACAAATTAATGATTATAATTACAATTAATAGTATTCGTAATTATCCTGTATAACCAAACACTTGAATAATGGTATTATATAGTGTTTAAAGAGAGATTGTCACATCATTTAACACGGCGCAGTTAAAAAGATAACAGTAAATTTAAATAAATGTTTTCTTTTTTTCTTTTTTTTTAGTTATATACATAGAGAAAAAGAAGAAGAAGAAGGAGAAAAAAAATGTCTATGACACCACCTCTCATTAGCGATGAGAATGTAAAAATTCAAAAGTGAGTAATCCTTTCTGTGCGAGAAAAGAAAAAAAAATTCCCTTTTTTCCCCATTGTTAGACTATATCATTTTAATAAATTGTAGACCTATTAGTCTGCTACTGCTGCTGTAGGAGCGTGAAAATAGTAATTTTCTAGACACACACACACAGACACGTGTATTGGATGATTAAAAATTTGATGACTAATCGGAATTTGTGTTTTAGTTATTGACGGTATAGTGAAAACGTTTATGTAATAGTCAAGGAAAGGTGAATGATAATTATGTAATGATAATAATAATAATAAAAAGAATAATAATTATAATAATAATAAAAAGAATAATAATAATGATAATAATAATAATGATAATAATAATAATAATAATAATAATAATAATAACAATCATAGTAATAATAATAATAATAATAATAATAATAATAAAAGTAATAGTAACAAAAAATTTTAATAATAATGGAAAAAGATAAGAATAACAAAAATAATTTTTTCTTTTTTAAATGGTAAAGAATAACTAACAAAAAATTAAAAATAATAAAAAAAAATAATTAATAGAAAGTGACTAATTATTATTAAATATTTAACTAATATTTGGTAGAAGGTAACTAATTTTTTTAATAAATGTACTGACACTGATTTTAGGAAGAGAAAATTGATTTTAGTAAAAAAAAAAGTTTAATTAAACCAAACAAACTTTATTTGAATCAAATGAACTTGATTTAAGTGAAATAAAATTTTATTCAACCAAAGAAACTTGATTTAAGTGAAATAAAATTTTATTCAACCAAACAAATTTTATTTGAATCAAATAAACTTGATTTAAGTGAAATAAAATTTTATTCAACCAAAGAAACTTGATTTAAGTGAAATAAAATTTTATTCAACCAAATAAATATTGATTTAAGTCAAAAAATGTTTAGTTAAACCAAACAAAGTTTTTTAAACCAAACAAATTTTAATGGAATCAATCAAACTTGACTTATGTGAAATAAAATTTTATTCAACCAAATAAATATTGATTTAAGTCAAAAAATGTTTAGTTAAACCAAACAAGTTTTATTTGAATTAAAGAAACTTGATTAAAGTGAAATAAAATTTTATTTGAATTAAATAAACTTGATTTAAGTGAAATAAAATTTTATTCAACCAAAGAAACTTGATTTAAGCGAAATAAAATTTTATTCAACCAAATAAATATTGATTTAAGTCAAAAAAATGTTTAGTTAAACCAAACAAAGTTTTTTAAACCAAACAAATTTTATTTGAATCAATCAAACTTGACTTAAGTGAAATAAAAGTTTATTCAACCAAATAAATATTGATTTAAGTCAAAAAAAAAGTTTAGTTAAACCGAACAATTTTTAATTGAATTAAAGAATCTTGATTTAAGTGAAATAAAATTTTATTCAACCAAACAAATTTTATTTGAATCAAATAAACTTGATTTAAGTGAAATAAAATTTTATTCAACCAAACAAAATTTATTTAAATCAAATAAACTTGATTTAAGTGAAATAAAATTTTATTCAACGAAAGAAACTTGATTAAAGTGAAATAAAATTTTATTCAACGAAATAAATATTGCTTTAAGTCAAAAAAAAGTTTAGTTAAACCAAATAAAGTTTATTTAAACCAAACATAATTTTATTTGAATCAATGAAACTTGATTTAAGTGAAATAAAATTTTATTCAACCAAATAAATATTGATTCAAGTAAAAAAAAATTTAGTTAAACCAAACAAATTTTATTTGAGTCAATCAAACTTGATTTAAGTGAAATAAAATTTTATTCAACCAAATAAACATTAATTTAAGTCAAAAAAAGAGTTTATTTGATCCAATTAAATATTCACATTATTCAATATTGATAATCTACAAAACAAAAATCGATCTCTGCCAAACAAAATTTATTTAATCGAAATAAATTTTCATTAGGACCAAAGAAATATAATTTAACAAATTCTAAGTCAAAATTCATAATTATTCATAATTTTTCAGAATTTATCTCTTGAAATAAAAAGTAAAAAAAAAATAAAATAAAAAACAAAAAGGTAAAAAAAAAGAAAAATTTTAAACTAAGCAAAAAGGAAAAAGAAAAATAGTTGTTGAACGCACTTTTAAGTTATTTTCGACAAAAGAGTTTTTAAGAGGCAAATGTTAATTAAGTTACACATCAGACATTGTTTACGAGCAAAATGCAATTTCAGTGATTTATAAAAGTCTAAGCGAAGAAGAGGTTGAAAAAAAAGAGTGTTTAACAGCTTCGGCCTCGAAACAGTGAACAGAAAATACAAGGAGAATATAAAGAGAGCCGTCCTCCTATGGCAAAAGCTATTTCATGTTTCAAAAGTTTCGAGCGCAAGGCGTAGAGTCATAACCGGGCATTTCATGTACAGGAATTGTAAGTACATCTTTGCTCTATACGCAGATAGAATGAATAATAGCCAATGAAACCCCATCTGGAATTTTAGGTACACAAGGCAATGTTTGCACTCTCATTTTTTTTTTTTTGCTTTTTCCGCACTTGAAAAATTACCCATTTCATTCTTAATGTGAATTTTATTTTCCAAAGCTGAAAAACTGTATTTTTATTTCTTAATGCAAGTTTTATAATTTTGGAATTATTTTATTAAATTATATTTATATTATATTTATATTATTTTTATATTATATTTATATTATATTTATATTATATTTATATTATATTTATATTATATTTATATTATATTCATATTATATTTATATTATATTTATATTATATTTATATTATATTTATATTATATTTACATTATATTTATATTCTATTTATAAATAAAGCCTCACGCAGAGTTCTCGATAGGCAACTAGTCTGCTTCACTAACGAATCGAAAGTCACAATGTTTCCGTGGTGTAGTGGTTATCACATCCGCCTAACACGCGGAAGGTCCCCGGTTCGATCCCGGGCGGAAACATTTTTTTGTCCCCCTATACTCGAAATATTCAACAATAAAAAATTAATCCATATAGTTTTATTTTAAATTCACCCTTTTTTCCCATTTAAATCGCAATTTTTGCCAATTATATTTAATTAATAACGAAATAACTAATTTTCTGCTAAATTACCGTTAAATAACGCTCTCGGCTCGTTTAGTTAAATTAACGTTAAAACGAAATAAAAAAATAATAATAGTTCTGAAAAATAAAAGACAATTTTGAATAGGAAAAAAAAATGTTTCCGCCCGGGATCGAACCGGGGACCTTCCGCGTGTTAGGCGGATGTGATAACCACTACACCACGGAAACGCTTGAATTTCTTTTTCTTAGAAAACGACAGCTGATTTCTATTGAGAATTGATTGTTATAATTGTTGATGAAATGATCTATTTTCCGAAGAAAAATTAATTAATAATTAATAATAATATACAACTAAATAGTAAATAAATAATAAATAAATAGATAATAAATAAATAAATAATTAATTAAATAAATAATAAATAAATAAATAGTAAGTAAATAAATAAATAATAATTAATTAAATAAATAATAAATAAATAAATAGTAAGTAAATAAATAAATAGTAATTAATTAAATAAATAATAAATTAATAAATAGTATGTAAATAAATAAATAATAAATAAATAAATAGTAAATAAATAAATAATAATTAATTAAATAAATAATAAATAAATAATAATAAATAAATTAATAATCATAAATAAATTAACAATTGAAGTCTAATGCGGTATTTACTTTAAATCGTGTTTATCGTATAAAATGTATTGTAATAAAAATTTATTTAAAAAAGTAAATGGCGCTCGTTTTATTAATAAGCTTGAAATTGATTATTCATAAATTGAATTTTGCATTGAGAGAGAAGAAACATCTATTTAAATGCATATGAATCGATTGAAGTCATGGTCACAAGTTTTGCAAACGACGAGTGTCACTAAAGGAGAGACGTTGACTGTCTTAAATAATGTGTGATTACTTATCGACAATAGTTTCCACACGCTCACCATTATCTTCGGAAACCTACATACGTACATATATTAAATATTTGACCATGACTCATAACATCATTTTTTTCCTTTTTTTCCTTTTTTTTAAATAAACTTTAAATATTAAGACAGCTAACATAGGACGAAAGATAAGTTATAAGAAATAGAATTTTAAATATTTGAATTGATTGAAAATAAATAGTAAAATAATAAAATAATAAAATAAAATAATAAAATAGTAAAATAATAAAATAGTAAAATAGTAAAATAGTAAAATAGTAAAATAGTAAAATAGTAAAATAGTAAAATAGTAAAATAGTAAAATAGTAAAATAGTAAAATAGTAAAATAGTAAAATAGTAAAATAGTAAAATAGTAAAATAGTAAAATAGTAAAATAGTAAAATAGTAAAATAATAAAATAGTAAAATAGTAAAATAGTAAAATAGTAAAATAGTAAAATAGTAAAATAGTAAATAATAAAATAATTAAGTAATAAAATAATAAAATAATAATAGTAGTAATAATAATAATGATAATAATTAACAACTAATATTGTTTTAAATTACTTCATCGAAAATTCGATTATTTTCACAAATAAATATTTTCACAAGAATTCAATTATTTAAAATAAAATTTTTGTAATATTTATTAATACATTTTGCAAAATTAATTATTGAAAAACAATGTTTATAAAATTCTTCTGAAGAATTCGATTTTTTTTTTAAACATAACAAAATTTTTGACAGAAATTTATTTCTTTTTAAGCGTTTTAATAAAATTTTTCGCTATAATTTAATTATTTTCATGAATAATCAAATTCAATATTATTGTCCAAAATTTCTAATAAAATTCTGAAAAATTCAAGTTGAATTTCCCGAAAATATTAATTATTTAAAAATATGTTTTTAAATAAAATTTAAATTTAAATAAATTTTAAATTTAAATAAAATTTAAAAAATTTTAATATTATTTTTATTTTAAATAGTATTTCTTTAAATTTATTGGAAAATTTAAATTATTTACAAAATTACTAGAACTTTTGTCAGAAATTCAATTAATTTAAAATATTTTCATAAAATTATTTAAGTATACATTATTTTAAATACAATTTTTGAATAATTTTTATTTTTAGAATAATTCAATTATTCATTTTGATTTTAATTCAATTCTTCCCGAGAATTCAATTATTTTCCAAAATAAGAATATTCAGCACCAAAATTCAATTATTTTTTAAAGTATTAAATTTCTTTTTGTGAAAACTCAAGTATTTTGAAAAATAAATTAATTCTAATAAAAACGTTCGCAAAAATTCTATTATTTTCGTTAATAATAAAATCCTTTTTTGGAATATAATTATTTTCGAAAAATTTGATAAAATACGGTTCATTTAATTATTGTTGGAAATTTTTATAGAATTGTTCGTTAAAGTTATTTATCTAATAAAAAACACAGAGTCTACTAAAATACTGGAATAAAAAAAATAAAAAATGAAACTAAAATAAGTTCTTATTAAGAAATTTACCCTAAATTCGAATTAGCAAAAATAACTGATTTTAATCAATGACTGACTTTTTGCTTTTGAAATTGTATAATTTACTAATAAAAATTACAATTTTTTTGGAAAGTAAATTAAATTTACCAATTCAAAAGCAAACTGTCATTCCCACTATTTCAATTTAGTTTAAAAAAATTTAACTTTTTACTAATTCAAATTAAAATAGAATGGAATTTTAATTGTATAGAAAATAACAGAATATGTAAATATTTAAAAAAAACGATTTAAAAATTCTAATAAACACGAAAATTGATTATAATGTGAGGAAAAAGTGTAATAAAAGTTTGATAATTTTTTTTCACATCCTTTTTTGAATATTTAGACAGACAGTATTAAAAGAAAAATAAGAAAGGAAGGCGAATTGAAAATTTATAACAGAGCAATGACCTTTCTCAAGAGCTAAAAGTTTGAAAATAGATACACGGCTATAAATTGAATTCTCTAAGGAATCTAATCAACATTTTTATCACCTTTTTCCCTCTCGCTCCAACATTATATCATCGACGCGTGCCGGTATTTATTTTTAGATTTTTGTTTACATTTATCATAATCACTAAAGAAACTGAAATAACTGTACAGCATCTACTATATATATGTACAATATTCCTGTCTTTCGATTTGCCGCATAGTTTATAACGAGAGTCCTTTATATAAACCTGCATAATAATTAGTCATCAATACAAGTTTTTCTTCCTTTATTTTATTTTTTTTTTGCCTTTAGTAGTTGAATAAAGTATGACCAATTCCACTTGAGATTTCCCTGTGAAACGTAAAATTCGGGTAGATATAATTTTTTTCTTAATCTTTACAGAAAAATGTGAATTTTTTTATTTTTGCTAAATTCTTCACTTTGTCGTGTTATGACTTTTATTGTCGAAAATTTTTATTGAATTATTTCTGTTGTATTTTTTTAATAGAATAACATTTTTTGTAAAGAACGTGTATTTTTTTTAATAGATTTTTCTAAATTGTAAAACAATAAAAAACATTTTTTTATTGCACAAGAATAAAAAAAACATTTTTTTATTGTAAAAAAATAAAAAAACATTTTTTTATTGTAGAAAAATAAAAAAAAACATTTTTTTTATTGTACAAGTATAGAAAAACATTTTGTTATTGTTGTACAATAAAAAAAATTTATTTTTACATTTCCCAAAATTTTTTTCTTCATTGTAAAATAATAAAAATAACATTTTTTTAATGTACAACAATAGAAAAACATTTTTTTATTGTATAAGAATAAAAAAATCATTTTTTTTATTGTAAAACAATAAAAAAATATTTTTTTATTGTACAACAATAGAAAAACATTTTTTTATTGCTGTACAATAAAAAAAATTTACTTTTACATTTCCCAAATGTTTTCTTTTTATTGTAAAATAATAAAAATAACATTTTTTAAATGTACAACAATAGAAAAACATTTTTTTAATGTACAAGAATAAAAAAAATCATTTTTTTTATTTAAAACAATAAAAAAACTTTTTTATTGTACAACAATAGAAAAACATTTTTTTATTGCTGTACAATAAAAAAAATTTACTTTTACATTTCCCAAATGTTTTTTTTATTGTAAAATAATAAAAATAACATTTTTTTAATGTACAACAATAGAAAAGCATTTTTTTATTGTTGTAAAATAAAAAAAAAATTATTTTTACATTTCCCAAAAGTCGAAAAAAACTCAAACTTTCATTCTTTGACAACTATTTTCAAAACACAATATTTTCAAAAAAGGACTACCTTTTAAAATCCAAAATTCGGAAAATTTGTCAATTGAACAAAAATAAAAAACGTATTTCTCATTTTTCTGTAAAAATTAAGAAAAAAATTAATTTAACCGAATTTTAATGGTCATTGGCAAATCTCACGTGGAATTGCCCGTATATTTTTATAGTAGTAGTAGTAGTAGTAGAAATAGTATTAATAGTATACTATATAGTAATAGTAGTGGTATAAGAGAAATAGATAAGGAAGTAATTTGATGTGTAAAAACGATGAGAGATCTCGAGTCGAAGATGAAAACAGGAATGCAATATAATTTTCCACGTTGTACTTTTCTGATTGTCAGGTGAGTTAGATAGAGAGGGAAAAATTGGAGAGAAAGAAAAGGAAAAAAAAATGAAAGAGACAATGAGACGCGAAATAAACATTAATTGTCTAAGTACATATCTTGTCAAGAATCAACGTGAGATGAAAACAAGTAAAAGTGTAATTAATTACAATCATCTGCATTCACTTTTACAAGTATATACATATACTTACATGAAGAATGGAAGAAGAAAAAAAAAGAAAAAGTACATAATTCATAGATAACGACTCACTTTCTTTGTCACGCTTTAGAAAATTCCATATATATTCTTATAAACATTCCTTGGGAAAAAATAATAGTAATGAATTTAATAATTACGATGTTTATTTTTAATTATCAATTTTTATATTTTTGCTGTAGAAATTGCTGTGCTTTCTATAATATGTAAGAGTAATAATTTATTATTACAATTAATGTTCCTGATAAATTGAAAAAGGAAATTTTATTTTATTTCTTTTTCGTTTATTTTGCTAATTAGTTTTTCTTTTTTCTTTTTTAATTATTTACATTTTCTATTGTCAATTTTCTGCTAATCGATTTTTTTTTATTTTGATCGTTAGTTACTTTTTGGTGGTTATTGAATTATTTTTTTACGAGTCATTGGTTGGTTTTTTGTAAATTACTAGCAATTCTTTGCCAATCAGAAGCAATTCTTCGTCAGTCATTAGCAATTATTTTCCAATCATTAGCAATTTTTTGCCAATCACTAGCAATTTTTTGCTAATTATAAAAATTTTGATATTTAGTATTTAGGCCTTTTCATTATTTTACAAAAAAAATTAAATAGTTAAACAAATAGAAATTACTATTTTTTACCGAATATTAGATGGAAGAATCGAAATTCAAAATGGCGGATCCAATATGGCGGACAATTTAGAAAAAAACTCCATTTTTAATTTTGAAAAACAGATTTCATATTCGTAATCTATTCACAATAATTTCCGTCTTTTTTTCAACTCGGAAAAAATTAGAGGGGAACGAAAAAATATTAACAATGTAGAAACAATTTTTTTCCACATGTTATTTTAATTTTTTTTTATTTATTTACTTAAATTGTTTATTTTTTTATTTATCTACATGTTCGCAAAATACGAGCAAAATGTAGAGTATTTGCGTCATTTCTATACTGGAAATTAATATAATAATAAAATTACAAATTAAAAAAAAATGTATAATAACTAGTTTGATATAGATCTGTATAGTAATATAGACAGACATTCTTTGCGAATTTCATGGGAATTGTAGTGATTCATTATTTTTTATAAATATTATAATATCGAACTCGCGTGTCATGTAATTTTTTTTCTGTCTCTGTCTCTTTTGCTGTGTGTCGTAAAAATTTTATTTTTTGACGTGACAACACACGCAGAGTGTTGGTTAGATTTCTCGAAGGCGTTGTGTGCTACCACTCGTTCTTCGAGCCTTTAAAGTCTAACCAGAACCAGAAGACGAAGGAGACAACGTCAATCTCATTGCGCAAAGACATTGAGTTGACTTTCACTGACTATATGGCGTAGGTACGAACGCATATATGTACTTTTTTTTACACACAATCGAAAACAAAATGTGTGTGTTCGTGTGTACATGTTTTTCAGTGCGTATATAACAATAATTTTTTTTTTTTTTTTTTGAAAATGTGTCTGTAACGCCTGCATCGTTAAATTCTCTCTCTCTGTTTATTTTTTCTCTCTCTGTCTGTATATTTCTCTCTTTCTCTCTCTGTTTATTTTTTTATCTCTATCTGTATATTTCTCTCTCCCCCCACTTTCTCTCTCTCTCTCTATTTTTTTCTCTTCTTATGTATATTTTTTCTCTCTCTATTTTTTTCTCTCCTTCTGTATATTTTTTTCTCTCTATTTACTTTTTTCTCTCCTTCTGTATATTTTTCTCTCTCTATTTACTTTTTTCCCTCCTGTATATTTTTCTCTCTCTCTATTTACTTTTTTCTCTCCTTCTGTATATTTTTCTCTCTCTATTTACTTTTTTCCCTCCTGTATATTTTTCTCTCTCTCTATTTACTTTTTTCTCTCCTTCTGTATAATTTTCTCTCTCTATTTATTTTTTTCCCTCTCCTTCTATAAATTTGTCTCTCTCTCTCTCTCTCTTTTTTTTATTTTTTTTTCTCTCTCTCCTTCTGTATATTTTTCTCTCTCTTTTTATTTATTTATTTTTTCTCTCTCTCTTTTTATTTATTTATTTTTTTCTCTCTCTTTTTATTTATTTATTTTTTTTCTCCCTTTTTTTATTTATTTATTTTTTCTCTCTCTCTTTTTATTTTGTTTATTTTTTTTCTCTCTCTTTTTATTTTGTTTATTTTTTTTCTCTCTCTTTTTGTTTATTTATTTTTTTCTCTCTCTCTATATGCAATTGCTGTCTTACGCACGACAACCACGTAAAAATTGCTTTTACAAAACAAGACATTGAATGTCTGAAGAATTTCTATTTGATTTTTTTTTCCTCAGGTAAATTCAATGTCTTCGAGAGCGGGGGAAAAAAAGTGAAACAATCCAGGATCGCAAATCGTATTGAGAATTGAATGGGATAATGGAGAATTACAAAGTGAGTACGTTTCTTTTTCATTCACGACTAAGAAATTGTTTATAATTTGCGATGGTCAAAAGAAAGAAGGGGGAAAAAATATTTTACTAATTCTTTTTTGTAAAAAACGAAAAAAAGATCCAAAAAGAGAAAAAACAATATTTTACGAATTCTTTTTTGTAAAAAACGAAAAAAAGCCCAAAAACAAAGAAAAAATAATATTTTACGAATTCTTTTTTGTAAAAAACGAAAAAAAGCTTCAAAAAAATGAAAAAACAATATTTTACGAATTCTTTTTTGTAAAAAACGAAAACAAGCCCCAAAAAAAGAAAAAAACAATATTTTACGGATTCTGTTTTGTAAAAAAAAGACCAAAAAGCCCCAATTGTCGCTATTGGGAAAATTAAAAAAAACCTTTAATTTATTTCTACTTTAGAATTAAAAACCTCTAATTTATTTCAACTTTAGGATTAAAAATCTCCAATTTATTTCAATGTTAATATAAAAGTGCCTCGATTTATTCTTATTTTAATATTCAAGTGCCTAAATTTGCTTCAATTTTACAGAATTAAAGTGCCTTAATTTATTTTAATTTTAATATTAAAGTACCGCACCTGATTTATACTATGATTTCAATATTAAAATGCCTCGATTTATTTCTTCTAGTTTTAATAATTAAAAATATGAAAATACGTCAATTTATTACAATTTTTTTTTAAATTTAAAGTTCGATTTATCAAATTTTTAATCCACAGAAAATGAATCTATCGAAAGTCCAATTATACCATACTCGCAATAGTTTCAATGATTTATCTAAAATTAAATTTAATCGATTCAAAATTTTGATTATCAACTTTTTAATAGATTCAAATGTCAATTTTATTTAAATTTTTAAGTAGTCGATTTTTAAATGAGACAACTATTTATCAAGTTAATTTTTAGTCAAAACAAATTTATTAACAAAATTTGTTAATTTTTAATGAAAATTTTAAATGAATTTTTTGAAATAACGATTATAATTTTGGTTCAAGTTTAATTTAAGAAAAAAAATTAAGTTCAATTTATTAAATTAGAAAATATGTTTAATTGACAAGAATTTCCTTTTAATAAAAATAAAACTCTACAGAATTATTTTATATTAAAAATAAATTTCTACAGAATTATTTTATATTAAAAAGAAAATTCTACAGAATTATTTTACATTAAAAATAAAAATTCTACCGAATTATTTTATATTAAAAATAAAATTCTAAACAATTATTTTATATTTAGTTCGTCAGATTTTTCTTCTCGAAAAATAAATTTCGAGAAAGTTTGAAATCTATTCGAAATTTATTTTCCCAAAGCTAAGTCGAATAAATTATTATTCATCCGAATTTTTATCCTACAACTTGAAAAAAATAACTGCAACTTAAAATTGACAAATTTAGAAACAAAAAAACCCCTTTCTTTTTCTCGAGACAATGAGAATTAAAAAAAATTTTCAAGCAAGAGACACTACAGTAATCTTTCGGCCGTGAATCCGGTGGATTTGGTAAAAAAAATGCATAATTAATTACATCCTTGAAAACGCCCACTCAAATGAGAAATTTAAAATTCTTTTAAAATCACGAAATCGTCCAAAAATTATTTCTTTAAAAAAATAACTCACTCCTGTTTAGAAACTACTTTTTCCTTTACCTTATTTTTAAGAGAAAAATGCCAATGACTCATTTTCAATTGAATTGCAAATAATTTAATGTTTTTTTTCTCTCTTTTATTTAAACAAGGGTCTTATGTAGCCACTTATAAATTCTAGTGTGGCATCTGTCTTAGAATGCAATTATATTCATGTGGAATTCCACGAAACCTATTGGAATAAATTCAATTTAAATTCATTTGGATGCAGAAAATGTAGTGCAATATAAATTCTTCATTAATTATATAAAATATATATATATATATAAATATATGTATTCACTCCGTGGTAATTAATAAATTAAGTAAATATCCAATTAAAGTGATTTTTCAAGTCAGTAATTTTGTATAATTTATGTAATTTTTTTTTAGCAATTTATATATTTTTATACAGGTAATTTATGACTTGCAAGTATTCGGACTATTGTAAAAATTAGAAAATTTGTTTTTGATTCGTTTTCACCTTAATATAGTTAATTATGATATAACTATTTCTATCTATTTTATTTTATTTATTTATACACCCAGAGAAAAAATTTATTTGTGTATAGTTGTCTCAGAAAAAGTATTTATTTATTTGCCTTAAATGACAATTTTATTCCGCCTAAATAAGAAAAATTAATATAAATATAAAATATAATATAAAATATAATATAAATAAATATAAATAAATATAAATAAATATACAAAAATTTTAGAAACAAATAAAATTTTATTTAAAGGAAAAAAAATTTATTTCAATGAAATAAAAAGTTTAGTTGGTCTAATTTGAAAAAAGGGAAATAAAAAGCCTAATTTATAGTGAAATTGATAAGTAAGAAGAAAATCCGATGCGTGTTTTTAGTTTATAGAAAAATAATCAGGGTCAGTGCGTGAGAATATAATTATTATCTCGAAAAAGAAAATCTTATTGCCTTTTTTAGAAATTTATGTAATTATTTTTCTACGGCACTTTCTGAGCGCAATTTTGCAACTATATTTTCAACAAATAATGGCAAATTATTAGTCATCGTGACCAAGTAGGAGAAGAAGTCGTTACTAAATCACTAATCAGTCAATGACGTTCTATTGCTTCACTAATCAAAGTCAACCTTTTAAGGCAATGAGAAAAGGAGATTTTGAGGAAATACTCAAATTGGGCATAAAATGAGTCTTCCAAAGGAAATAAAAGGGATTTCAGTCTGTCATCACTTTTATTCTCTGATATTCAATTATTTTACAAAATTTTAATCAAATTCTTGTTAAAATTTCAATTATTTTCAAAAGTTTTATCAAATTCTATAATTTTCAATATCTACTATATTTTAATAAAATTTTCCAAAAGAATTTCATTATTCAATAAAATTTCAATACAATTCTATGCAGAACAATTCAATTATTTTCATAATTAATACAAATTTTTTACAAGAATTCAATTAATTACAAGATTTTTTTGTAAATTTCTTCTTTTGCGAATAATAAATTCAATTATTTTCATAAATAATAACATTTCTACAAGGAATTCAATTTAAAAATTTGTTGATAACATTTTTTATAAGAATTTAATTTCAAGAAACATGAAATTAATAAAATATTTATAAATTTATAATTATTTATAATAAAAATGGTTTTAAAAATGAATTTCAGTTAAAATTGAAGTGTTTTTAGTATTTTTTAGTACTAAAAGCATTATAACGTGGATTTTTAGAAATAATTAAATTTTAAAAAGTTCCAAACTAAAATCCATTGAAATTATTAATTTTTCATACTTTTGACAAAAAATTCTGTAGAATTAATTCTTTTTAAAAGTTTACTAGGATTTTTATTGAAATTGTTTCAAGTTTTTATTTTTTAATATACATTTAATTGCAGAATTTCCGAATTATTGAAATTTTGTAAATAATAAAAATTTTTACAGGAATTCAATTATTTACAAATGTATTTATAAATTTCTACGCAATAATTCAATTATTTTCATAAATAATAACATTCCTACAGAGATTCAATTATTTTTATAAATAATAACATTCTTTTAGGAATTCAATTATTTCTATAAATAATGAAACTATTTTTCAGAATTTAAATTATTTTTAATGTAATTTTTATGAAATTCCTTGAAAAATGTAATTATTCTTAAAAATCTTATTAAAATTAATCCAAAGAATTTAATGATTTAAAAAATTTTTTGATAACATTTTTCATGAGAATATAATTTCAAGAAACATGAAATTAATAAATTATTTATTTTGGTATTTAAATAATTGAATTCTCGTAGAATTCACTAATAAAAATGTGTTTAAAAATTAATTTAAGATAAAATTTTAGTATTTTTAGTATTTTTTAGTATTAAAAGCATTATAACGGGGATTTTTGGAAATAATTAAATTTTCCAAAAGTTTCAAACTTAAATCATTGAAATTCTTAATTTTTCATACTTTTGACAAAAATTTCAGTGGAATTAATTCTTTTTAAAAGTTTAATACGATTTTTATTGAAATTATTTTAAGTTTTTATTTTTTAATATGTATTTAATTGCAGAATTTCCGAATAATTGAAATTTTGTAAAATTGAATTGTAAGCAAATAAATTTGAAAATTATAAAACTCATCGCAGGGTTTCAATTATTTTTTAATTATAATTATAATTGAATTCCTTGAAAAAATTATTTATGTTCATGCAAGTCTTTATAAAATTCGACAAAAGAATTGAATTATTAAAAAATTTGTTACTAAAATTCTTTATGAGAATTGAATTTTGAGAAACATTCAATTATTAAATGAATTATTTTCTTTTGCATTTAAATAAATTAAGTTCTTGTAGAATTTTCTAATAAAAATTGATTTTCATTTCTTAAATTAAGTTCTTGTAGAATTTTCTAATAAAAATTGATTTTCATTTCTTAAATTAAATTCTTGTAGAATTTTCTAATAAAAATTGATTTTCATTTCTGATTTAATTTTTATTTTTTGAATTTTGATAAAATTTACCATCATAATTGAATATTAAAAGAAATATAGATCGAGCTTTTTGGAAATAAAGAATAAGAATAAAAAGAGAAGAGAGAAAGAGAAAAGAAGCTAATCGATGAATTTAAACGAGTGCATTTGAGCTAAACATGATTCTGGAAGACATTTCCTGGAATCATATGGAATGTGCGTGTGCGCAAAAGGAAATGTCGTTATATGTGCATAAGTATGTGCAATATAGCGTGCACGCAACGAAACGACGTTTGAAGAAATTCCTGCGGATGTTTGCCGTTGTCGTTGTTCTCGTCGACGCCTGTCGGTTGAGAACCGGTCCTTCACTATGTATATTGTATAGATATATATTGCACTATATATTTCTCTCCTCAAAGAGAAAGAGAGAGAGAGAAAGAAAATTTTTTTATTTCTCTCAGAGAGAGAGAGAAGCAGAGTACTGTCTGTGTCCTGTCGATTTAAGTCTCGCGATATCGCCATCTTGGAACTCGCGCCCGTATGACGTCATTGGTACAGGGCACGGTCCACCTCACGTTTTATACTCATTCTTACTCATCATCATCATCAACGTATTCAACGGGCGTGATTCTCTTTGCACACATTATGAAAGATAATCCTGTCCTCCGACTGTTGTGTGTCTCTCTTTTTCATACAAAGACTTATGACACCAGAAAAAATCTCAAAAAAAACATGTTGCTATTTTTGTTTTTGAAAAAAAATTCTAGAAAAATAAAGTGATTATTTTCTTTTTTGTTCCTAATTCCTATTTGCTCGATTCGTTAAATAAACACGGTAAATCGTTAGGTATTAAAATAACACCAAAAAGGATTAAAATAATCCAAATTAGTGTTATTTTAATCCATTTTGGTGTTATTTTAATACCTAACGATTTACCGTGAAATATTACATTCGTATTCGTTGAATAAATATAATTATTCCCTATATTATTGTGTATTTAACTATCAATTGTTTGCCTGATCTATTTTTTTCGCTTTTTTTCAAGCAAATAAATAATTGTCTTTCCCTCTTTCTCTCTTTATTACTTTTTGTGTTATTACACTTTGCTTTTAAGTGTCCAGTGAAATTTACTGTTATGTTTGCGAAGACTTCTTCTCGTAGTAGACATTACGTAATTCTCTCCTGAGGTTATAACTTTTTTTTCATAGGCAGTTATCTCATTTCAGAACTTGATGGTACATTGTCCCTTTTTCTCCTCTTACTCCTTTCGTACATGTATGATAAATCACTTTTAAATTTGAATATTCACCGCAGGTGAGAAAAGAAGCAAATTTCTACTTCTTTTAACACTTTTCGAAATACATTCTCACCATTAAAAAAAACAGTCCAAAATTTTTCCCATACTCGACAAAAATCTCTGGATTTTTAAAAAAAAATTTTCAAATTTTAATTACTTGGAAAAAATAAATTTTACAGTATTGATTTTAAATAATATTTTAATTCGCAGGGAAAGAATAGTTAGGGACAAAAAAAGGGAAGAAATTAAATTAAAAAGTGTCGGGAAAAATAAAATTAAAAAGCAATCGGGGAAAATAAAATTAAAAAGCAATCGGGAAAAATAAAAATTAAAAAGCATGGGGAAAATAAAATTAAAAAGCAATCGGAAAAAATAAAATTAAAAAGTGTCGGGAAAAATAAAATTAAAAAGTATCGGGAAAAATAAAATTAAAAAGTATCGGGAAAAATAAAATTAAAAAGCAATCGGGAAAAATAAAATTAAAAAGTGTCGGGAAAAATAAAATTAAAAAGCATCTGGAATAATAAAATTAAAAAGCAATCGGGAAAAATAAAATTAAAAAGCAATCGAAAAAAAATAAAATTAAAAAGTATCGGAAAAAATTAAAATTAAAAAGAAACTGAACTAAAATTAGTATTTAATTAAAATTGAATTACAATTAAAAATTAAAAGATAGAGTAAAAGAGTAAAAATTTTAATTAATACCGCCTTGTTCTTGCCGAACATTTTTTTTTTACCTCAAACGGTTATTAATTGAACGAAAATAGAAGGTTATTAACTCCCAAAGAGCGCAATTTCGAAACTAAATTATACAATTAAAATTTGATGTTATATTTTATCGATCAGAGAGAGATACGATTAAAGTGTTAACCATTGACCCGGAATTCGGTGTCCATTGTTTTTGAACCTCATAGAGATTTTTAGGGACAATGACCGGTAATGCCTTAATAAAAAAGAATTTAAAAACTTAAAAAATTAAGAAAAATTAAAAAAATTAAAAACTTAAAAAGTTAAAGAATTAAAAAGTTAAGAAAGTAAAAAGTAAAAAAATTAAGAAGTTGAAAAATTGAAAAGTTTAAAATTTAAAGAATTAACAAGTTAAGAAAGTAAAAAGTAAAAAAATTAAAAAGTTTAAAAATTTAAAAGTTAAAAAGTTAAAGAATTAAAGAATTAAAAAGTTAAATTAAAGAATTGAAAAAAAATTGAAAAAATGTTAATACTTTAATAAAAAAAAAATGAGAGAACGCTTCTCCTATTTAAAAATAGAAGTTGCGACCGTAAAAAATCGCAATCGATCCAGAGAATGAAACTACACGGTAATAATCTTGAATCTATCTTTTCCACCCACACAATAACATAAATGGTCACAAGTGGGTTCTTCCTACGAAATTTTTCAAAATTGGACAACGACAACATTTGTTCAGACTTATCTTCATCGTATTTGTGATTTATTAATGAAATAAAAAATTTATATTCTATCCTTGAACTAGAAATTGAACGGAAATTATAATTTTTTCGCAATTTCGCTCAATTATTTTTGAAATTGTATTTTTTTTAAGGAAAACTTTTTCTCGACTTTTATTATAATCAATTAATTGATAATTATTAATAACAATCGACTAATGGTACACTGAGAAAACAATATTTTTGAATCAAATATAATTATCTGTAATTTATCTTATTAACCAAAAATTATCTTCGAAGTAAACATAATAATTTTGATTCAATATACAATAAATTTGTTTCAATAAAAATTATGTTTAATTTAATTTAGAAAATATGTTTAATTAAAACATATTTTTTGCTTGACTATTTATTTTTGAATTAAAAAAAAATTTTCTCAATTTTTCTTTTTTTTTAAATAAATGAATAAATAAATGATTGATGAAAAACAAATGATTGAATTAAATAAATAATTGCAACACTGTTAACTGAAAAGTATCAAATGTCAACGAATTGATATCAAAACTGTAGATTAAATAAAAAATTGATCCAGATTTTTGGCATCAATTTGATACTTTCAAGAAAACTGTGAAATACTGAAAATAGAAGAGAAAATAAAAAAAAAATAAATAAGTAAATAAGAAAGTAAATAATAAAGTAAATATTGAAAATAAATAATAAACCAGAATAATGAAAATTATATTAAAAATAGTAATAAAAGCAATAAAGATAATAATAATAATAATAATAATAATAATAATAATAATAATAATAATAATAATAATAATAATAATAATATTAATAATAATAGTAATCATAATAATACTAATAATAGAAATAATAAAAATACTATTTCGATAATTATAAGATTCTGAGGTGTTATTATTAATGTGTGTTATTATTAATAGTAATAAAAAAAATAATAATGATAACAATAAAAATACTACTGAATTATTTTGCAATTTCGATAATTATAAGATTGTGAGGAATATAAAATTCAGTCCATAAATTGAACGTCTCGGGAATAACTTTTTTCCTTATAGGTTTCGTTTCACTTTTCTTTAGGCCGGTTTTTTTCTTTTTTTTTTCTTTTCCATTCCTTTTCTTTTCTCTTCTTTTACGAAAGCGCAAGCTGGATCCCAATTAGAGTGCAATGCCAGTATATCATCGAGACGAAATTTTTGCCATCGTCTCTCTCTCTGTGTCATTCCTCCTCTACTTTTCCACATTTACAATACTATAGACATCGCAAATTGAAAAGATTTCGAACTCGAGGAATTTCATTCGCAGTTTAGAATAACATAAATATAAAAAAGGTGGAAGTCACACTTTGAAACAATCAAAAATGCGAATATAGATTTTCCATTGTTTCAATATTATGTGTGCGTTGTTTTATTATTTTTTTATCACAAAAAAGATAATTTATTTATGGGTGGAGATAAAAAATATTTATTGTGCTACTGATAGTTCAAAATTGAAACGATAAAAAAATAGTATGGAGAAAAAATGGGAAAGAAAAGCAATCTAGAAGAAAATGCTCTCTGGAATGAGGAAAATTTGGTGAAAATATAATTTGGAAAAAATACAATCCGGAAAAAAAAGTTTGGAAAGAATATAAAATAATTATTATAATAAAAATTTATAATTAATAATTCGGAGAAAGAAAAAAATTTCCTACTGATAAATGGTAGTTTTTACTAGCTTTGAAATAAATTTTCCAGTTAAATAAACTTTTTTCGAAAATTATTTTCGAAATAAATTTTTCAATTAACGAACTTTTGTAAAATTTTATTCAAAACTAAATTTCGAATTTAGTAAAAATTATAGTATTGAATTATAATATTATTTTTATACTACTTTTTTATACTATTTTTTTTTTTTATACTATTTTTTATACTATTTTTTATACTATTTTTTATACTATTTTTTATACTGTTTTTTTATACTTTTTTCGAAATAAAGTTTTCAATTAATAAACTTTTTTAAAATTTTATTCAAAACTAAGTTTCGAATTTAGAAAAAAATTATTAAATTAAGTTATAATATTATTTTTATACTATTGTCGAAATAAATTTTTCAGTTGATAAACTTTTGTACAATTTTAATCAAAACTAAGTTTCGAATTTAGTAAAAATTATAAAATTAAATTATAATATTATTTTTATGCTATTTTTTTAATACTATTTTCGAAATAAATTTTTCAATTAATAAATTGTTTTGAACTTTTTTCGAAAACCATTTTCGAAATAAATTTTTCAATAAATAAACTTTTCTAAAATTTTATTCAAAACTAAATTTAGAATTTAGTAAAAATTATAATATTATTTTTGTATTATTATTTTTATACTATAGTTTATTTATACTATTTTCGAAATAAATTTTTAAATTTATAATCTTTTGGAAAATTTTATTCAAAACTAAATTATAATTTAGTAAAAATTATAGATAATATTAAATTTAAATATTATTTTTACACTATTTTTTATACTATTTTCGAAATTTTTTCAATTAATAAACTTTTTTCGAAAACTATTTTCGAAATAAATTTTTCAATTAATAATCTTTTGGAAAATTTTATTCAAAACTAAATATCGAGTTTAGTAAAAATTATAATATTAAATTAAAATATTATTTTTATACTATTTTTTTATACTATTTTCGAAATTTTTTCAATTAATAAACTTTTTTCGAAAACTATTTTCGAAATAAATTTTTAAATTAATAATCTTTTGGAAAATTTTATTCAAAACTAAATATCGAGTTTAGTAAAAATTATAATATTAAATAATAATATTAAATTATATTATTTTTATACTATTTTTTTGTAGTATTTTCGAAATAAATTTTCCAATTAATAGACTTTTGTAAAATTTTATTCAAAACTAAATTTCGAATTTTGTAAAAAATTATAAAGTTAAATTAAAATATTATTTTTATACTATTATTTTTCTACTATTATTTTTCTACTATTTTTTACTTATACTATTTTTAATACAATTGTCAGTAGAAAAATTACTGTTTGAATTAGTATTTAAATTTTATAATTTATAATTCAATTTTTTTCAATTTTTGGTTTAATTTTTAACCGATTAAAATTTAGAGAGTGCATTCACATTGCGGAAATATTAAACTCCTGGAAAAATTTGCAGAAATTCCCACACCTCTGGAATTATATATCTTAGTGGGTGTATTATCGCAGAAAACAATAGCAAAAGGTGATAAAATAAATTTACTGACAAAATTGAGTTCAAGTTTTGACAGTAATAAGACGGGGGGGAAATAAATAATATTTAAAGAGAGAAAAAGAGAAAAAGAGAGAAAGAGAGAGAGAGAGAGAGAGAAAAGTTGAAGAGAAATAAGGGAGTGGTCTATAAAGCGTAAATTCCTGACAGTTCCTCTAGGCGAGCTCTCTTTCTCTCTCTCGCGGATTTTCGCGCGAGATGCGACTTGGTACCATAACCGTCGTTCCGTTATACACGCTCAACAGGTATTCTTAGATATACACCTCGATCCTTGCAGATTCTCTCCGGTACCACTATATAGAATGCCATATCTTTATCTCTCGAAAAACCGCACTTCAACCCAAACAAAGTTCATCCTCACATTCACACACACAAATGTATTCGAAATCCGATAACAGACACGTAATACAATTTGCCAAACAAGTGTTTCCATTCATCAATCAATCGTCTTCTTTTTTTTTCCTTCTCTTATTTTTTCATCCTCCTCGTCGGATGATTTAACCCACCAGGAAATAGTCCCATACTCAAATATTTGTTTTGCATAATGTGACACAAGGTTTTTTTCTTCGGTACATTTATTTTTCATTTTTTAAACTCGTTTTGTGAATCAAAACATTACGCAATCGATTTGAAAGTTTTAGTTGATTTTTGTGAAGGAAATTAGTAAAAATTATCTTGAAAATATCAAATTGATACACTAATTTAGATCATTTTTTTAGTCGATCCAAAATAATACGAAAAAAAATAATACAAAATAAAAAATAATAAAAATAAAAAATAATAAAAATAAAAATAATTAAAAATAATACACTTTAGTATTAACTTGAAACTTTCAATAAAAATATAAATTTCTATTTTTCCTATTCGTTTAATTAGTTTTTTCTAAATTAAATTTAATTTACGTAGAGAATTTCTAGACACATTTTTTTTATCAAAAAAGCTTTATTTTAAAAATATTTTTCCTAATATTGTAAAATAATGAAAAAAATAGAATTAGATATACAATTAAAATTTATTTACTTATGACTCACTTTCTTCACAATAAATAAAATAAAATAAATAAATTCATTTTAAAAATAATACTTTTCCTAAAATTGTAAAATAATGGAAAGAATAGAATTAGATATAGAATTAAAATTTATTTAGTTACGACTCACTTTTTTCGAGAAAAGTAAAATAAATAAATTCAATTTTAAAATAATATTTTTCCTAATATTGTAAAATAATGAAAAGAATAAAATTGTATATACCTAGAATTAAAATTTATTTAGTTACGACTCACTTTTTTCAAAATAAAGAATGTTTTCTTTTTAAATAAAATAACAAATCAATAAAAAATGTGACAAAAAATTATCGTCACTCGTTTTTAATGCTCGAAATTTCAGGGACATTTTATTATCACTCGGCAATTGAATATTGTAAGAATATTGTAAAAATATTACGAAATATTGTGGAATAATTTTGTCAAACACTATTTAATGCAGTAAAATTAAATTCAGTCTCATTTCGACAATTTTTACTATTTAATAATAAATTATAAATAATAAATAATAAATAGTGAATAATAAATAATGATAATAATACACTGAAAAAAAATATTTTATTTGATTCAAATAACCGATTATTTGACTATTATCAAACAAATATTTACTTGAATCGAGTAATTTTTATTTGAATCAGATAAATTGTATTTGAATCAAATATTTCAGTATTAAAAGCAAATCTTATTTAATTGATTCAAATAAAAATTATTTGATTCAAGTAAATATTTATTTGATAATAGTCAAATAATTTTTATTTGAAGCAAATACTATTTAATTGATTCAAATAAAAATTAGTTGATTCAAGTAAATGTTTATTTGATAATAGTCAAATAATCGGTTATTTGAATCAAATAAAATTTTTTTCAGTGTAAGAATAAGAATAATAAAAAGTATTTATGATAAAACACCGAAAATAAATTTATTTCATTCACTACTACTATAAAATAAATATTTATTTGAATCATATAACTTTTATTTAAATAAAATAAAAAGCTAAAAAAATAAAATAATAAAATAAGAAGTGTGTTTTTTTAATAATAAAATTAGTAAAAAAATTCTACTTACTACATACTATTTACTTTTATTACTATTAATAAGTAAATAAAATAAATAAATAAGTAACTAAAATGAACCAAAATAATAAAAATAATAATAAAATAAATAACAATAAAAGAGATTAAAATTTAGTAACAATAGTGATAACAAAATAACAAATAATAATTTTCTCAAGTATAATCAATATTTTTGAAATTTAAAATTATTTTTTAATTTTTCATTCATTTTATTTTAATATTTTAGTTTTAATACTTTGAATAAATAATATTCCAAAACCATTTCGTAAAAAAAACCGAAGTAAACACTATTTCAAACAATAGGTAAGAAAAAATTGATAATAAAAACTATTGCAACAAATAGAAAACAAAATAGAAAAACAATGTGAAACCACGTAATCGAGAAAGAAGAGTTTTTAGCTTAATTCGATAATTTCCACACAAACACCCACATTGTAAATAAAATATTCATTGAATATTCAGCGGAGGTTGAAAGAATTAAAAAAAAAAAAGAAAAAAATTGCTAAACTAGAGAATGTCCTTCTGAATGCTGCATTACATTGTTGCTATATTTATACAAATACAAACTGACTCTACAGTGTTGCTTTAACGCCAAAAAATTAGAAAGTAAAATGAGAGTCAATTGTTCCAATTCTCATATTTTGATTATAATGATGACTTCACAGTGTTCATCAATCATATTATGTTAATGTAAAACAGAGAGAAATGATGCAACCATCATAAGAGAAAGAGAGAGAGAGAGAGAGAGACAAGAAAGAAAAAAGAAAAAATGAGTCCAAATTGAGACTTGTAAATTATAAACATTTCCATATGTAAGATATTTTAATGAAGACATAAATGATCATTACCAGAATTACATAAAGTCATAACGGCAACGTTTTCCTTTTTCCCCTTCATTTTTTCTTTTTTCAAATAATAATAACCATATACATATAAAAAAATGTGCAATCTTTTTTTTTCCTTTTTCAAAACTCTCGTTCCAACTCGTAAACATCGAAATTAGAAAACTGATTAACCTTCATGTTTTCTCACATGTGCTTCGAGTGAAAGTTGAACCATTTTCAATTTCACTGTGATTCTTTCTCTTTTTTTGGGAAAACTATTCGGATATTAATTTTAATGATTTTTTGTATTAAATTATGTTAATAGTAAATTATATTAATAGTTATTGTTATAATAAATTTTTGCGTTTTTTTTTGCAAATAAGTTTTTACTTTTGCGCATCAATTTTATATTTCTTTTTTAATAATATATTTTTTCTTTTTTACCTTTTTGCCTTTAAAGTTTATTTTTATTTATTTTTATTTGCAAACAGAATTTTGTTTATTTTCCTGTATTTGTTTCTTCTTCTAAAATAATAAATAAGTAAGTGAGTAAATAAATTTTTGGTTTATTTTTTAAAAATTGGTTTTCTATTTTCTGTATTTGTTTCTATTTTGTTAAAAAGAAGGGTATTTTAAAAAAAAGTCTACTATATTTTTATACGGCTCATTTATTAAAATTTATTATTTTCTTTTTTTGTATTTATTTCTATTGTTTGCTTAAAATGTGTTCTAAACTCTAGACTTATTTTTTGATTTCTTATTTTGTTTCTATTTTGCTGAAAAATTAAAAATACTTTCTAAACGTTTGGCTTATTTTTTTAATTTGCTTTTTACTTTTGTATTTGTTTCTATAGTTTGCTAAAAATAAATTCTGAAATTTTATCTAATTTTCGTTTTTTGTTTATTTTTTCCCTATTTGTATTTGTTTACATATTTTGCTAAAAATACGCCCTAAATTTTTGTCTACTTTTCCTTTGATTTCTTATTTTGCTTCTTTATTCTTGTTTTTACTTTTTTATTCGTTTCTATTTTGCTAAAAAATTAAAAATACATTCTAAATTTTTCGCGTACTGTTTTTATTCTGATTTGACTTTTTTATTTGTTTCTATATTTTGCTAAAAAATTAAAAATACTTTCTAAATTTTTTGGTTTACTATTTTTTATTCTGTTTTGACTTTTTTATTTGTTTCTATATTTTGCTAAAAAATTAACAATACATTCTACATATTTCGCTTACTATTTTTTATTCTGTTTTGACTTTTTTATTTGTTTCTATATTTTGCTAAGAAATTAAAAATACATTCTAAACGTTTGGCTTACTGTTTTTTGTTCTATTTTGACTTTTTTATTTATTTCTATATTTTAGTAAAAAACTAAAAATACATTCAAAACGTTTGGCTTACTGTTTTTTATTCTGTTTTGACTTTTTTATTTGTTTCTATTTCGCTAAAAAATTAAAATACTTTCTTAATTTTGTGGTTTACTGTTTTTTATTCTGTTTTTACGTTTTTATTTGTTTCTATATTTTGCTAAAAAATTAAAACTACTTTCTAAACGTTTGGCTTACTGTTGTTTATTCTATTTTACTTTTGCATTTGTTTTCTATTTTTCGAAAAATACACATTCTAAATTGTTTAACTATTTTTTTAATTTCTTATTTTGTTTTTACTTTTCTATTCGTCTCTATTTTGCCAAAAATACGTTCTAAACTTTTTGCTAATTCGTTTTTATTCTTTTTTTGCTTTTTTATTTGTCTCTATTTTGCCAAAAATACGTTCTAAACTTTTTGCTAATTCGTTTTTATTCTTTTTTTTTGCTTTTTACTTTTTTATTTGTTTCTATTTTGCTAAAAAATGCCTTCTAAACTTTTGGCTAATTTATTTTTATTCTTTACATTCTTTTTATTTTTGCATTTGTTTCTATTTTGCCAAACATTCGAAATTTTATTCCTAATTTTTTCATTTTCCAATTTTTGTTTCTTTCCTTTTTTTTATTTTCTATTTCTTACTATTTTGCAAAAAAGTACATTCTAATTTTTTTCGTCTATTTGTTGGAACTTGTCAATTTTATTTTACAATATTCATTTATCACTATTTTTTGTCGTCTGTCTAAAAAAAGAGAGTGAGAGAGAGAGAAAAAAAAATTGCAAACGTGTTTCTCAAACCTTTGAAATCGAAGTAGAAGGACATTTGGGTCAGTTGTCCATTTTTGGATCCGCACAAATTCACTGTATCATTTTCCCCCTCAAAATGCACCAGAGGTTAAATATAATTTCGGAAAAATAATAGAAAAGGGAAAATTCACTTTGTCGGGAATAATCGCCAAAAAGGAAATGTAAACAGTTTGGTTTACTGTTTTAATAATAATTTCCTCTCTAAAGAGAAGTGTGTAACAATAACAACAACAGCAGCAGTAACAACTTTGGATGGTAATTTGCGAATAATTTTTTGCAAATAAACGAGGAGAAGAAAAATTAATGAATATTGTGAGCACAAAAAAACGCGCGACGTTTCGTGGGAATAGTGGTGGTGTTTTTTTTTCTATTGTTTTCTTGTTGTTTTATTTTTCTTCTTGCTTTTTCTCGTGAATTTAACGACGACGTACCTGTTTGTGTAACGAGAGCGTATTCAGGGTATTGCAGGTACGAAGGTGCGATCGCGACTAGCATTCGATTCTCTCGATTCTCTTACCTGCAACAGTGGCCCCTGGAGTACCGCTCCTGAAACGTTGAAACGTTGGGGCTTTCCCCCCTTCTCTAACGCTCTGTCTCTCTCTTACTCGCGGGCGCTGCGCCTACAGCACAAAAGCAAACGACACGCAAACGCACAAACATTGGAGAACGCTCGCGTTTGCGTCCGTGTGTTTTTCTACTTGGAGAACAGTCAGGATATTGCCAATGAGAAATATATATATATATATATATATATTCTTCTATCTTCTTCTTTTTCTATCTTCTTCCTTTTCTGTCTTCTTCTTCATTTTCTTCTTCTTCTTCATCTTCTCCTATCTTCTTCTTTTTCTATCTTCTTCATCGTCCTCGCCATTTTCTTTCGTCTTCTCCTTTTTTTATTCTTATTTTCCTTCTTTTTTTCTCTTCATTTTCTTCTTCTTACTTTTTTCCCTCTTTTTCCTCTTCCTTTTCTTCTTCTTCTATTTTTTTTCTTTTTCCTCTTCCTATTCTTTTTTTCTCCTTCTTTTTTTTCTTTTTCCTCTTCCTATTCTTCTTCTTTTCCTTCTTTTTTTTTTCTTTTTCTTCTTATTTTTTTCTTCTTCTACTTTTTTGTATTTTTACTCTTCCTATTTTTCTTCTTTTCCTCTTCCTATTCTTCTTTTTCTCCTTATTTTTTTTCTTTTTCTTCTTATTTTTTTCTTCTTCTTTTTCTTCTATTTCCTTTTCTTTTTCCTCTTCCTATTCTTCTTCTTCTTTTCCTTCTTTTTTTTCTTTTTCTTCTTATTTTTTTCTTCTTTTTCTTCTTCTACTTATTTTCTTTTTCCTCTTCCTATTCTTCTTTTTCTCCTTATTTTTTTTCTTTTTCTTCTTATTTTTTTCTTCTTCTTTTTCTTCTTCTATTTTTTTTCTTTTTCCTCTTCCTATTCTTCTTCTTCTTTTTCTCCTGCTTTTTTTCTTTTTCTTCTTATTTTTTTTCTTTTTCTTCTTATTTTTTTTCTTCTTCTACTTTTTTGTCTTTTTCCTCTTCCTATTTTTCTTCTTCTTTTTCTCTTTCTTTTTTTCTTCTTCCTTTTTTCTTCCTATTTTTTTCTTATTTTTTTCCTCTTTTTTTCTTGTCCTTTTTCTTCTTCTTCTTTTTTCCCCTCTTTTTCCTCTTCTTTTTCTTCTTCTTTTCCTTCTTTTTCCTCTTTTTTTTCTTCTTTTTCTTTTTCCTCTTCCTTTTTTTCTTCTTTTTCTTTTTCCTCTTCCTTTTCTTCTTCTTCTTTTTCCTCTTCCTTTTCTTTTTCTCCTTCTTTTTTCTCTTCTTATTTTTTTTTCTTTTTATTTTTTTTTCTTTTTATTTTTTCTTTTTATTTTTTCTTTTTATTTTTTCTTTTTATTTTTGCTTTTTATTTTTTCTTTTTCTCCTTTTTCTTTTTCTCCTTCTTCTTCTTCTTCGTCTCCGTCTTCCTCCTCGAAACGACCCAGTGCGCGACTCAGACACGTACAGTTCTCCTTTGCCTGCGAGCGACACTCCGGAGCTCGCATCTTCAGCGTGTCTCTTGTAGTTTTTGTTTTTTCTTCCCTGTCTTCGACGCTCTTCGACGGCGAGCATTAAAATTAGACGGTAATAGGTCTTAGGTCGGACGCTTTTACCGCGCCTCTCTCAGAGTCGTTATTTTTCATGGGAAAAAAGCAAGGGGTTAAATTGCTCTGAAAAAAAGGTGAGAGTGCCTTTTCAAGTTTTTATTTTTTTATTTATTTATTTTTTTTTTTTGCGCTCTCGGTTTTTGAAAGGGGTGGTGCATAATACTCTGCGCATGTTTGTATTCTTCTTTTTTGCCCCCTTCGGGAGAGATTTTTGAGGTTTAAAGGCAATTTTAGAGTAAAACTTGATGGTCGTTTTTTTAGAGGGAAAAGAATTTTGTTTTTTTTTAAACTCTGGTAGTTCCAGAGTTCGATGGACTGCACTTTATGTTTAAGATGTTGTATTTAAAAAAAATAGTAAATATTTCTAACAATATTTTTTTTTAAATAAAATACAATAAAAAAAATAGTAAATATTTCTAACAATATTTTTTTTTAATAAAATACAATAAAAAAAATAGTAAATCTTTCTAACAATATTTTCTTTATAATACGTACAATAAAATATAATAAACATTTCTAACAATATTTTCTTTATAATAAGTACAATAAAATATAATAAATATTTCTAACAATATTTTCCTTTAAATAAATACAATAAAGAAAATAATAAATTTTTCTAAGAGTAATTTCTTTACAAATAACTTAATTTTTGAAGAACTATAAGTATCATAAAATTATTACGTAGTTTTTGAGTCAATTAAACGGTGAAATATAAAAATTTTTCAAATATTTATATATTTAATTAATTTTATATTTATATTTATTTTTTATTCTTCTTTTTTTATTATTTTATTTTTATATTTATATTTATTTAATTATTAATTGAAAATTATGGATTTATTGAGAAATTTTTAGTGAAAAAGAATTTAAAACATTGATTTTTTTAAAAGTTACAATAAAATTGATTTGGAAAAATTTAATTATTTTCAAAAGTAATAAAATTCTTCGCAAAAATTTAAAAAGGTTCGAAATTTTTTTTTTTTTTGTAAATTCTGGGCAAAAAAATTTAATTATCTTTATAAATAAAAAAAATATTCTACGAAATTCAAATATTTTTGTAAATTTAAAAAAAACAATTCTTTGAAAAATTTCCATTATTTTCAAAAATTTTCCTCAAGTCGTAAAATGATTTTCAATATCACTACTTTTTTTTATAGTTTTCCAAAAGAATTCAATTATTTAAAGAAAATTGTAATAAAATTCTGTGCAAGCATTTAATTATAATTTTTATAAATAATAGAAAAAATGCGCCAGAATTCATCTAATTGCAAATTTTTTTATTTGTTTCTTCGCAATTATTCAAATATTTTCAAAAATAAATTTTCCATTAATTTTAATACAATTTTAATCGAATTCCTCGATCAGTGCAATTATTTCAAAAAATTTTCCATAAAATTCTTCATAAGAATTCAATTGTTGAATAAAATATTTATTTTTGTGTTTAAATAATTAAATTCACTTAGATTTCTCCAATAAAAAATTAATTTCAAATTGAATTTTAAGTTAAAATTTAGACAATAATTGAATTTGTAAAAGCATTATAACATTAAAAGTACGAATTTTTAGAAATAATTCAATTTCCATTAAGTTTCATATTGAAATTTCTAAAAATTTGAATTTTTCCATAATTTTTTCCAAATAACAATAATTCTTATGGCTTAATTTTTTTAAAAAAAACTTTAATTTAATTTTTTAAAAGTTATTCCATGTTTTTTATTTTCTAATATTTAATTTTTGAAGAATTTCAGATTAATGGAAATTTCGTAAAATTTAATTGCAAACAAATGAATTTGAAAATTCTCGAAGACCTTTTTCAGAATTTATTAAAAATAATAATTGATTAAAAGAAGAATTTTAGTTAAAAAAAATTCTAGAAAACAATTATTAAATTTAAATGGAAAAATTAATTTTGAAGAAGTTACACTAAGAATTAAAAAGAAATTCTTGTTAACATTTCACTTGTTTTTGAAAAATAATAAAATTCGTCTCTGAAATGTAATTATTATTAAATACTATTTTTTAATAAAACTCTTCTGTAATATTCGAATATTTTCCAAAATTTTAATAAAATTCTTGACGAAATTTTAATTGTTTTTAAAAAACATAATTAAATTCGTCTCCGAAATTTAATAAAATTCTTCTCTAAAATTTTATTACAATTCTTGACAAAATTTCAATTTATTTCAAAAATTAAAAAATTTTTATTATTATTAATTATTTCATTATTAAAAAAATAATGAAATTCGTTCCTGAAATTCAATACAATTCTTCTCTAAAATTTGACTACTTTCAAAAATTTTAAAATTCTTGACCAAATTTCAATTTTTTTAAAAAATTTAAAAAAGATTATTATAAATTATTTTATTATATTAAAAGAATAATAAAAATTGCTTCCGAAATTTAATAAAATTCTTCTCTAAAATTTGACTATTTTCAAAAAATTTAAATTCTGAACGATATTTCAAATTTTCCGAAAAAATTAAAAAATTATTATTATAATTATTTAATTATTAAGAAAATAATGAAATTCGTCTCTGAAATTTAATAAAATTCTTTTCTAGAATTTGACTATTTTCAAAAAATTTAAATTCTTAACGATATTTTAAATTTTCGGAAAAAATTAAAAAATTATTATTATTATTATTTAATTATTAAGAAAATAATAAAATTCGTCTTTGAAATTAAATAAAATTCTTCTCTAAAATTTGACTATTTTCAAAAAATTTAAATTCTTAGCAATATTCCAAATTTTCCGAAAAAATTAAAAAATTATTATTATTATTATTTAATTATTAAGAAAATAATAAAATTCGTCTCCGAAGTTTAATAAAATTCTTCTCTAAAATTTGACTATTTTCAGAAATTTTTAAATTCTTCTCTAAAATTTGACTATTTTTAGAAAAATTTTAAATTCTTAACGATATTTTAAATTTTCCGAAAAAATTGAATTGTTTTCAAAAATGTTTAATAAACTTCTGTGATTGTGGCTTATATTCGGTACAATACTGTCGACGGAAAATTAAATTCGAAATCAAATTTAAAAAAAAAATTCGAAAACTGATTTTCTCCTACTAGAGAGACAATAAAATTACCATCGACTCAAAAAAAAATGTCAACAATAAGCAGTTGAAGAAAACGAAAAAAAAAACGAAAATAATAAAGACAGTAGGAGAAATTGGTTAAAACATGGCGAATGTTAAACAAAGCGAAGCAGGTTCTCTTGTGTTACATATAAGGGAAGTCTTGAATATCATTTTTGACTTGGCTTTAACATATTTTATGTTGATTTTCTTTTTTCTCCTTCTTTCTTTTTTTGCTTTTCATTTTTTCCTTTCTTCTTCATCTTCTGTTTCTTCTTTTTCTCCTTTTCGAAAGTCGAGAACTCGTGTTTGCGGGGTTGCGCCTATATAAAATGCAGAAATCGATGATGTGAGTTATAGTACGTTCGTTGTTACGTTTTCACGTAAATCTTGTTGAACTTTTGCACACGGTCCACCCACTTGTAAAGATTTTATACCGAAATGGCCGAAGAGCGACTTTTCTTTCTCTCTTTATTATATACATCTCTTCTTGAAGAGACGCGAAGCACACACCATACTCTTCAACGCCAGTGTCCGGCTTTACCTGGTCGTAAATGGCGAGCAGAAGGCCTTGGGCGCCCACGCCCTTTTGCTCCCTGGTCTTCTCTTCTTTTCCCTCATTTTTCCCTAAGCGAAAATATTTCCCTTGCGTGAAAAAAATTTTTTTTTCTAATTTTTAAACTAAAAAATTCTTTAATAAAAAAATATACTTTCCTGGGATCGAAGAGCTTCTGATTGAATTTTTTTTTTTGAAATTAATTAAAAAAAAATTAATCTAGCCAATAAATTATCAATCGCGGCGAGTAATAAACATTATAAAACACTGTACGGCAGAAGTTGTTGGACAGTAAATTAAAACACGCTTTCAAAACGAAATTAATTAATTCTTTTTCTTTTCTTTTTTCTTTCACTTACGAATGCAATTGTGATTATCGTATTATACATTTTGCAGTTTACAATAAAACTGGTTTCAAACATTTGAGAATCATCGCCAAGGGCATTTATTTTGTGTTACTAATTATTCTATATATCGATTCAACACGGACAGTGGATGTTTTAATTTGCACTTTTGCTCCCAGGTGTAAATTATGAAGGTTTTGCTCATCTTACCCTTGGTAATGGATAAATTAATATGCAAAATGCTCCACATATATAAATTATAAGCTTTTGAACTGGAATTTAATAAAGTGCCCTATAAAATTAAAAATATGATAATTAAATTTCTAAAAGTGTAATATCAGTCAAAAAAAGAGGAGAAAAAAAATCTTTCACATTGAAAACGTTGCACTTAATTAATATACGAGACTTCTCTTCTTGCAAATTTTAACTATTTTTTTACAATGTTAACTAAATAACTTAATTACTAATTATCGTTTTATTATTAACTAGACAACTTTTTTTTAACTGAATATTTTTATTATTCACTATTTAGTTAATGACTAATGGTTTTGTTATTAACTAATTAATTTTTTATTGTTAAATTAATACTTTTTTTTATTTTTTATTATTAAAGGTAACGACAAAAAAATACAAATTAATGTACACGATACATTAAATTAATATTAATAATAGTAATAATAATAATAATAATAAAAATGCGTAAAAGTATTTTTTCCTCTCCTAAACATGTTTTGTAAAAAGAAAATAATAATAATAATAATAATAATAATAATAATAATAACTTTTTTTGTCTTTTTCCTCAATTTAAAATAACAATCATTTATATTTACGTTATAAAAATTGTATTTTTGTTTTTAAAAATTTCGGCATTTAGATTTTAATCGGAAATAATAGTTACAACGAGAATAATAATAATAGTAATAATAGTAATAATAAATAATAATAATAATAATAATAATAATAATAATAATAATAATAATAATAATAATAATTGTAATAATAATATTAATATAGTGAAAAAAAATTTATTTGATAATAGTCAAATAACCGATTATTTGACTATTATCAAATAAATATTTACTTGAAACAAATAATATTTATTTGAATCAAATAAAATTTTTTCTTCAGTGTAATAATAATAATAATAATAATAATAATAATAATAATAATAATAATAATAATAATAATAATAATAATAAATATAAATATAAATAAAACTACAAAAATAATAAACAAATAAAATAATAAATAACTAAAGTTGACAATAATAGTCAGAAACAAAATTTTATTATTAACAATAATTGAACTATTGGCTAAATAATTTTAATAAAAAAATAAAAAATCGAACCACTCGTGATTTCTCTTCCGTAATCGGATTTAAAAGCTTGTATTTCTTTCGTGAATGATATAACTTTATCGTCATTCGTATCCTTTCACTTTAATCTTGTCTTTTAAATAGATTTGACAAAATCTAAATCTCAGGAAACGATGTCGATATCCTTTTTCTGATAGGATCTCAAATTTCAATCTCCCTCGATGTATCAAAAGTTTTACAACACATGATATGCAGAAATTCAGACTGCGAAAGAAAAAATAAATAAACAAAATAATACCTTTTTTTGTCTGCATTTCTTTTTTTTTGTAATCGACTTTTATCTTTTATATTATATATAGGGTGGCTGAAGTTTAAAAATAAAATTCAGGTTTTTTATTAAAAAAGATTTTTTCTCAAGGTTTTGGAAATTTTTTTGGACGCGTGAAATAGTTAAAGTGGATAAACAAAATAGGTGGACAAATTAAATAAATAAATTAAGTAAATAAATTTAGTAAATAAATTGAGTAAATAAATTGAGTAAATAAATTAAAAGTAAACCGAATAAATCAAATAAATTAGAGTAAATGAACTAATTAATACAAATAATGTAAATAAATAAACTATTAACTAAATAAACCAATTGAATAAACTAATTAAATAAAAAAAATGAATAAAATAATTAAATAAACTAATTAAATAAACAAAATGAATAAAATAATTAAATAAATAAAATAATTATTTAAGTAAATAAAATAATAATGACGAATTATTAAAGGAAATAAACGAAATGAATTAACTAAATAAATAATTAAAGTATATAAACAAAATAACTAAACAAATGAAATAAATAAATTAAAACTAAACCGAATGAATCAAATAAAAAACTTAAACAAACTATTTAATTATAGTAAATAAACTCATTACTATAAATGAACTAAATAAATAAACTAATTACTATAAATAAACCAATACAATAAATTAATTAAATAAACAAAATGAATAAAATAATTAAGTAAACAAAATAAATAAAATAATTAATTAAGTAAATAAAATACTAATATGACAAATGATTAAAGGAAATAAACGAAATGAATTAACTAAATAAATAGTTAAAGTGGATAAACAAATTAAATAAACAAATTATGTAAATTAATTCAGTAAATAAATTAAAACTAATCCGAATAAATCAAATAAATAACTTTAACAAACTTAAATAACTTAATAAATAACTTAAACAATTAGAGTAAACAAACTAATTACTGTAAATAAACTAAATGAATAAACTAGACTAAATAAACCAAATAAATAAACTAATCAAATAAACAAAATAAATAAAATAGTTAATTATGTAATTAAACTAATAGTATCAAATGATTAAAAAAAGTAAACAAAAAGAATTAACAAAATAGTTATCGTAGATAAACAAAATAACTAATCAAATTGAATAAATAAATTAAGTAAATAAATTATTTACAAACATTATAACAAACTAAATAAATTATTAAATAAATTATATCGAGTAAATAAACTAAACAAATTAACAAACTAAATAAATAAATTCAATTCAATTAATAAACTCAAAACTAAACAACAACTACCAATTTAATAAACTAATTAAATAAACAAAAGAAGAAAACTAAATAAAATAAATAAATTAAATAAACAAAATAAGAAAACTGAATAAAATAAATAAATAAAATTATTTAAACAGACAACAGAATTAACGAGATAAACGAAACAAATAAATTAAAAGATAAATAAATGTAATAAATAAAAAATAACAATTTTGTAATAATAAAAATAATTGAAAAATAAATTAACAAAAATTAACACTACTTTAAAATTATCCTTTAATTTGCACGACTTACTCGTGAATTCACTCGTGAAAATAAAAGGAATCGAGAATTTTTCGAAAAGATAGAAACTTAAGGGGGAGAATTTTTTTATGGAAAGGTTAAAATTACATTGTATGTTGTTAATATCATAGAAGGTATAAGTATAAGGATCAGTTAAACTTATGGGACATTATTGAACGGTATACAGTACAAAATAAAACGAAGAAGAAGAATCCAAGTACTAACCGTTAAGAAACAGGTTCTAAGTGTAAAAATTAAAGTTTAAATGGTAGATTAAGAAGTCAAGAGTGGATCAGAACATTACTGTTGAACTATATGACAAGGCGTACACTGGGGAAAAAATCCAAGTGACAATACTTTCAGTTTTCATTATCAGAAACAAGAAAACGAATGACTGTCTTTTTTTATCTTCGTAATGGAAAACACTATAAGAGAGAAAATAATTTTTTTATTTGTTTTATTAATAGATATTATTTATTTCTTATTGTTCAGTTATTTTGAATATTTTTTAATTTATTTATTTATTTAAATTTAGTTTTATACATTTTATACAATTAAAGAAAAGTTAAATAGAAAAATGAAATTTTTTCTACTTATGTTTTTACTAATTCAACTATTTTTTACGAAACAAAAATTTATAAAAATAAAAATTTCATTATGTTTTTTACTTTTCGAAAGATTTTATTTATTTATTTATTTATTTATTAGCAAAATAACAATTAGAAAAAATAAACAATATTTTGTGTTATTTATTTTCTAAACTATTTCGTTAAAGAAAAATTGTAGAAATAAAATTTTTATTATTTCCTTTTTTACAGTTTCTTTTTATTTATTAAACAAATATAAAATATAAATTTTTATAGTCATTTATTTTTTACAATTTTCACTATTTTACCAAAGAAGAGTTGTAATAATAAAATTTTTGTTTATATCACAATAAATTGAGTAGAACTAATAAAATTTTATATTAACATTTAATTTATTTATTTACTTGAAAAATTATAATTAAAACTAAAAAAATAGAATTCTTACTATATATTTATTTATTCTTTTTCTTTTTTAACTATTTTTTTGCTAATGAAAAGTAAAAAGAAAATATTAATAAATGCCAAATTGAAAAAACAACTTTGTATTAATTTTATTTTCGCAAATAGTTGAATGCAAAATAAGGAGTGAAATAATGAAAAAAAAAATGAAGAAAAATCAAGAATGATCGACTTTGTATCTCTAGAAGTTTGCGTGAGAGCGTCGAATCAATTAACGTACAGGTGTTAAAAATTTTTTATGTGAATTCTTGGGATGATTCGTTACATATACATACAGTGAAAGAGAATATTTACATCTATTTATAATTTAATGTAAATATTTATAAAACTTATATAATTTTATTAGCAATTAAAATTAAACTCAGAAAATAATTTGAAATTGAAAATTAAAGTTAATTCAAATTAAATATCAGGTAATATTTATTTCCGAACTAAATTTTAGCATTTGTTAAATTATTAGTAAAATTTACTATTCTTTTAAGTAAGAATTTTCTAATTCAAAGGCAAAAAATCAAGTTGAAAACATTTTTTTTACTAAATATTGTTAGTTCCTACGAATTCAGAATTTAGTGAGTGAAAATAAAAAAAATTAAAAATAAAAATAAATAAATATAGTAGTGGAAATAAAATTCTAATATTAGTTAAAATAAAATTGTAGCTCTAATTAAAAATTACAACAATAATTAAAAATTATATTTTAATATTAATGATAATTTAGATATTTAAAAAGAATAATTTTTTTAATATCTTTGCATCAGAAAATAAATTTTACACGACTACAATACAAATCAATGGGGGAAATTCCACGCTTCCAATTAGGGACGCCATTAACGAAGTAAACACGATTTTTCAGATCTTTGAAAAAGGTCTTACTAATTAGCCGGGACGTTCTCTTTACCACAATACACAGTGGGTTCAAAAAAAAAGAATAATTAAAAAAATTCGTTTGTCTAAAATCAATTTTTATCAGCCCTGTACATTTTCTATACATTTTGTGTGCACAGTGTTTCAAAAATAATTTCAAGTTTACGTGAGAATAAAATTCTGTTCTTATAAACCTGTCAATTGTTTTTTTTTTTCTGTAAATTTATTAGCAGGAAAAAATTGTTAGGAAAATATTTATTTCGATTTTTAATTATGTGGAAAAAAAATAAATAGAATTAATAAATGAATAGGAACAATTGAAAATAAATAAAAATATATTTTAGGATAGAAATCAAGAGTAAATAAATAAAGTAAATAAAATAAGTAAAATAAAGTAAATAAAATAACTACAATGAAGAAAATAAATAAATAAAAAAATATGAAGAAATAAATAAAAAATAAATGAAAAAATAAATAAAAAATAAATAAAAAATAAATGAAAAAATAAATGAAAAAATAAATAAAAAAATAATGAAAAAATAAATAAAAAAATAATGAAAAAATAAATAACAAAATAAATCAAAAAATTAATAAAAAAATTAATCAAAAAATAAATAAAAAAATTAATGAAAAAATGAATAACAAAATAAAAATATATAAAAACAAATTAAATAAATATTCCAAATTGAGAGTCATGTTTGTCTACAAAAATTTAGTCGAAAAAAAATATTTTGCCTAGAAAATTATATTCTTTTTGCTACAAATAATCAAAAAAAAATTTTTATTTTGTCCATTTAAAAGATTTAGTAAAAATATTTTTAGAAGACGTGTTCTCACCTTCTCGTAGATGATAAGAAGGTGAATCTTTTTTTTCTCTCTCTCTCTCTCTGTCTCTCATTCTTTCTCCCTCGTTTTAACTACTTTTCCCATCGACTTGAACTGCGTGATCTTTTTCCCACACCCGCTTTCAGGACAACACACAAAGTTGAGCCAATTATATCGAGGATTTATGGAATGTAAACTAAAGAGGGTTCATCGATTCAAGAAAATTATCAAACCAACAAAATCACTTATTTTGTATTCAAATTGTTAATTTTCATCGCAATTTGGATACAAAATTGAAACACTTTAAAGCCACCTTTTTCTTCCACAAATATGCAATCAGCGATATAGAAATTTATAGAATGCAAAAAAGAAGAAGAGAATAGCGAAAAAAGAAGAAGAGAATAACGAAGAAGAAGAAGAAGAAGAAGAAAAAAGGGGAAAAAAGGCAGAAATGTCCCTGATGGGGTATTATTAACCTATATAAATAGTTTCTCTCTCCCATCCATAGAATACTGAATTTGTTAACTTGAAATCTTCTTTCTGTTCTATATTTAGAATTAATTCTTTTTATTCGAAACATTTATTTTCCGATTGGTGTATAAATAGATTCCTCTTTATTTTATTATTTACTTTTTTGTTCATTATTTCTTTTATTGTTTTTAATGCATATTTCTCTAGTATTTATTTTCTCTCTATTTGCTACTTTATTTTTTTTTGGTATTTTTTTTTATTTTTTGCTTTTTTAATTTTTATTCTTGTATTAATTTAATTTTATTTTTTGGTTATTATTTTTTTTTATTTTTTGCTGTTTTAATTTTAATTCTTGTATTATTTTTATTTTATTTTTTTGTTAGTATTTTCGTTTATGTTTTGCTTTTTGAATTTTTATTCTTGTATTATTTTTATTTTATTTATTTGCTACTTTTTTTGTTATTATTTTTTTTTCTTTTTGCTTTTTTAATTTTTATTCTTGTATTATTTTTATTTTATTTATTTGCTACTTTTTTGTTATTATTTTTGTTTATTATTTTTATTTAAAATTTTTATTCCTGTATTCTTCTTATTTTATTTATTTGCTACTTTATTTTTTTATTATTATTTATTTCTAGTATTAAAAAATAGTTCTTGTATTATTATTTATATTCTTGTATTATTTTTATTTTATTTATTCGCTAATTTTATTTTTTTGTTATTATTTTCGTTTATTTTTGCTTTTTTAATTTTTATTCTTGAGTTATTTTTATTTTATTTATTCGCTACTTCATTTTTTTATTCTTTTTGTTTATTTTTTGCTTTTTTAATTTTTATTCTTGTATTCTTTTTATTTTATTTATATATGCTACTTTATTTTGTTATTATTTTTGTTTATTTTTTGCTTTTTTAATTTTTATTCTTGTATTCTTTTTATTTTATTTATTTGCGACTTTATTTTTTTTATTATTAATTTCTATTATTGAAGTAATTTGAAAAATTGTTTTTCTTTACTTTTTTAAGAATTTTTATTATTATTATTATTGGTATTCTTATTATTATTATTATTATTTTTATTAGGTATTATTATTATTTTTATTAGGTATTATTATTATTTTTATTAGTATTATTATTATTATTATTAGAATTATTATTTTTCTCAACTATTTTCTCGATAACAATTAAAATAATCAATTTCGAATAAAACAGTCTCTGGAGGCAGTAATAAATTTTCGTAAATAATTTTCCTTTTTTAGCCTATTGGCTATTATAATAATCGAAAAAAGTTGTTTTATTTCCTCTATCATCTGGCGCTTGTTTATATTTATGCTTTGAATCTTCGATCGATTTTTTTTCTTCTTCTTCTACTTCTATTAAATACGAAAGCTATTAAAACCCTTTTTTTGGACTCGTTCCTGGAGGCAGATAAATCTGTTTTTATAAATATTATATTAATTCCAGGTAATAAAGTACTTTGAAATATATCTGATAGTGTTAATTAAAGACTCGTGCAAACACACATATATATACTCACTGCACTCATTCTGGCGTTTTAGTTAATGAATTATTTCATCCTGATATGTGTTTATATATAAATGATTTTCTTCGATTCGCTACTGTTGTACTATACACAAACACCCACATTAATAAATATTTATTTACAAATAAATAAATTAATAAATTTATTAATAAATATTTATTTACAATAAATTTATATATTAATTTATTTATATATAATTTTGTATAATAATTTATTAATATATAGTCATTAATAGATATTTATTTATGAATAAATTTATATATTAATTTATTTATAAATAATTTTGTACATTAATTTATAAATAAATTTTTATATTAATTTATTTATAAATAAATTTGTATATTAATTTATTTATAAATAAATTTGTATGTTAATTTATTAATAAATATTCATTAATAAATATTTATTTACAAATAAATTTATACATTAATTTATTAATAAATATTTATTTTTGTAAATAAATTTATATACATTAATTTTGAATAATATAATTTATTTGAGGAGATTGATAGTGATTCGAAAATGTCGGGACTTTATAAAGAGAGGGAGATAGAGAAGCCCGATTAGCATACCACTTGATTTCAGCTTTCACTTTTCAGACGTCATGGTCGACACGCATAATTGCACATTTGCGAACTGACCACTGTCACATTCGTGCGCATAATTATATATAAATATAGTCGATATTTTAAATGTCAGCTTATCAGTGGACATAATTCACGGGGTGGGGGGAGAGGGGGGAATTCAAATTGATAAAAATAGAAAAATTTATTTCACTCTTCGAAAATGGAAATTGAATAATAATTAAGTAAGACTCAAACTTTAAAATTAATTTAAAGGTGGAAAATTAATTTAGCTTCAAATTAAAATTCAAACAATTAATTTTGCTTCGAAATTGAAATTTGGAAAAATTAATTTAGCCTCGAAATTAAAATTTGGTAAAATTAATTTAGCCTGGAAATTAAAATTTGGAAAAATTAATTTAGCCTGAAAATTAAAATTGGAAAAATTAATTTAGCCTCAAAATTAAAATTGGAAAAATTAATTTAGCCTCGAAATTAAAAATGGAAAAATTAATTTAGCCTCAAAATTAAAATTGGAAAAATTAATTTAGCCTCGAAATTAAACATGATAATTCAATTTTGAAACTAAAATTGAAAGAATCTAATTTGTCATTCGAAATTTAAAATTTAAACAATTAATTTAGCTTTGAAATTAAAATTGAAAAAGTTAGTTTAGCTTCGAAATTAAAATTGGAAAAATTAATTTAGCCCCGAAATTCAAAGTGGTAAATCAATTTTGAAAATAAAATTGAAGGAATTTAATTTATCATTCGAAATTAAAATTCAAACAATTTAATTTACCTTCGAGATTAAAATTGAAGAACTTCATTTCATCCTCGAAATTGTAAAATTGAAAGAATAAATTCATCTTCCAAGTAAAAATTAAAAAATTCAATTTAACTTCGAAATAAAAATAAAATTGATTCACCTTTTGAATTTGAAATAAACAGAAACTGAAAAAAAGTTAATTCGACTTTGAATGTAAAAATTATAAAAAATATTAGTTCACCTTGAAAATTGAAACGCAATAAAATTTACTTCTCGAACTTTAAAAAATATGTTTTTTGTAAAAGGAGTGAAAAAAAATTATGCAAATGGAATTTTTTTACTCTCTTTTAGCTTCAAATAAAAATGTAGAAGAATAAAATTTAAGTATATGCAAAATTTTGATACAGGAAAGAAAGCAAATAGAAGAAAAAATTCTACGAAGCAGGGACTTGTGAAAAAGTTCCACAAGTTCGTGCGATTATATTCTTGTTTTGTGTTTATTTTTCGGGTTTTTGTGACGACTTTTGTCATTATCGTTTGGCTCGTTTCAAGTCACCTGGGAAACATTCACTGACGGGAGTAAATAAATTTTTTCACCATAATAAGTCTGTAAAAATGTTTCTTAAATTTTCGAACCTTTTTTTGGCCTTTTCCTCAATTTGAAATAAGAATAATTTATTATTACGTTATAAAAATTGTATTTTTGTTGCGAAAAATTTCAGCGTTTAGATTTTAATCGGAAATAATAGTTACAACAAGAATAATAATAATAATAATAATAATAATAATAATAATAATAATAATAATAATAATAATAATAATATTAATACTAATAATAATAATAATAATAATAAATAATAATAATAATAAATAATAATAATAATAATAAAAATAATAATACACTGAAAAAAAAATTTATTTGATTCAAATAACCGATTATTTGACTATTATCAAATAAATATTTACTTAAATCCAATAAATATTTACTTAAATCTAATAATTTTTATTTGAATCAAATAAACTGCGTATTTGAAACAAATATTTCAGTATTTGAAGCAAATATTATTTAATTCATTCAAATAAAAATTATTTGATTTAAGTAAATATTTATTTGATAATAGTCAAATTATTTGAATCAAATATTATTATTAAATAGTTAGTAAAATAGTTAAATAGTTAAATAGTTAGTTAGTATCAAATAGTTACGTTATTTGAATAAAATAAATTTCTTTTCAGTGTATGTAATAAAAATAATAATAATAATAATAAATAATAAAATTCTATTACTTACGCAATTGTTAAGAACAATAAAATAAAATTAGGAACAAAAACTTCCTTCGAAATTAAAAATTAAAAAATCAATTCAATACTAAAATTAGAAGAGATGAAATTCAATAGCAGCTTCGAAATCAAAATTAAAAAATTTAATCCAATCTAATTGAAAAAAAAATTAATTTAGCACTAAATACTGGAAAATGATTATAATTATCGACTGAATAACAAATAAGTAGACAAATAAAATTAAAATTGACATTTCTTAGCATTGGACTAAAATTGCGTTGATTAGAAATTTTATAGTTTGAGAGAGAGAGAGAGAGATTTTATTCTCCTATTCTGGATATATTTAAAGACTTCCCCTTGAGAATTTTTTTTTGTTTTTCTTTTTTATTTATTTATTTTTGTTTTTTTTGACGAACGACGACATGTCTTCAAGATTGGCAACACTGCTCTCGCAGCATGCACATATGTATACCGCGCGGGATTCGAACTCGAGCGGCGGGCAGTAACCTCAACGGCTCGGCGGCGGAATGCATTTCGATCCTCGCACTCGAGGTCTCTGAATGCATTCTCAAATGCCACCCGCGAGCGTCCTCCTCGGATACGCATCGGTTGAAAGCCGATCCTCCGGATGCTTCCTTTAAACATATCACAACTACTTTCAGGAAAAATATTAACATTTGTGAGTGAAAGAGCGAGAGGGAGATGGAAAAATGTCCTTCTTCCTGAGACTCATTTCATCTTCAAGACTCTTTCACACTCGTCCACCACCTCCTCCTCCTCCTCTTTCTTTTTTCCCTGCATTTAACTTGAATATTCTTTTTTCCCCTCCTGTCTCCAATTACCTATTTGCTTTTACGACTAATATTTTTATTTCTCGTGTATTTAAATATAAATACTCATTTTGATGTTGCTAGTGGGAAATTATTTATTTGCAAAATTTTTTTTTTTTAATTAATTTCTTATTTTATAATTTGATTTCTGAGAATTTTTTTATTTGAAATGTTCATTTGCCAAGAGTCGGTCTGACTAGAATCGTTTTTTACTACTTAAAATGAAAATTACAAATAGAAAATAATAGAAAATAATAATAATAATAAATAATAATAATAATAAATAATAATAATAATAATAAATAATAATAATAATAAATAATATTAATAATAAATAATAATAATAATAATAATAATAATATTTTTTTAATAGAAAATGTTCACTACATTGAATTAGTGACTTAATTTAATAAGTGACGCATTTTAATTTTTGAATAAGTGAATTTTGCTAATAAATGACTGGAAATTTTAATCTACCATCAAAATTCAATAATAAAATTACAAAAAGTAATTAATACAAAATGTTCACTAATTTGAATTAGTGAACAAATTGATTAAATTAATCCCCTAAATTTAAATTAATACAAAATGTTCACTACATTGAATTAGTGACTTACTTTAATTAGTGACGCATTTTTATTTTTAAATTGGTGAATTTTGCTGATAAATGACTAGAAATTTTAATCTATTATTCAAAATTTAATAATTAATTTAGTAATTAATTAATTAATTAATTTGCTCAGAAAACGTTAAACTTAATTTAAATAAAAAAATAATTTCAAGTGATTTAAACAAAATATATTTGAATCAAATATTAAAAATTTACCATCAGTAATTTTATAGTTTTTTTAGTGGGGAATTTTTTTTTTATTTTATTTTTATTTTTTCCAATAGGAATTGCAAAATTTGCAAAATTTCATTTTTCCTCGGGTAATTGTGGATTAAAATTGAATTGAATTATTGAATTCTGATTACGGAGCGGAATTTCAATGCAAGGCGGATACTTTGTTAGAGTATTAAGAGCATATTTTAAATATATAGCGGTGTAATTTTTTTGTGACCAAGATTTTTAAAGATTATTTGTCGTCGTTAAAAAAATTAAAAATACAAAATATTATTTGTCGTTATTGAAAAAATTAAAAATACAAAATATTATTTGTCGTCATTGAAAAAATTAAAAATAAAAACATTATTTGTCGTCATTGAAAAAATTAAAATGAAAAACTTTATTCGTCGTCGTTAAAAAAATTAAAAATAAAAACATTATTTATAATATGAAATATTGTAATGAAAAAAAAATAAGAAAATTTGAAGGGGACTCTACATTTCAACTAGCGAAAAAATAAAAATACTTACTTATTTAAAATAATCCCCTAAATTTAAATTAATAAAAAATGTTCACTACATTGAATTAGTGACTTACTTTAATTAGTGACGCATTTTAATTTTTAAATTTGTGAATTTTGCCAATAAATAACTGGAAATTACAATCTATTACCAAATTTTAATAATTAGTGCGAATTTATGTAATTTTTATTTATTACTCCCTAAATTTGAATTAGTAGAAAGTTACAAATAAAATTACGAAAAGTTTTCTACAAAATGATTTAGTAATTATTTCACTAACAAATAATTTCATACTTTGAATTCTTTGAATTTTTTTATTGAAATTTTCATTTAACAAGTCACAGTCTGACTGAAATCGTCTATTACTACTTCAAATGAAAATTACAAAAAGTTGCTAATTAGTCTTGCTAATTATCTGTTAATTTTCTATCGAATTTATGAGAATATCTTTCTCTGACTTAACTGTAATTTTTTCCACTAATGACATAAAAAAATTACCAGAAATCGTTAGTCTTTTTTTTCTATTACAAAAAAGTTCCTTTTTGCATTTTTTTGCATTTTTGGTTTAATTCACTTTTTGATAATTTAATAATTTTTAATAATTTTTAACAATTTAATTACCTTTTTAATAATTTAATTACTTTTTATTAAGTTTCCATTTTTTTCCATTTTTACTTTAGGAGAAATCTAATTTCATATTTTTATCATACACCAAATGGGAAAATACGATTTTTTTCCATAAAATATATTTTTATTTAGAATAATTTCAATTGTTTGGTGAATTTTTTATTTAGTCCTTACTTTAACTTGAATTTAACTTAAAAGTATTTCATTTTCCCTTTTAATTTAATTTTATTTATTTTATTATTTATTATTTTTATTTTATTTTTTATTTCATTATTTATTTATTTTATTATTTATTTTATTTTTATTTTTTATTATTTTTATTTATTTTTATTTAATTTTTTTTAATTTTCCTTTTTAATTTTTCTCAATTTTAAATTGAGGATAAATTTTTCTAAATTTTTTGTAATCTGTAAAAATTTTTTTAAAACGCTGCAATCAGTGCGTCTATTTATTTTTTATGTCACGCCCAAAAAAGTAAAAAACAATTTTGAAAACGTAATAATTGAATATTAAATTTTAGTCAGAGGAAAATTGGTCGAATTTTTTTTTATCTGTTAACTTTTGAAACAAATGGTAAAAGTTATAAACTTTTTAAAATTTTACCATTAGTGGTAAAAGGCGATTTTTGTCAGACCGAATAGTTTCCGTCTTTTTAGCAGTAATAAAAATATTTTTGAAATATTTTTGTTATTTTTAGGTCAGATAAATATTTAGGTCGAACTGAAACGAAAGATTAAAAATTTTTTTCCAATTGTCAGGAAAGTAGTACAAGTTATTTTTAGTCAGACATTGGAAAAAAAGGGAATTGTAATTTTTTGTACCAGTGGTAATACTCTTTTTAGTCAGACATAAGAAATATTTTGTATTTTTAGTATCAGGAATAAACGGCGATTTTAGTCAGACATGAGTTTTAATTTGTTTAACACTAGTTATAGTTACTAATAGTAAAACTTGATAAACTCATATTTTTTTACTCTTTTTTGCCTTTTTTTCGCAGATTTAAAAAAAAAATTCGAGTAAAATTTACTATTTTGTAAAAGTTGGAAATTTTTAACAAATTTGATCAAGTGGAAAATTTTACTTCTGCCTGTACAAAGATAATTTTCTTCCCAAGACATTAAATGGAAAAAGAAAACTTTCTCTTAAAAAAATGTATAAACACTTTGGGAGGAAAAAGAAAACAATTTTTAACACAACTTAAATTTATTGAACGTTGTAAATATACGCGGTTATTATTTATCACTTAATTTTCAAAAGAGAAATGACTCGTCGACACCTGTTGGTCATCAAGTTTATTTTCCACCCTAACAAGTAGAGAGGCTCTTCTATTTATAGGAAACCATTAACGCTAATACTATATTAGTACTAATATAGTATTATGACTGTTAAATTATGAAGCGGCGCGCGCAACTTTATATACATACATATATAGCTATACAGAGAAACAGCGTGTGGGTTGTTGAAGCAACAATTTCAAGGCGATCTTCGATATACAAAGATCGAAAATAAAAAATAAAAAAAAAATAAAAAAAAAATAAAAAGAAAGTAAAAAAAAATTAAAAAATAAAAAAAAAATTAAAAAATTAAAAAATTAAAAAAAAAATAAAAAAAAATAATAAATAATAAATAATTTGGCCAAGACTATACAGAGTGCATTACACACATGTTCGGATAAGATCCCCATGGAAATCGATGGGCGTACTTTGCGAGGAACGGGGTCAGGGTCGAAACGATGACTCCAGAACTGGACATTGTTCTCATTTTCTAAAGAGTCTTTTATTTTTTTTTGGAAATTTTTTTTTAAAGTGAAAAATTAGGATTGAATTTTCCCGCCAATATTCAGCCAAGATTAGGCTAAGATTAGGAATATTATTTTTACTTAAGCTGGAGGAACAAAAAATTTATCGTCTGACTAAATATTATTTTTTGTCTGACTAAACACAAATTTTTCTACTGATTTTAAAATATCTTGAAATTTACAAGTCTGGCTATAAATAACTATCACTACTTTTAAAAAAAAGGACAAAACTACTATGAGTCTGACTAAAATCGCCTTTACACTACTGATTTTAAAATTACAATATTTTTCTTGTATTTGACTTAACGAAAAGTCAGAAAAAAAAATTACAAAAAGTAAAAAAAGTTTAAAAAAAACAAAAAGTTATACAAAAAGTTTTCAATGTCTGACTAAAAATAACTTGCACTACTTGTCTGACAATTAAAAAAAATAATTCCAGGACTAATTAGAAAATTACGATCTACATTTATTGTCTGACGCAAAATGACTTTTACTACTGGTCCAAAATTTGACTCATGAAATACATGTTTAAATCGCAAAAAAATTGATAAAACAATAAAATTTTATTAATGAATCGAAAAATAAGTAGAAAATTTGTAATAGGGTATAATTGTCCGACTCCAACTAACTTTTACCACTTGTTTCAAAAGTTAACAGATAAAAAAAATTCGACCAATTTTCCTCTGACTAAAATTTAATATTCAATTATTTCGTTTTCAAATTTTTTTTTTTTTACTTTTTTGGGCGTAACATAAAAAATAAATAGACGCACTGATTGCAGCGTTTTAAAAAAAATTTTACAGATTACAAAAAATTTAGTAAAATTCATCCTTAATTTAAAATTGCATAACAAGGGAAAATGAAATACTTTTCAGTTAAATTTAAGTTAAAGTCAGGACAAAATAAAAAATTCAGCAAAAAAATTAAGATTATTCTAAATAAAAATATTTTTTGGAAAAAAATCGTATTTTCCCATTTGGTGAATGAGAAAAATATGAAATTAAATTTCTCCTAAAGTAAAAATGGAAAAAAATGGAAACTTAATAAAAAGTAATTAAAATATTAAAAGGTAATTAAATTGTTAAAAATTATTAAAAATTATTAAATTATCAAAAAGTGAATTAATCTAAAAATGCAAAAAAATGAAAAAGGAACTTTTTTGTAATAGAAAACAAAGACTTTAACGATTTCTGGTAATTTTTTTATGTCAGTAGTGGAAAAAATTACAGTTAAGTCAAAGAAAGAATTTCTCATAAATTCGATAGAAAATTAACAGATAATTTTTCGTCAAGACTAATTAGCAACTTTTTGTAATTTTCATTTTAAGTAGTAATAGACGATTTCAGTCAGACTGCGACTTGTTAAATGAAAATTTTAATAAAAAAATTCATAGAAATCAAAGTATGAAATTATTTGTTAGTGAAATAATTACTAAATCATTTTGTAGAAAACTTTTCGTAATTTTATTAGTAACTTTCAACTAATTCAAATTTAGGGAGTAATAACTAAAAATTACATAAATTCGCACTAATTATTAAATTTTGATAATAGATTGTAATTTCTAGTCATTTATCGGCAAAATTCACAAATTTAAAAATTAAAATGCGTCACTAATTAAAGTAAGTCACTAATTCAATGTAGTGAACATTTTGTATTAATTTAAATTTAGGGGATTATTTTAAATAAGTAAGTATTTTTATTTTTTCGCTAATTGAAATGTAGAGTCCCCTTCAAATTTTCTTATTTCTTTTCATTACAATATTTCATATTATAAATAATGTTTTTATTTTTAATTTTTTTAACGACGACGAATAAAGTTTTTATTCTTAATTTTTTCAATGACGACAAATAATGTTTTTATTTTTAATTTTTTCAATGACGACAAATAATGTTTTGTATTTTTAATTTTTTCAATGACGACAAATAATATTTTGTATTTTTAATTTTTTCAATGACGACAAATAATGTTTTGTATTTTTAATTTTTTCAATGACGACAAATAATGTTTTTATTTTTAATTTTTTCAATGACGACAAATAATATTTTGTATTTTTAATTTTTTCAATGACGACAAATAATATTTTGTATTTTTAATTTTTTCAATGACGACAAATAATGTTTTGTATTTTAAATTTTTTCAATGACGACAAATAATGTTTTGTATTTTTAATTTTTTTAACGACGACAAATAATATTTTGTATTTTTAATTTTTTCAATGACGACAAATAATGTTTTTATTTTTAATTTTTTCAATGACGACAAATAATATTTTGTATTTTTAATTTTTTCAATGACGACAAATAATATTTTGTATTTTTAATTTTTTTAACGACGACAAATAATCTCTAAAAATCTTGGTCACAAAAAAATTACACCGCTATATATTTAAAATATGCTCTTAATACTCTAACAAAGTATCCGCCTTGCATTGAAATCCCGCTCTGTAATCAGAATTCAATAATTCAATTCAATTTTAATCCACAATTACCCGAGGAAAAATGAAATTTTGCAAATTTTGCAATTCCTGTGGGAAAAAATAAATAAAAATTCCCCACTAAAGCAATAAAATTACTGATGGTAAATTTTCAATCCGTTGAAATATTTCTTCTAGAATGGAGTAAAACCCCCTCCTCTCTCTCTCTCTCTCTTTTGCTGTGCAATGTAGAATTTATAAGAGAATGTCGAGTGCGAAGGCTAATCGAAATTTACGATCTCCCCCCATCCCAACCCTTTTCTTAAGTGATTTACGAATGAGCAAGGGGTTGAATTGTGTCGAGATGCAAAAAAACCTTCTTTAAGAGTCGTCGCAAATGGAGAGGAGAATCATTTCTCTCCTCTTTTTTTCCCCTCTCTAAGACGTGTAATTTGTGATTTATTTGAATAGTTATTGAAATATTTTAGTTTGCAATTAGTGCCAATGGCGACAATAATATTTCTTCTCTCTCTCTCTCGATCCTTTTTTGCAACGATATCGAGAAAGGTGCTAAAGATATGAGATTAAATTCAACTTTACTTTTTTTCTGTATTGAAGAGCTTTAGTTGATTTTAAAAGCCTTTAAACATTAGCTTTATCGAATTTGCGGATTTACAACCGCTTTATCGATTCACTAGAGTGGTAAAAAAATTTATTTTATCCAAAAGGAAATAGTAAATCTTTAATACTATTTATAAATATAGAACGTTTTTCTTTAGTGTTTCTGTTTTCTTTTCATACCTTCTATTTTTTATGAGATTGCGTGTAAAACGCGTTGCGTCGCGTCAGCGATGGTAAATATTATTGTGTCTAAAATTATCGCCAACAACTTGTCACCAGAACGGTGGGGAAAATTTCTTTAGAGCCAATTGTAATTTTCTCCTTACATGACACATTTTTTTTCTTAATTTTTTTTTCTTAATTTTTTTTTTCTTAATAGAAAATTTTTATTTTTCTCTTGCAGATTTTGCAGAAAAATGATATTTTTGAACACTAAAAAATTTTCTTTAGAGCCAATTGTAATTTTCTCATTATATGCCATATTTTTTTTCTTAATTTTTTTTTCTTAATAGAAAATTTTTATTTTTATTTTTCTCTTGCAGATTTTGCAGAAAAAAGATATTTTTGAACACTGAAGAATTTTCTTTAGAGCCAATTGTAATTTTCTCATTACATGACACATTTTTTTTCTTAATTTTTTTTTCTTAATAGAAAATTTTTATTTTTCTCTTGCAGATTTTGCAGAAAAAAGATATTTTTGAACACTGAAGAATTTTCTTTAGAGCCAATTGTAATTTTCTCATTACATGACACAGGGTTTTTTTTTTCTTAATGGAAAATTTTTATTTTTATTATTTTCTTGCAGATTTTGCAGGAATACAAATTTTTTGATCACTGAAGATTGTGATTTCCTTACTTCTTAAATCGGAGATAAAAAAAATTTAGAAGTTTAATAAACAATTAAAACATTAAATCAATAATTAACAGGAAAAAAAATCTTTACCTGGAACAACTATAAAATTCACTATATTAGCGAAATTTTTAGTTATTGCAACGAATACTTTCCCTAAATCAAAGAATGCTTTCGCTATTTCAGCGAAAGTAATTGCTGCTCCAGTTAAAAGTTTTTTTCCGTGAATTATTAATTTAAATTTTTTAATAATAATTAATTAAATTATTATTAAAAAATTTTTTGTTTTAGTAGTAAAAGGCGATTTTAGTCTGACTCAGACTTAATAGTTTTTTTTAAATAAACTTTAATATTATTATTTTTGTTTTTATTATTGTTATTATTTTTATTATTTTATTATTGTTATTATTTTTATTATTATTTTTATTTTATTTTTATTTTATTTTTAAAGAACCAGGTTTACGATCGAAGAATAAATTTTCAGGAATCGTGGATAAAAGTCTTCTTCTCGAGATAAAAAGTTTTTAACTCATTCTTCAATTACACACCTGATTCCTTATTTTCTTGATGCCCTTTTTCATATCATCATTTTTCTAACGCTCCTCCATTCACTTGCTGAGCATAGTTTCGTTTTCTCTCCTTCTCTCTTGCTCTCTTTCTCTATGATGCAGCTGTCGAGCACCACAAAACGTCCCCTCGACTTCCTAGTCCCGTCACGTTTCCGGTTATTGTCATGAAGGCGATGCTCCGACAACTGATTTCCTCGCCTCGGGATAAGACTCGGTTTCTTTTACACTACACACACAAATACACACACACAGTGAAAGTCAAACAGTGTTGAAAATAAAATTATATAATGCATGACTTTTTAAAAAAATTTATGAAATTCATAACCTTGGAATTTCGAATATATTTTTTCTTTTATTTTCACTTTTCAAATTGTGGAAGCGTGACAAATGTTATCATAATGTTTTGAAGAAAAAAATACTTTAACATGATAATTATTTCAATTCTATGGCTTTATTTGATTTTTTTTTGTAGAAAATAAAATACACCTGCGATAGAGATTTTTCCTGCACCTGCGGAAATTAATCCTTCTTCCTCGTCGTCATTTTCTCCTATTTGTGAAAAAAAAAATTTCAATGCAATTTATTTTTCAATTTTTTATTTTTTTTGTTTTTTGTATTTTATATTTTATTTATTTATTTATTTATTTATTTATTTATTTTTTTAATAGCGTTTTTTTTTTACTTTCGAATTGGACTATTTTCTCCGGAATTTTTAGAATCTTGACTTTTCTTTCATTTTTAGAATTTTGCCTTCTATTTTTAAATTTGATTTTGGATTTTTAAATTTAGATATTCTCGTTCCAAGAGTCGAAAAGGGCTTGTCTCGTATATTTTTTCTCAAATTAATAAATATTCAGTTTGGGAAAAAAACAATTATTAGATTATAAATATTAATTAATTATATTACAGTAATTATTAGAAATTAATTTTTTACTAATTATCATAATTTCTTAATTTTTTATCAGTTCAAACAAAAATTACAATTCTTAAATCCGTACAGTGTTTAAATAAATAAATAATTCTTCTATATAAATTTAATTAATTCTTCGTTTAAATTGTTTCTTAATTAACTTTCTTTTCTTCCTTTATTTTTTATTAATTCACTTATTTATTTAGTCATCCATATTTATTAATTTATTTACTAAAAATAAATTTTTACTATTTTTACTACTTAAATTTTTTTAAAAATTTTCTATTTAAATTTTAAAAAAATTTACTATTTAAATTTTTAAAAAATTTACTATTTGAAGTTAAAAAAATTTACTATCTGAATTTAAATTTTTACTATTTAAATATAAGTTTTCACTATTTTTTTCCATTTACTTAGTATCTATATACTTTTTTATTTATCTATTTTTTTATTAAGATCGAATTTACTTTCACAGCCCTAATTAAGTTAATTATAATTATAAAATTAGAAATTAAATTTTAATAAAGTGTATAATTATAATAATTAAAAAAATACTTCTCTTTTAAAAAAATTATTTCATTCAAATAAAATCAACATCTTGTCTCTTATCAAAAAAATATTTACTTGAATCGAATAATTTTTGTTTCCATTAAATTATTTGAATAAACAGTTTGATTTTAATTAATTAATTAATTTGATTTTATTATTTTAATAGTAAATTTTTCCTTCGAAAAAAATTTAGTTTTGTTAGTTAAAATTAAAATTAAAAAATTAATTGAAGAGACAAAATGGAAATAACATTTTTTTTCAAATAGATTTTTATTTTTATATTTACAAGACGCATACAATTTTTGTTTTCCTAAAATAATAATCAGAATCATGCTTAATTCAAATACCGGAAAGAATAACTATAATGTAAACATAGTGGTTCCATAAAATTTTCTCTCAGTATATTTTAAAATACCTTTAAAAACAGTTATTTTGTGCAATTTTAAAATTTACGAATACATATTTTAAAAGTCAAATATTTTATACGTAACAATAAAAATTTTCATCTATTTACTAATTCAACAATATTTCATTATTTTTTTTTTACACACAACTTGTGTAATTCGAAAACTTTTTCAATAATTTAACGCTTGGTACAATTTTTCATAAAATTATAATCATCGAAATTTTAAAAGCGAATTTGAATCTAAAAGTGATAAATTACAATTTTACGAATTTTTAATTTATAAAGTACAATTTCACGAGTTTTTAATTTTACAAATTACGATTTTACAAAGTTTTTAATTTTACAAATTACAATTTTACGAACTTTTCAATTTTACGAAGTTGTTAATTTTACAAATTACAATTTTAAATATTTTTAATTTTACAAATTACAATTTTACAAACTTTTCAATTTTACGAATTTTTAATTTATAAAGTACAATTTCACGAGTTTTTAATTTTACAAATTACGATTTTACGAAGTTTTTAATTTTACAAATTACAATTTTACGAACTTTTCAATTTTAAAAAGTTTTTAATTTTACAAATTACAATTTTAAGTGTTTTTAATTTTACAAATTACAATTTTACAAACTTTTCAATTTTACGAACTTTTTAATTTTACAAATTACAATTTTACCAACTTTTCAATTTGATAAATTACAATTTTATGAATTTGAATTTGACTTTCTCTAATTTAAAATTTTCAATATAAACTCTTAATTTTAGGAACAAACGTAAATAAAATATTCACAGTAGCTACGTATAGTTTTAAATAAATTAAAGTCAGTATTTAAAAAAAATTAGTCTGAAAGTAATTTTTTGCGAGAAAAAAAAATTCTGGACAATACAAAAGTTTATATTATAATCTTAGGTATATAGACGATTGTTCTCGATTTATATGAGATTTCATCCGCATATTAACGAGACTATGAAGTCGATTTTTCTAACAATCTTTAATTTCAATATTCAAATGATTTAAAATCATTTGAAACTTTTTAAATTTTTTTTCAATTATACAACTGAAAATCTTTTATAGTAATTTAACGATTAAAATTCACACCTCTTCACACGCATACATGCACACTCTTAACAAATTGTTTTTTTTTCAACAATTACACACCATGCCTTTAAAAAAATCCTCATACAAATGGCAGCAAATTCATTTTTTTTTAATTATAATCAACTCTTATATTACTTTCCATTTCCAATCAAAAATGACTTCTGTTCAAAATTTTTTCTTCGAACCGCGCTTCTTTCTTTGAATTTCGGAATATATTTGGAATTAGATTTAATTAATTATAACAAAATATTTTTATATCTGTACTTTTTTCTATATATATTTCTTTTCATAGTTTATAAAAATATTCATTTTTTTCTCAATATTTTGCTTAAATATATAATAGAAAAAAGAGGGGAAAATTGATTATAAGGTTTGAAATTATATATTGGAAATTGGGTTTTATATCTCGAAGAAAAGTCCCATTATTGACTATTAATATGTTTGAACGTAAAGTAAAAATGAAAAATAATTGAAAATATAGATAATTAATTTTTCGTTTCGTACTTAAATAATTGATGCATAAAGTAATCGAGGAAAATTAAATTTTGACAATTGGAAAAAAATTAAGTCTAAATAAATACGAGTTGTAATTCTCAATTTTTCTTTAAAATAGAAATTTAATCTGCAAAATCAGAAATTAATTTGTAGAATTAAACTTTTAGTTCAATATTAAATTATAACGAAAAGTTTGGAACACAATTTTTTCGTTTTTGAAATCAAACATTTTTTTCTTAAAATTCTTTTTTTATTTAAATATTAAATATTTACACGATATTCTCTTGACAATGATTTCAAATTTTTTGAATAATTACCTTAAGTTACAATGATTTAATTATTAATTTTTTTTAATATTGTTTTTTTATATAGAAAACGAGATAAATTTTCTCTCGACTAATCGCACGGCGAATTGAAAACAGGCACCTATTTTATTTTATTTCGCATGAAATTTCTGCGAGAATATTCAAAGCGCATTATCTTTGGTCCACGTAAGATTTATTTATGAAAAAAAAATGAGACTCATCGTTAATTATTTATTTATTTATTATTTATTGTATATATAAAGTTAGCTCTAAAACGGAAAATTCCATTTTGTCTTTTTAAATTATTTATTTAGTTTTTTTTTTATTTTCAATCTTTGTCGACTATATTTGGTAAAATTATTGTAGTGCGACTTTAGAAACAGAGAAACAGTCAAATAGTAATTTTATACTGCATGCAATAACTGTTTCGTTTTCGATTAAGATTTTTTTTTTGTAGAGAAAAGAAAATTTTCTTTCTTAAAGAAAGGAAAAATTGTTTTTTTACTTTTTTGTATTTAATCAGGGGATGTCCCTTAGCAGTAATTTTTTTATGTGTAATAAAACAATTTTTTTCGATGTTTTACTTTTTACTCGTTTTTTGCTTGAATCGTTGAGTTTTTTTTCTGTAAATATATTTTTTTTCTTGTGATTATTCACTTCGCTGTTTTCAAAATTGATGATTTTTTCTGCCAAAGAAAGATTTTTCGAATTTATTTATTTGCTTTTATTATTTCTTTTTTGTTTCGTTTATTTTTTCATTTCTTGAATTTCTTTTATTATTTTATGTTTTTAAAAAATACTTGAATTTTTAAATTAAGATTAAAATTTTCGCCTAAACGTATGATTCCAGACCAATTGTATTCCAAAGAAATGCCAATTGGAAAATTATAAATTAAAATTTAATTAAATGCCAATTGAGAAATTATAAATTAAATGATATTTAAATGCCAATTGAAAAATTATAAATTAAATTATAAATAAGTGCTAATTGGAAAATTATAAATAAAGTTGTAAATCGTATTATAAATAAAATTGTAAATAAAACTATTAATAGAATTATAAATAAAATTATATATAAAATTTTTAATAAAATTATAAAGAAAATTTTAAAGAAAGTAATAAATTAAATTATAAATAAATTTTGAAATAAAATTTTAAATAAAGTAAATAAAATTTTAAAGAAAATAATAAGTTAGATTATAAATTAAATTTTAAAGAAAATAATAAATTAAATTATAAATTAAATTTTAAATAAAATTATAAATAAATTTTTTAAATAAAATTATAAATAAAATAATGACTTAAATTATAAAGAAAATTTTTAATTAAATTATAAATTAAATTATAAATTAATAATTCTAGAAATTTAAAATTACTAATTACAAATATTTCGTGAATATAAAACTTCCTCTAATTGCCTTGGCAATTTTTTTGACTTTGATTTTTGATTTTGATTTTCATTATTATTCTTATTTTTTTTTTAAGGTTTCAATTTCATAGTTCAGAGAAGTGAATTTAGTTGATATTTAGATTGGTGACAGGCGCGTAGGTGTCAACCTTGTTTGGCAATCTGACCGCCCGAATTTTTATCTTTCTATGAATTTAATTCGAAATTTGGTTCCTTCATCTCCTTCTACATCATTTTGACAAAAAAAGAGAAAAACATTCTAAATATTCTTTCAATGTTTCCATGACAAAAAGTGGAGAACAATTTACATTTTATTTTGGACATGACATAGAGAATTTTTTTTTTAATTAGAATAACTAAGAAAAGTAAAATTACAAATTAAAAAAAAACTTAAACTGAGAATATTTAATTATTATTATTTTTTTCTCGATAATTAAAATTTTTCCTGAATAGAAAAAAATTCCCTCATGAAAAATTCGAACATATATCGAAAATATCGAACGTAATCTGCAAACAGAAAAATTTCCCCCAGAGAAATTTTAACAAAAAGTTTTTTTTATAAAAAAAAAATAAAATAAAAATTCCACGAGTAGAAAATTCTATCATTGGTCAATTTTTGACAAAGAAAAAAATTCTCTTGGGGAAAATTAAAAAAAAATATTCTTTCTTGCAGTCTCAATTTGGAGAAAAAAATAACAGGCAGTGATTCAAATAGATAAAAGCAATTAATACCTCCTTGAAATAAATATCTGTCACCAATTTTATAATTACAGAAATAAAAACAATTTTTACCATTTGTCGAACGTAGAAAAAAAAGAAAAATAAAAAATTATCGTCTTTTTCAATTCGAAACTATATATATATATATATATAATATATATATATATATATATATATATATATATATATATATATATATATATATATATATATATATATATATATATATATATATATATATATATATAGTGTGTATATATATAATAATAGAAAAAGGGTCGATGCGATCGGTATATAACGCGAAAAACGTTTCTCTTTGATCGTACGCATTCCTTTGGTTTTGTTCCTTTGGTATATCATGATGAGGAACTCTTATACGAGAATTCCAACAGGCCAACAGCTGTTGACTCTCTCGCGGTACACGCGGAGGATCCTCTAATTCTTGTGTCCTTGAGTGCGAGTCTCCAGCTCTCCCGTTGAGAGTGCCATGCCGTCGACGATCCGCCCAAGATAAGCCCCAGAGTCTGCGAACAAATTTTTTTTTTTATTCATTTTTTTTCATTTTTTTCTACTTTTATCGTCAAACACAAACACACACACGACACACAAGAAATTACGAGAGACGATAAAATTCTACACAACTTTTCCAACTCAGCATCTATAAAGGGCGTGTAATGCAAAATGGGCTAATTATTTACTCTTTCATATATGTGTATACACAGGAGCCTTGTACATTCATTTGTTCGTTTTTTATTTGGTGATTATTTTTATTTTATTACATTTTTCATGTGTGAGAATATTTCACGCCTCGTGAAAAAATTACTGGTTTTTTTCCCGTGTAATATGGTATTTATTTGATTTTAATAGCGAAGAGGAAGAAAAAATTTATTTTATTCAAATAGTCGATTACTTATCTATTTTATCAAATTGATACTTAGTTGAATCAAATTAATTTTTAGTTCAAGAAATTGAATAGTTTAATTTAAATTGAATCATTTAATGCATTAATTAATTAATTATTTCTACTTTTAATTATTATTATACTATTACTATTAATTAATTAATTATTTCTACTATTAATTATTATTATACTATTACTATTAATTAATTAATTAACTTAATTAATTGAAATACATAAATTTTTAGTTCAAATAAAATTTATTTGATTTAAATCAAAATTATTTGATTCAAATAAATATTTATTTGCAAATTGTAATATTAAAGAAATTTAAGTAATTTGTATTTAATTGTTTGCAATTGTAATTAAAAATTGTAATTAAAAATTTATAATTTTCAGTCTAAAAATTGTAAATTTAACTAAAAATTATAATTACTACTAAAAACTGAAATTTTAGCTTAAAAGTTTTAATAAAAAATTGTAATTTTAATTAAAAAACTGCAATTTTAAATAAAAAATTGTATTTTGAAGTAAAAATTGTAATTTCATCTCAAAGTTGTGTTTTAAACTATAAATTGAAATTACAACTAAAAACTAAAAATTTTGCTTAAAAGTTTTAATAAAAAATTGTAGTTTTAATTAAAAACTGTAATTTTAAATAAAAAATTGTATGTTGAAGTAAAAATTGTAATTTCATCTCAAAATTGTATTTTGAACAAAAAATTGTAATTTTAATTTCAAGACTAATTCTAATTTAAAGATTGAGTGATTTTTAAGTCAAGGTAGAGATAAAAAATCAAAATTAAAAGATCCAAATTTCATTGAAAATTATAATTTTAACTAAAAATTGTAATTTTATCTAAAAATTATAATTGCAACTAAAAATTTAAATTTTAGCTTTAAAGTTTTAATAAAAAATTGAACTTTTAATTAAAAACTGTTATTTTAAAAAAAAATTGTATTTTGAATTAAAAATTGTATTTTGAACTAAAAATTGTATTTTGAACCAAAAATTGTATTTTGAACTAAAAATTGTAATTTTATCTAAAAATTATAATTACAACTAAAAACTTAAATTTTAGCTTAAAAGTTTTAATAAATAACTTTAATTTTAATTAAAAACTGTAATTTTAAATAAAAATTGTTTTTGAAAGTAAAAATTGTAATTTTAATTTCAAAACTAATTTTAATTTCAAGACTAATTTCAATTTAGAAACGAATGACAATTAAAAGAATGCAATTTTTAATTTAGTATTGCAATTTTAACTAACAATTGTTAATTTTACTTGGATGTTTAAAATTATAATTTGTAATTTTAAGGAAAAATTGTAATTTTAAATAAAAATTGTAATTTTAAATACAAATTGTAATTTTAAATAAAAATTGCAATTTTCATTAAAATTGTAATTTTAACTAATAATTATAATTTGCAACTAAAAACTGCAATTTTAACTTAACAGTTTTAATAAAAATTAAAAATTTTACTTAAAAACTGTAATTTTAAATAAAAAATTGTATTTTAAAATAAAAATTGAAATTTCATTTAAAATTGTAATTTTAATTAAAACTTCTGATGTTAGTTGAAATAAATTCCTTACTACATTAGAAAAAAAATTTCTTTTGAGAAACAAAATAAATAAGTTTCGGATTCAAAATTTTTTCATTTTTACCTAAATTCAAATTTTTAAAAAAAGGGTGAGAAATTACCGGAAGTGAATATAATTTTGTTTAGAAACACACCTGAAAACCTAAAAAAAGGGGGACTCGGTTTGGACTCACGAGGCTGAAAAAATTTTCCACCCTCTCTGAGTTGAAAAATAATTTATTCTAAAATAATTCCAATTTTAGTAGAAAGTGTAGCAAAATTTTCCTCGAAAGAAAATTAACTGGAAAGTAAATTACTTTACTAAAAAATTTCTAAACTTTCGAATATTAATTGGGAAGTAAATTTTTCTATTTTACGAGTATGTAAACTTTGAAATATTAACCGAAAAGTAAATTAAATTTAAGATTTCAGTGAAAATTAATATGATTTGAATATAAAAAAAGTAATTTACTATTTCGAAAGTTAATTTCAAAAAAAGTTGTTAAATTTTAGTGTAAACATAAATCAGTTTAGTGAAAATTTGTAGAATTTTGTAAAAATTGGTAAGTTTTAATCTATTAAAACAATTTTAATAAAAGTAAATTTATTTCAAGGTAAAATTAATTAAAAAGTAAATTAAATTTAAGTTTTAGTAAAAGTTGATAAATTTATTGGAATATAGCAAAGTTAATTAGCAATTAAATTTAAATTACTTTTAGTTAATTTTACCTTGAAATAAATTTACTTCTATTAAAATTGTTTTAATAGATTAAAATTTACTAATTTTTACTAATTTCTCACCAATTTTTACTAAAATGATTTTTGTTTAGTATTTAACAGTATATGTAAATTTTGGAATATTAACTAAAAAGTCAATTAAATTTACATTTTGAGTAATTTTGATAAATTTATTCGAATCGAGGAAAATAAATTTACTACTAAGTTTCGTTATTTCTAAAGAAGTAAATTTCGTAAAAAAATAGTAAATTTTTCTACGATTTCAAAACATTTGCATTTTAGGCTAGTTTTTTAGGCAAAAATTTTTTGCGCCCGCAGAATCAAAATTCGTTCCTACAACCACCATTTGTGCGTTAAAAAAGCTCGTGTTCCAATGTTATTTGATTCATTGCGGGCAAATCTAATTTTATAAGAAAGCGTTGTAATGAAAATTAAATATAGCGAGACGGGAGTAAAAATAGCGGAACGATCGAATATACGTAAACCAAAATGTCAGACACGAGAGTTATCTTGCAATTCTTAGAATTGCATGCACCTCGAGGCAGATCACCTTTTTGTTCCCGTTTGTAGGACGAATGAAGAGTTGCAAATTACAAGTGTCTTTTCTTTTTTCTCTTTCTTTCTTTTTTTTTGTATTTATTCGTACTTGTGCATAATGTGGATATAAAGCTCTTTTATCAGAGACCGATCTCATACAGTTCCATGGTCATTTATTCTACTTTATTCCAGCTCTTTCTAGACTTTTTCAAATCTCCAACTATATCCAATATGTCATTCGCGATTAGAACTTCCGATATGTTTAATTATTTTTTTCTCCCTCGATAAGAGGATGAGAGGAACATTATTGAAAATTTATTATTTTCTATTCTCTGGCTCTTTTGCTATTCTTTCAAGGAATTGGTTTTTGCATCTGAGAAATGTTTATTATCTGTCGGAGGCAAATATTTAGATAGATATTTCAATATTTATTCGTTTTGTAAATATTTGTTTGTTTTATCAATATTTATTTGTTTTATAAATATTTGTTTGTAGATGAAGTTAAAATTTCTTTATTTAATTTTAATAAAGTAAATATTTTGTTATTTATATTTTTATTTATTTTTATGATATTAAATAATTTTGTTAGACTATTTCCTTATATTTTTCGTTTTATAAATATTTGTTTGTTTTTGAATATTTATTTGTTTTATAAATATTTGTTTGTTTTTGAATATTTATTTGTTTTATAAATATTATAAATACTATAAATATTTTTTATATAAATTTAATTATTAAAAAAAATCTTTTCCATTAATTTTATTAATAGTTTTTTAAATAAATTTTATTCTAACAAAAATAAATATTGTTAACATAATTTTTTCCATATAAATTGTAATTTTAACTAAAAATTGAAATTTTAATTAAAAATTGAAATTTTAACTAAAAATTGAAATTTTAACTAAAAATTTATAATTTTAAGTCTAAAAATTGTAAATTTAACTAAAAATTATAATTACAACTAAAAACTTAAATTTTTGCTTCAAAGTTTTAATAAAAAATTGCAATTTTAATTAATAACTATAATTTTAAATAAAAACTGTAATTTTAAATAAAAATTGTATTTACAAGTAAAAAATGGAATCTCATCTCAAAATTATATTTTGAACCAAAAATTGTAATCTTAATTTCAAGACTAACTTTAATTTAAAAATAATAATTTTTCAGTCAAGTTAAAGATAGAAAATCAAAATTTAAAGATCCAAATTTCACTGAAAATTGTAATTTTAACTAAAAATTGTAATTTTATCTAAAAATTATAATTACAACTGAAAATTTAAAAAGTTTTTGTAAAAATTTGTAATTTTACTTAAAAACTGTAATTTTAAATAAAAATTGTATTTTGAAGTGAAAATTGTAATTTTATCTAAAAATTGTAGTTTTAATTTTCAGACTAATTTCAATTTAAAAACCAATGCCAATTAAAGTAAAGTAATTTTTAATTAAGTATTGCAATTTTAACTAACAATTCTTATTTTTATTTGGATGTTTAAAATTATAATTTGTAATTTTAATTAAAAATCTTAATTTTAACTAAAAATTGTAATTTTAGCTATAAAGTGGAATTAGAATTAAAAATTTTAACTTTAGCTTAAAAGTTTTAATAAAAATTTTTTATTTCAATTAAAAACTGTAATTTCAAATAAAAAATTGTATTTTGAAATAAAAAATGTAATTTCATCTAAAAATTGTGTTTTGAACTCAAAATTGTAATTTTGATTTAGAAACTGATGACAATTAGAAGAAAGTAATTTTTAATTAAGTATTGCAATTTTAACTAAAAATTGTTATTTTTACTAAAAATTGTAATTTTTACTAAAAATTTTAATTTTAATTAAAAATTCTAATTTCAAATAAAAAATTGTATTTTGATATAAAAAATGTAATTTCATCTAAAATTGTGTTTTGAACTCAAAATTGTAATTTTAATTTAGAAACGAATGACAATTAGAAGAAAGTAATTTTTAATTAAGTATTGCAATTTTAACTAAAAATTGTTATTTATACTAAAAATTGTAATTTTAATTAAAAATTGTGATTTTAACTAAAAATTCTAATTTCAACTAAAAACCTAAATTTTAGCTTAAAAGTGTTAATAAAAAATTGTAGTTTTAATTAAAAACTGTATTTTAAAATAAAAAAATTGTTTTTTGAAGTAAGAATTGTAATTTAGAAGTAAAAATTGTAATTTTAATTTCAAGACTAATTTTAATTTAAAAGTATTAATTTTTAGTAATCAAAAATAGAAATTCAAAAATTAATTTGATAAAGAAAATAAATAAATTTCGTCTTCAAAATTTTACAGTTTTATCTAAATTCGAATTTCCTTATATTTTTTCGTTTTATAAATATTTATTTGTCTTATAAATATTTGTTTGTTTCATAAATATTTATTTATGTTATAAATATTATAAATATTATAAATATTTTGTCATACGAATTTATATTATAAATAATTTTTTTTCATACAAAAATAAATATTTTTAACATCATTTTTTTGGTATAAACTTTATAATTTTACATTTTTTACCTAATTTCTCCTTTTGAAATTTTTGCAAATATTTTTTCTTCAAATTTGTTTAAATATAAATAAATAGCTAAATAAATGAATGCTCCAAATTGAAAATTGTGGGTTTATTATATTTTTTCACCGGAAGAATTAAGAAACTAATTACATTGAAAAAAGGGTGTAAAATTCTTTTTTTTTTTTTTTTTTGAAAAAAACAGTTAATGCAAAATCCGATTCGTTTTAATATCGCTATATGCCAATTTATTCCAAATCTCTCTCTAGGTGCGTGGGCTGAAATACCAACACTGCCAAGTTGAAACATTCGTGCGTGTTCACGAATAGTACACTCGAAATCTCCTCGGACATAGAATTATTTATGTTAACGGAATTTATTATCAGTGACAGGCAGATTAAGTATTTCATTTACTTGCTCTTTTAAACTTTGTTGAAATACTGACTCACCTAGAGAGAGAGGGAATCGAACTCTTGTCATTTTTTTTGCGACAAAATTTTTTTTTCTGCTTATTCCGGAAACAAAATTTTAAATACAGACTTTTGCCATGATGATAAAATATAGTAATTTGCAATAATAATAATAATAATAATAATAATAATAATAATAATAATAATAATAATAATAATAAAAATAAAAATAATAATAATAATAATAGTAATAATAATTTATTTTTCGACTTATTTGATCCAATAAAAATTATTTCACCAAAATAACTATTTATTCGATAATTAAAAAAGAAAAACTTCCCCCAAATTATAAATTGTCAAAAGAAAAATAAATTTTGGAATTTACAAAAAGCAGAAGTACTACTTCAAAAAAAAAATTGATGGGACGAGATGAAATGAGTAAAAAGTGAACACTCATCCATTTTTATGGCATGCCTGTCTGAATTTAAAGAGTATACGAATTTTTGTTGTCGACTTAAAAGTTAGGAATGGAGTGAGGTGGAATAATTTTTTTTGGGGGGAGGAGAAAGGGTGTTACGGTCGGTGACTTTGTTTTTTCGTCGTTAAAAAAAATATATATATATTCAAGGTTCACCAACCTCACAACGATCAGGCTTCTTGAAGCTCGCCCTTGACTCCTGGTATACTGTGATGATGCCTGGAGGCAAGTTTGTTCGCCAACTCGTGCATCACGTCTCTATATATGACGGTGTCCAAATTTTCACCGAGCATATAGAGGAGAAACCAATCTCCCACTTTACTCCGACGAACAATTGTCTCCACTGCATCTCGTCGCACAAGACGAAACCTTAATCTCAAAAGGTGTACCCTCGTTCGAGGCGAAAATATTATGATGATCTGGAAAAAAAATTGTTTCTCATCATCACTTTTCTTCTCTCTTTTTTTTTGTCTGTTTCTGGGATTATTTTTTGATCACAAAAAGTTCTTTTCAAAAAAAGAAATAATGTAAATTTTTATCAGAAGAATTTTTTTTACAAAAAAAAAATAGGAGCAAAAACAAAATTAGAAAAAAAACTTAGCCAAATAATTAACATTTAATAGAAGGAAGAAAAATTTTCTAAATAATACATTTTTCATAGTTACTTTTAGAAAAAATAGAAGTTAATTTTCCTGAACGTGAAAAAAGGGTAAAAATATAATTTTCTTTATTTTCGACTAAAAGTAAACTTGAGTAAAAATAATTTGGTTTTCTAAGATTATTTTCTTTTATCGAAAAAAAAATTTTATTCGAAACGATTTTTATCAAAAGTATTTTCTACGAAGACAAAATTAAAAAAAAAATTATCAAAATAATTAAAATTTAATTTAGAACATTGGAAAATGTTCTAAAGAATAATTTTTTTCTGTTTGTATAAATAAATTTAAGTAAAAATCAATAAATTTTCACTGAATATGGAAGAAAGAGCAAAAAAATAAAAATTGCCTTTTTGAGTAAAAATAATAAAAATTTCTTCAAAGTTATAGGAAATATTAATTTTGGAGTAAATTTTACTATTTCAATATTTTTATTTATTTATTTATTTATTTATTGTTTTTAATTATTAAATTTAAGTAAAAATGACGTTTATACAAAATTATAAAAATTAAAAAAAAATTCGACTATTTCCAAATATGTAAATTTTGGTAAAATTTTCCTTGATTTCTCAGAAGAATAATTTACTACTTACTAATTTACTATTTTCAAGTTAATTTTTCTATTTTCATATTAACAAATTCGAATAATTTGCCAAAAATTATTTAGAACAAAATTATTACTTTGAACAAGGTCAAAATTAAATTCAAAGTAAATTTTACACTTTTCAAAAGATTATGTAAAAAATGAAAAATTATTTAGATCAAAATTATTACTTTGAACAAAGTAAAATTAAATAAAAAGTAAATTTTACACTTTTCAAAAGATTATGTAAAAAATGAAAAATTATTCAGATCAAAATTATTACTTTGAACAAAGTAAAATTAAATAAATAGTAAATTTTATCCTTTTGAGAAGAGTATGTAAAAATTTTAAATATTTTTGACCAAAATTATTACTTGGAGAAAAGTTAAAATTAAATTTCAAATAAATTTTTCAATTTTCAGAAGATTATGTAAAAAATGCAAAATTATTTGTCCCAAAATTATTATTTTGATGTTTGAACAAAGTTATAATTAAATTTCAAATAAATTTTACAATTTTCAGAAGGTTATGTAAAAAATGCAAAATTATTTGGACCAAAATTATTATTTTGGTGTTTGAACAAAGTTAAAATTAAATTCAAAGTAAATTTTACACTTTTCAGAAAAGTATGTAAAAAATGCAAAATTATTTGGAATAAAATTATTATTTTGATATTTGAACAAAGTTAAAATTAAATTTCAAATAAATTTTACAATTTTCAGAAGAGTATGTAAAAAATGCAAAATAATTTGGACCAAAATTATTATTTTGATGTTTGAACAAAGTTAAAATTAAATTCAAAGTAAATTTTACACTTTTCAGAAGAGTATGTAAAAATGAAAAAATTTTTCAACCAAAATTGTTACTTTGAACAAATTAAAATTAAGTTCAAAGTAAATTTTACACTTTTCATTTTTCTTCGATGAAAAAATATAAAGATAGTAAATGTATTGTTAAAGTTACTTCTGCGATTCGAGGTCAAGTGAATATTTTGCACGCGAGATTTAAGAGACTTTAAAATGGCCTCGTTTTGCTCTAATGAAGTTAGTGACATAAAATTTGACCAAGTGTGTAATTAAGGAACACTTTAGATTCCTAGGGTTGCAAGTAACTTTTGCGATTGCTAATAAACTGACGACAAGTTAATGCCTTCTTCTACAGTAGACTCCATAATTTCTCTCTAGTCTGTTGCCAAAAAAACGTGAGGAGAAAAAATTAAACTTTTCCACTATAAACTAATTCGTTAAACTTAAAATTAAATCAAAAATACAAACATTTCTTGCTTACGAAAATTGCTTTTTAAGAATCATTATTAGAATTATTTCTTTACAAAAATTTCATTTTTAGAATTATTATTAGAATTATTTCCTTACAAAAATTTCTTTTTTTAGAATTATTATTAGAATTATTTCCTTACAAAAATTTATTTTTTTAGAATTATTATTAGAATTATTTCCTTACAAAAATTTATTTTATTAGAATTATTTTCAATACACAAAAAATTCTTTTTTTTAACGATGAAATCGTGAATTTCGAAATTTCACTTTCACTTTTAAATATTTTTATTTTCACTTTCAGAGTTTCAGTGACTCAGTCTTATTTTCATCAATTTTTATTTTTACATTTACTTTTCCCTTTCTGAAAATTTTGTCTTTTGCTCTCATTTTTATTTTCACTTTCAGTTCGATAGATTTTTATGTTTACTTCCTTTCAAAGTGAAAGAGAAAGTAAAATTTTATCAAAAAAAACTGTTGGTAAAAATGAAAGAACAAAATTCTATCAAAGTGAAAAAGTAAATGTAAATTGGAAAATAAAAGTGAGACTATAAGTGAAAATAAATGTGAAAGTAAACAAAAAAAATTTTAATTTAAGAGAATCTTTGAGAAAATGTAAATTTAAAAATAAAAGTGAGACTAAAATTGAAAATAAATGTGAAAGTGAAAGAGAAAAAAAAAGAAAAAAAGCAGTGGATTTAAAATATGGGCGAAAAAATGTATTAAAATGAAAGAAAAATTTGGAGTAAAAATTAGAGTAAAAAATCAAAAATTGAAGGTTTTTACCTTCAATTTTTGATTTTTTTTAAATGAAAAATAAAGCAAAGGATTAAAAATTAGTCGAAAAAATCAATCAAAGTGATAGTAAAGATGACAGTGAAAATGAAAAAAAATGTGAAAATAAAAAGAGAAAGAAAAATAAAGCAGTGGGTTAAAAATTAAGTAAAAAAATCTACCAAAATGAAAATAAAAAAGGGAGTAAAAATAAAAATAAGAGTGACAGTAAGAAAAAGAGTAAGAATAAAAATAAGAGTGACAGTAAAAATAAGAGTAAAAATAAAAATAAGAGTGCCAGTAAAAATAAGACAGTAAAAATAAAAGAAAAATAAAAGAAAAATAAATATCCATCGTCAGGGCATAGAAATTTAAGTCATCGTCTATTTTAATTATTAATTTTTGGTAAGATAATTATTTATTGTCAAATTAATTTATATTTTCTTTTATTATTTTTTCTTATATAATTCATTTATTTATTATTTTAATTTTGTATATTTTTTTGGATAGACTCCCTGAAGAGGAAATCATTTAGATTTCGAAACGTTGGAGTAAATAAATATTTTATTCATTGTCCGAATGTTTTCGTTTTAATTTTAATACCTTAATTTAAGAAAAATAAAATAAATAATTTAGTAGAAAGTAAGAGTGACAGTTAAAAAATGACAGTAATAAAAATAAAATTTTTTTTAAATAAAATAAAAAGAAAAGAAAAATAAAATAAATAATTTAGTAAAAAGTAGGAGTGAAAGTGGAAATGAGAGTGAAAATGAAAGTAAGAGTGAAAGTGAAAATGAGAGTGAAAAGAAGAAAAAAAGAAGATAAAAATTGTCTCACCCTATAAATAACAGTCAATAAACTGAGAATGCCGAGGAAAAGGAACCAGAACCAGAGGAAGACGTAGATCTTCTCGTTGACGACATTTAGTGGCAATATGCAGACGGCGTCGTGCCTCTCGACTTCACCGCTGACACCATATTTGTAGAATGTGCACTTGGTCATCCTGGGGAAGACGTAGATCATTGGATCGACGCGATCCTCCTGATCGGACTCGAGGAATCTCAGGACGTCAATGCCAAATGTGAGGAAGGCACCATCGAAGAATCGATTCATCAGGAACATCTGGCCTGCGTGGATATTCACTCGCTGTAGACGACTGCATTGAAAGTTAAAAGACCTAGGAAGATGGGAGGTCTATGGGCACAGGTTTCATCGAAAGGGCAAATCACTTTCGAGGGGAGCTGGCCAGCTGTACCGCTGCCAAAATTTTCATTCTGAATACACTTCATTCACCTGTCTTCGTTTCATTCTTCTTCTTTTTTTTTTTTTTTTTTGTCGTATGGATTGGAAATTTCTTTCGTTTATTACTTTTTCTCTATTTAGAGAAAATATAGAGTTTAGTTTAGGGGGAAAATTTTCAATTTGGGTTTGTCTTTGAAATGATATTGGCAATAGCCAATATTGAGCCAGGTTTGGCAGAAAGATGAGGATTCATTTCGAAAAAGGGATTTTATTCCGGTTCATTCGCCAGAAAAGAGAAGAAGTTATGTTTCGTTTTGTTTTGGAAAAAAGGCTGCCAGTATTGAGCCAGGTCTTTCAACGACATTTGAAAAACATTTCCAATTTAGACATTTGTCTAATTTAAAAAAGGAATGTGATTCTAATTTATCTGCCATATAGAAGAGAATTTTGCGATTCGTTTTGCCTTGGAAACAAAGCTGCCGATATTGAGCCAGGTTTGTCAACGATAAGCATTCGTTTTAAGAAAATAATCCAGACATTTTATGATTAGAAGATTTTATTTCTGCTCATTTGACACAAAACAGAAATTTACGATTCATTTAAGAAAACAGTATGTTGAAAGAATATTTTGGAAAAAATACTGCCAATATTGAGCCAGGTTTGTTAACGATAAGCATTCGTTTTATAAAAATGATCCATAAATTTTATGATAAGAAGATTTTATTTCTGCGCATTGGACACAAAACAGGAATTTACGATTCATTTATGGAAACAGTGTTGAAAGAATATCTTGGAAAAAATATTCCCAATATTGAGCCAGGCTTGTCTATGATGAATTTTGAAAAATTAGGTTCCTCCTAATTCGAAATTTATATTTACGGGTTTTTTTTTTAGTAAATTGTTGCGCTTTATAATTGAATCGGAACCTTGAGGCAAAATTTATCCAGTCTAGGAAGCAACGTCGCCAATTTTGAACCAAGATTGACAACACTATGCTTTTAGTGTAAAAATTAGATCCATTTTGAAACAACAGTTCCGAATTGCTTTTTCGTATGGCCTCGTTTTGTATGAAAATTTGGGCAAAAATTAGTCCAAGCTAGAAAGAAAACTCGTCCCTATTGATCCAAGATTGGCAATACCATGCTTATAATTGGAAAAGTTGGAACTATTTCTATTTGAAACTAATTTAGTCTCGTTTTTCCGTAACATTTTTCTATAACTTTATTTTCTTTTTTTATTATTTTATGGAATTCTGGAACAATATACAGTTTAGAAAGAAACGTCGTTAATTTTGAGCCAAGATTGTAAATAATATACTTCTATTTTGAAAAATTCGATCCGAAAATTATTTACACAGCATTTTCAATTTTACTCCTTTTTTTAATCTTGGTTAATCTTGGTTGATCTTGGTTAATCTTGGTTCAATCTTGGTTTAATCTTGGTTAAATCTTGGTTCAAGCTTGGTTCAAAACTTGCCAGAAATAAAAATCCAAAATTGGCTCAATATTGGCAAAAAAAATTTTCTACCTTTTTTCCTTCTCTCTCTTTTTACTTTCTAACATTAAATTCTACTTTACTGGAAAAAAATGCATATATATATATATATATATATATATATATATATATATATATATATATATATAAATATATATATATATAAATTTATTTTCTTATATAAAAAAATTGATATATATATATAAATTTTTTTTCTTCTGTATAAAAAAAAAATTTGAAATACCGTAAAAACCAATTTCGACAGTTTAAATGAAATGCTTTTCTCAGTTGTTTGTGTTAGTCTATACTACACTCTCTTGACATTTTATTAGGGTGTTAAACTTTATTTTTACATCAAAGCTCATTCCCTCTATTAATATTGAAGAAAATTTAGGGTGTATTATAATTAGAAACCGACATCAATTTATCTTGTCCGTAGAGTTTAAAAATAATTAAACTACCACCTATGATCGTTTCTTAAACAAATATTGCTCTCATTTATTTGTGAATATTTTTTTTGTCCTATAAATTAAGGAAGTTAAAATTATTGTTTATCATTATTTCAACAATTATCCGCGCTAGTTGAATCGAATTTATTTGTTTATTCAAAAAGTCATAAAAGTGTCTCAGTTCTTTTATTTTGTTTGCAGTCTGTTATTATTAATTAATGTAGAAAATCGAAAATTTCTCTAAAATTCGTATTATTATTTTTTTCATACTTTTCTTAATTTTTTTTCCTTATTTTTTGTTCTTAATTTTTTCCTTTTCTTACTTTTTTCTTATTTTTTCGTTTTCTTACTTTTTTCTTAATTTTTTCCTTTCCTTACTTTTTTTCTTTTTTTTTCCTTTTCTTACTTCTTTTCTTAATTTTTCCATTTCTTACTTTTTTCTTAATTTTTCCATTTCTTACTTTTTTCTTAATTTTTATCTTCCCTTACATTTTTTTAAATTTTTTCCTTTTCTTACTTCTTTTTTTAATTTTTTCCTTCCCTTACATTTTTTTAATTTTTCCTTTTCTTACTTTTTTCTTAATTTTTTCCTTCCCTTACATTTTTTTTAATTTTTCCTTTTCTAACTTTTTTATTTTCTTTCATTACCTTTTTTGCTTTTGTTACTGCCTTTTTGCCTCTATTACTGCTTAATTGCTATATTTTTCTCCCATTTTTTTACTCTTATTTTTTTACTAGCCGTGGGGAAATATTTTGTCCTGGCACTGATCGGGGGCAAACTAGGGGCAAAATAAAACGCCTCTTCCGTTTGGGAATAGTCGGAAAATTTTTTCTTTTCAAAATGGTTTTTTGTATAAACCAAGGGGTAAACCTGGCTCAAGTCTGGCAATATCTAGAGAGTAGAAAAGTAATTAAAAGAGCAAAAATGAATTAAACTGGCGTTATCTGGGCCTAATCGGAACTAACTTGGGAGTTTGGCTACTTTTTCGATTCCAAACTTGGCTAAAAACGATTCCAAACTTGGCTAAAAACGGGGCCAAACAGAAGTTCCTTTTTTCGGGCAATTGTTTTCGTGTATTCGTAATTTTTTTCATGTTTCATGGAAGAGACGCATTTTATGGACCACCCTGTACATTTATATTTAAATAAATGATCTAAAGAGAGGAGAAAAATAAATGCAGGTGGACTCACCGATTACATTGAGCAGGGCAAGAAGCTCGCAGAGGTAATATCTGTACGCCCACCAATTGTGATAGCGAAGATTCTCCCAGAGATAATCCAACAGCATCTTCTTCTTCTGCTTTTTCTCCACTTCGGAACAGAGACCAATGTCGAGGTCCATCATAAGAGCGTGAATCTTGCCGCCCTCCCAACCCTTCCAAAGCCATCGTGGCGTATAGAAAAGTATCGCCTGAAACAAGCAGATAAGATATAAAAATAATAATTAAAAAAAAAAACGATGGAAAAAAATCAAAAGAAAGAGAGAGTGGGAGAGGGAGAAAAAACGTAATTGCACCATGAAACGCAGCGATCAATTATCCAAAGACAAGGAATCGAGAAAACTGTGTTCGGTATTCCGGCAATCCCTCCTTCTTCTTCAACGCACAAGGATATAGGGAGCCGAACGCTTGGTATTTATTATCCTGCAATAGTGCGTATGTAGCTTTCAAATAGAATTTTTCAAAGATAAAAAAGTGTCGATAGTGAGCTTTTTTTCGCGTCCAGATAAATTAAAATTCAAGGCCAACAAATCCCTGAAAGGCTCGTTTCGCCGATAAATCTCGACCCTGGGAATAAAGCTCTCTCTTTCTTTCTTTCTCTCTCTCTCTTTCTCTCTTACTCACAACCCTCTCCTTGTCCTTCTCTCATACACTATTCACAGACAATTTTATCTAATCTCTTCTTTTCCCTTTCCCTTTAATATACACAATATGAATGTAAATTATTATTATTCCACACTCTCTACTCCTGAGATTTTTTATTCAACATATTTTTTTTTCTCAATTTCTTTTTGTTAAAGTTCCCACAAGTTAAGATCGCACAGCAAACTATATGAAATAATAAATCACTTAATAAATATTAATAATATTCGGAGAAATAAACTTTGGATAAGAGTGGAGGGAATAGAGCCAAGATTGGACCAATATTAGCCCAAGTTTGCTAATTCTTTATTTAATTAATTTCTAGTTATTTTCAAAAAAAACTATGTATTCTAAAAAGAATTTTTTCAGACAAATATACGAGGAGTGAAAAATTTAACCAAGATTGGACCAACATTAATTCAAGTTTGGATAAGAGTGGAGGGAATAGAGCCAAGATTGGACCAATATTAGCCCAAGTTTGCTAATTCTTTATTTAATTAATTTCTAGTTATTTTCAAAAAAAACTATGTATTCTAAAAAGAATTTTTTCAGACAAATATACGAGGAGTGAAAAATTTAACCAAGATTGGACCAACATTAATTCAAGTTTGCCAATTGACATTTAGAAAACATTAATTATTTTGTCTTATTTATTTTCTATTTAATTCTAAAAGCAAAATTAAATTTAACGTAAGAGAATTTTTCCTGAGAAATTTACGAAGGGAGGAGAATTGAACCAAGATTGGACCAATGTTGGAAAATTTGGATAGTAGCAAAGTTTTAATCTTTTTATCTTAATTAGATTTCAAATAATTAATTGAAACATTTATTTTATATTCAAATTTTTATTTTAACTGACCAAAAGGGTAGAATGATTGGAGGGGGCATGCAACTAAAATTGTAATAATATTAGCCCAAGTTTGTCAATTAGCCCAATCTTGAATTATTTTGGCTTATTTAATTTCTATTTAATTCTAAAAGTAAAATTTTCCAACTGAAAATCTTTCAACATGAAAGAATTTTTAACTGAGAAATTTACGAAGAGAGGAGAATTGAACCAAGATTGGACCAATGTTGGAAAATTTGGATAGTAGCAAAGTTTTAATCTTTTTATCTTAATTAGGTTTAGAACAATTAATTGAAACTTGTATTTTCTACTCAAATTTTTATTTTAACTGACCAAAAGGGTAGAAAAATGGGAGGGGGGATGGAACCAAAATTGGACCAATATTAGCCCAAGTTTGCCAATTTAGCAAAGTAATTATTTTGTCTTATTTAATTTCTATTTAACTCTAAATGCGAAAGTTTGTATTTAACTTTAAAGAATTTTTACTGACAAAAATGCGAGAAGAGGGCAATATAACCAATATTAAACCAATATTGGCCCGTGTTTGCCAATAAAAAACTTGTCTTTGTCTATGGAAATTCGAATAACCAATTGAACAATTTTAACAAAAATTTATTTTTTTAAAAATTTTTTTAAAATTTATTATTTAATTGAATTTATTATTCACAAATATTTAACCGAAATTATTACAATCTTGGGCCAATATTATTTTTTAAGCTAATAGAATATTTATTTCAATTTATAAAATTATTTCCACAGAAAATAAAATTACTGCGTAACTAATCAATTATTAACGCTTTTTATCTGCTATTTTATTGAATATTTTAATGAGTTTTTAATACGAGCTATTTATAAATATATTCTTTATAACAATATTGGCTAAATATTTGCAACCAATCTTGGTAACAATCATCTCCTCTTCTTGCACTTTGGTCAGTAAAAATTTCTGTTGGTTAAATTCAAAGTTTTCCTTCGAATTAGAATTTATTTTTAGAAAAGCAGAAATCAATTAGGATGAAATTAAAAATTTTTGCTATTAGCAAACGTGGTCTAATCTTGGCCGAATCTTGGCTATATTCTCCCGCCTCTTGTCAGGACATATTTCTCCGAATTGAATAGAATTTTTTGCCTTTAGCGCCAAATAGAAATAGGAATTAATTAAAGGCAAAGTAGTAAAATTTTGCTATTATGAAACTTGGTTCAATGTTGGCTCAATCTTGGTTCTATTTCCCTCCCCTCGCAAATCGCTGAATAAAAATTGATTTTTAGTTAAAGGTAAAGGTTTTTTTTGTCAAATTTAATGGAACTTTCAATTAAGGCAAATTGTTACAATTTTGCTATTATTGGGCTAATATTGGTCCAATCTTGGTTACATTCTCCTCTCTCTTGTAGGCGGTTACAATTACATTAATTAATTAATTAATTAATTGATTGCAATTTTTTGCCTTTTAGCATCAAATAAAAGTTTAAATTTAGAAATAAATTAATAGCGGGAAAAAAGTTTTTTGCTACTATCAAACTTGGGCCAATGTTGGCTGAGTCTTGTTTACCTCCTCCCTCCCATCTTTCTTGCCTTTCGGTGAGTAAAAATTCCCCCAATTTAAATAGAAACTTTCCCTTTTGGTATTAATTAGTCATAAAAGTAAATTGTACATAAAAAAAATCTTTAACTGGAACAGCGATAACTTTCGCCTGCTTTCGCTAAAATAGCGAAAGTATTCGTTGAAATAGCGAAAGAATTCGTTCAAATAGCGAAAGTATTCGCTACAATAACTAAAAATTTCGCTAATATAGTAACATTTTTAGTTGTTCCAGGTGAATATATTTTTTCGTGTTATTAATTAAGGTGAGAAAATGGAAGAAAATCATTGTTTATAAAAAAACGGGAGGGAAACATGTTTTAAAAATTAAATTAACTAGTTTGTTGTTTAAGAGAGGGAAAGGAAAATAATTGCTTCACTTATTATAGAGAGAGAGCCATTCGTTTATATTGGTTGAAGCGTTAAAATTCACCCTTTCTTTTCCTCCCCATATCACGATTCCTTGTGAGGGACACTTTTTCCCATTGTTCATTGTTCTTTCTCTGTCGTTTTAAGCAGCATATCACACAGAAACTGAATGCAGTCGTGCCTGGTGGTTTAGAAGAGAACAGGAAGGAATCGGGTCCCGACCCGACAGTCGATAATTAACGACGACTCTTCGGGAACGCGATTCTCTTCCTGAATGTCCTTCGTTACGAGACGATATTCGTGTCACGCACCTGCGTGTGTAAATCTTATCCCGCTATTATATGTGTATTGCAATAAAACGCGAGAATTCTGAATCTTCGTTAGGGATTTATAAAAATTATTTTTTCCTCCTCCTCCTCTTCTTCTTCTTCTTCTTTGATCCACCCTTTTCTCATAATTTTTTATCACTTGTTCATTATGCGGTCTTCTTTTGCCTGCGCGAAACAAATTTGCCGCTGGTTCTTTATTAAACATTTTTTTTCTTTTCTTTTCATTTTTTTTTGTTTGGGAAAAATTGGAAAGCATAAAGTGTTCACGAGGTGTAATTTAATTTTTAATAACTTGAACATAATTAATTTGACGAAAAAAGAAGATTTTTATTTTCAAGACGTTTGAATTTGGCGCCAATGTTTGGAATTAGCAACAGTGGCGCCATTGTTTGGACCCTTTTTCTAATGGCGGCAAATTCAAATTTGTAAAAACAAAAACACTCCGAATTAACCAGTTTATTATGAATCAATCTTTAAATACTATATATAATATATAATATAATTATAATATCTTTATTTTTCTCAATAATTTTACAAATCAACGATCAAAATTCGTAAATTAAAAAATTCTTCCCTCGAGAAAACACGATTTTTGCACTTTATAAAGACTTTATACGTTCCTAACGCGTGTGTACACATATACACAACAAGCGATTGGTTAATCTTTTTCTTTTCTTTTCCTCACATAAAAGTATATATAATATGAAGATTAATAGATTGCCAGATAAGAGCGATTCATCCCTCGGAGGTGAAACAGAGCAACAAAAAAAAAAAATAAAAAAGCCAAAGTCAGAGAATAAATTTCTTAAGTGGAGTTTAAAAGATGAAGCAAAACTGAATCCATTAACATTTACAATGAAACAAGTGTTCCTTTAAAAAGTTGAGACAATCTTTCAAGATAGTAATTTGTCTTCTACAAGGTTGCATGTTAATTTTCAACTGTCACACGCAAGTGTTGAACCAGTATAAAAGGATTTCGCACATAATTCGACTCTAAGTTGAACATTAAAAAAAAATTAAAAATAAATAAAAAATGAATAAAAAAAAGAGTCAACCTTTCAGATAAGAGTCATCATAAACGCTAAGTGGTTCACGTTTTTCATGTTTGATATCTTGTGAAACATGTGCCAAGTGACTTGCCATATACGCTAATTATTGTTGGAGGGTACCTTCCACTGATAGCGTGTAATTGTCTGTCATCATTTCACGTTACGAGTGAAAAATTTAATAACTCGATTCTATGACTATTTTCATCTCTTTTTGTAATAAAAATAGATTCTCTATTTATTTAATTCAATGGGCGAAAAAAAATTATTATTCTTGTCCGAATTAATTTTTTTTAGTGTTAAGCACTGCAAATTAAAAAAAAAAAGTTTATTAATTAATTCAGAAATTCATTTGTTATTAAATTCAAAAATTCATTTATCGACAAATTCAAAAATTTATTTATCAATAAATTCAGAAATTCATTTGCCAATAAATTCAGAAATTCATTAGTCAATAAATTCAGAAATTCATTAGTCAATAAATTCAAAAATTCATTTATCAACAAATTCAGAAATTCATTTATCAATAAATTAAAAAATTAATAAATTAATTCAGTAATTAATTAATTTATTAATAATTGCTACATTAAATAATAATTAATAACTGGATTAATTCATTATTTTATATATAAATTAATTCTGCAATTAATTTACAAGTAAAGCAATAAAGATTTGATTATTCAAAAAAGATGCTGACTAACAATAATAAATATTAATAATTATATTCATAATAATTATTAATTAATAATTAATAATTAATATTTAATCATTAATAATTAATAATTAATATTTAATAATTAATAATTAATATTTAATAATCAATAATTTCGTAATTGTTTATTGTAGATTTAAAGTTGCAATTTTTTTTTAAATATAATAATATGAATTATTATTCTTTTTATAATTTTTTTTCATTCTTTTTTTTAATTAAAAATAAAATTTACAGCACTTTTGTTTCTGCGCTAAAATAGCATCTAAAAAACAAGATAAACAATGTACAGTTAAGTTCTGTAATGTATGAATTTCACGTGAGAAATAGGTGAATGGTATTTTCATTTGTCAATTGTCAAAGATAACTGTCAAGTGAAAGAATCAGTTGCGTTGAAATTGATGACAGATTTATGAAACTTTGACAAAATGACAAGAAAATGAAACGTGTAAAAATATATGTATGTGTGTGTGTGTGTCTATAAAGAAAAGCCAACTCTATTAGTCAAGAATATCATCCGTTAAATGTCTTAATTAACAAATCTGTCCAATTAATAAATTGCTCGAATAATAAATCTACCTTCAAGCTCCCTTTCAAGTCAAACGATGAAAAAATAAGTGGAAATTTTAGTTTTTTGTAAATTTGTAAATGTTTTAAAAATTAATTAAGTTCACAACTTTGTGGAAATTAATTAAATTAAAATTTTCTGTAAATTAATTAATTTCTACAATTATTTGTTTCTGTAAATTAAATAATTTACAATTTTGTAGAAATTATTTAAATTTAATTAATTAAATTAAATTTTTTAATTAATTTATGTTTCATTAAATGCTTTAAAAATTAATTAAATTTACAACTTTGTAGAAATTAATTAAATTAAAATTTTCTGGAAATTAATTAATTTCTACAATTATTTGTTTCTGTAAATTAATTAAATCAACGAAATTTTTTATAGAAATTCGATGACGATCCAATTTTACATTGCACTATATAAAATAAAGTTAAATAATGAAGAGAGAAAATATTATTTATTCCGAACTTCTTTTGCTCTCTGCTCTGAATCACATATAAGAATTAAGATGAAACAAAAATATCTATTTCCTGTAAATTCTTTTTTTATTCTCAAGTGTTTGAATTCAGATTTCCGGAAAAAGATAAATTATGACAAATCTTTTGAGAAAAAAAATATGATTCATCACACAGTTACTCACGTCAAATATGAAATTCCTTTGGTGATTTTTTTTTCTCAAACTATGCACTTAAAAATTGTGATTAATAAGTTTCGAGAAATATTTTACTATATTTTTTTTAAAATTTACAGTAAATTTTACTGCATAAAAAATAAAGTAATTTAAAAAATGACAAAATTTGTTTACAAAAATTTTACTGCAAAAAAAAGTAATTTAAAAAATAATACAATTTGTTTACAGAAATTTTACTACAAAAAGAAGCAATTTAAAAAATTACACAATTTTTTTAGAAAAATTTTACTGTAAACAAAAAGTAATTTAAAAAAGACACAATTTGTTTATAAAAATTTTACCATGGCAATTATTTAATAAAATTTCACTGAAGGATTTAGTAAAATTTTTTTGCATTTTTTAATAAAACTTTTGGGAAAAAATCATTTATTCTACAAACTTCTGATAAATTCTTAAAAATAATTCAATTATTTTTAAAAAGAGTAAAATTATTTCTATAAATAATTAAAATTTGTTCACTGGAATTCAATTATATTCGAAAACAATTTTAATAAACTTTACGAATAAGGTATTTAATTAAAATTTTAACAGAAGTGATTATTTTAAAAACTTGAGAGAAATTCTTCATAAAATTACCTTTTTTGCAAATTTTCAATTAAAATTATTAAAAAAATGGATTATTTAAAAAATATTAAAAGAAATTCTCCAAAAGAATTTAATAACGATTTTGAAAATTTTCTAATAAAATTCTATTTCTTTCAAAATTTTCAATTAAAATTATTAAAAACAAGTCGATTGGATTGAAAATTTTCTAATAAAATTCTTCGCAAGAATTCAACTATTGTTTTCATTAATAATAAAATTCTTCGCAAGAATTCAATTATTATTTTCATTAATAATAAAATTCTTCGCAAGAATTCAATTATTATTTTCATTAATAATAAAATTCTTCAAAGGAATTCAATTATTTTGAATTTAATTTTAGTAAAATGTCTCAAAGAAAACAATTATTAAAAAAAATATTAATTAAATTCAATTATTTTCAAAAATTCTGTGAAAATTTTTCGGGTAAAACTGAATTTTTTTTAAATAGTAAAATTCATAATTTCAATTATTTTTTTAAATACTAAAATTCATCGTAGGAATTCAATTATTTCAAACAGTATTTTAATATTTCTCAACGCCAAAAAACATTTATTTTCAAAATATTTAATAAAAGAATTCGATTTTTATGATATTAATTAGTTTAGGTATAAAATTGAAAAAAAGTAAAAAGAACAATTATTAAACTTAGTTGGGAAACAGTTGAATAGATTACAGGAACATAACAATTATTAATACAGAAGATAATAAAAAAATAATAATATGTATAAATAATAAATAGTAAGTAGTAGCAATAATAATAATAATAATAATAATAATAATAATAATAATAATAATAAATAATAATAAATAATAAAAAGCAGCAATAATAAAGCAATAAAATATGCTCATTCTTTAACAACTCCAGAAGAATAATAAACCTTCTCATATTTTACGAGAATTTGTGATAAGTTCCTTCTCGTTTTAATAAACTGAATATTTATTCTAATTCCTTACGGAAGTATTTACAACAATTCACGCGCATTGAGATAATAAAATAAAGAATAATTCTTTCCCTTTCTATTACAGAAAATAAAAAAAGAAAAATATTCCGAAATTTGCAAAACTGAAAGCTAAAGTGTTGAATAACGCGCGGCAAATTATCGGAAAGAAGCTATTGTTCTACTTTTACAACTTGCTCGTATTTTCATATAATCATATAGGTGCCTTACTATATTTGTTATTTTAAATTTTCAATAAGAGTTTGAAAATTATATATTCTGTTTCTTTTCATGCCTTAAAAAAAATAAAAAGCGTATATTTGATTTAAGACAATTTGGGAAGGAAAAAAAAATCTGTTTTACAAAGTTTGAGAGGAATTCCTCATATATTACATGTATATTTGTACGGTGTCATTGCACCTAACGAGTCCAAGGCGGAAAATATAGTTTTTAGATTTTCACTCTGCGGGCAGTTCTCTGGCTTAGGGCCAGTTTAACTCCGACACGCTCCAGTCACTGCGTTCACTTTTCTTACGCAACATATTCATAAAAGAGCTATGATCTTGAACGAAAGGACAATGTCGATTGGCATGACTTTTTAGAAAATGAATTTTTTTTTTGCTTTGCGATATTTCAATTATAATTGAAATTTGACTTTAATCATTTTGTTTCGAAAGTGTTGCTCTGAATTTTGAGCCAAGATTTTCATTGTGCCTCGAAATAGAATTCTTTATTGAAATATTTAAATTTATCGAATTTTTAGTATTTATTTATTTTTTAATAAATTAGTATTTATTTATATACTTACGGGCATAAAAATGAGAATTCATTTATTTATTTACGTATTAAAAATTTAACAAAGAAAAAGAAACGCATTTTGTTTGTATGATTTTCAAATTTGCCACCTGTCGTTTTGGTATTAGCGAGAGTGGCGCCACTCTTGCCAGTGGCAAAACGACCGGCGGGAGATTTGAAAATCGTAAAAATAAAATATTAGAAAATTATTATTCTATTAATTTCGGCAGATAGAAATAAAAGTATTTCGTTTTATTTAACTTTTTTTATTATCTACTGAACGAAATTTTCTTTAAAACCAAAGAAAGACAAATTTTAATAAAAGATGAAGGATTTTTTTCCAAAGAAGAAAAAAAAGTACTTGAAAAATATGAAAAAAAATAAAAAAAATTGAAAGATATCGTGAATGTTGAAAGTAAGTCATTGAAAAATGAAAAATAATGACACGGGAATAATTCGCATGGCATAATCGGCTCGTTTACGCCACTGGACACACGCGACGATGAGAAGAGCAAATATCAATGCATATTATATTGTGTCCGAGAGTGAATTGTTGGAATTTTAATTTTTCCCTGTGTGCTTGTATGTACATAGTAAATATACACACACAAATACACTAAAAATATAAATATCCATGTGTGTGTGTACAAAATAATCACGTACTTATTTCATGCTTGATACAAGCAAGTTGCCTCATTATCCGAATACAATATATCTCATATATATATATATATATGTATAAATGTGTGTATACAAGAAAAGAATTATATGCATTATGCACGTTTGTACTGCCCTTATATTTACCATCAAAGCTATATACATATATATGATTGGAAGACAGAAAGAAAATATTTCTTAACAGCAGGTAGCGCTCCCGCTTCGTTGCCAGATGTGTAAACATCGCGAATGATTGCCCATTAACGAAGAAATATCGCAGATTTTCAAAGCCAAAGGAAACACAAATTATGTACAATATTTCCCCTTCTCCTTCCACGGGGAGATTTTTTTTTCTCATCTTTTTTTTGGGTGGTTAATAATAATCATGATGAATATATTTTCACTCGTGAGAAAACGTTCATTGCAGGGGAGGCAGGGATGAGAAATCTTTTTTTTTTTAAATTAAAACATTTTTAGTTTTAAAGTAATAAAAATTGTAATTTTAAAGTAGTAAACATTTTAAATTTAAAGTAATGAAAATTTTTATTTTAAAGAAATAACAAATTTTAATTTTAAAGTAATAAAAATTTTAATTTTAAAGTAATAAAAATTTTAATTTTAAAGTAATAACAAATTTTAATTTTAAAGTAATAACAAATTTTAATTTTAAAGTAATAAAAATTTTAATTTTAAAGTAATAACAAATTTTTATTTTTATTTTCATAGAAACATTTTTAACTGCGAGAAATTTTTTTTTTGAAAATTGAAATATAGAAAATAAATAAACAAAAAAAACACCCTGTCAGTTATTTTTATTTGTTTCGATTATGTTTAGTAGTGTTCGAGCTAAAGGTGTTTATTTTCCATTCGTGCATAATCATCAGAAAATTTATATAAGATTTTCTATTGATTATTATTCAAGGTAACATATTAATATCTTCCTTGATGACAAATTACATAAGATATTATTACAATTCAATCCCAATTTTACAAATTGGATTAGAAATATTTCCTTTACCTTCTTCTTCTTTGCATAAAATTTAATTCCACCTTGTATACATATATTTTTTATTTTCCATTTAAAGTCAATTTTAACCAAATTATTTCATTTATCAATTATTATTTTTCTATTTCATTTATTAATTAATTATCATTTTTTTTATTTCATTTATTAATTAATTATCATTTTTTTTTATTTCATTTATTAATTAATTATCATTTTTTTATTCCATTTATTATTATAGTTTAAAATTTATCCATAATTTTATTTATGATTTTCAAATATGCCGCCGGTCGTTTTTGGTATCAGCGAGAGTGGCGCCACTGTTTCTAGTGGCAAAACAACCGGCGGGAGATTTGAAAATCGTAAAAATAAAATATTAGAAAATTATTATTCTATTATTATTATTTTTATGCACACAATTATATATTAAGAGACAATTATTTGCCAAATGATAATTGACTGGTAAAGAAAATTAATTTTTTTTTGACGAATTTAATGGATTTAATTTTAGAGAGAGCAATTTTTTTTCATACCTCTTTTTTTAGATGCTTCAAAAGTTCTAAAGAAAGAATCATTGGGGGAATGAGCTATTATTTCTGTATATGATTCTCACTAAAAGGATTACGAGTAACTTTACATGAAAAGACTCGTCATGTTGTTTCATAATCTATGGATTATAAGACTTCGCCTTGCAGCTAACAGACTATTATTCAAATTTTGCTGAGGATGGCATTTCTCATGGAGAATAAAGGGAAAAAGAATATTAGTCGGACATTTTGCACTTTATCAAAGTTTATAATGTGGGAAGAAAAATGACTTAAGGTTTATATTCATTTTCGCGATATGACTGAATTTTCCCTTAACTCTTTTCCTTTTCTTTCAATTTTCAAATTAGTTTTCAAATTAGTTTTCAAATTAGTTTTCAAATTAGTTCTCAAATTAGTTTTCAAATTACACAGCAAAATTTGCGAAAATTTTAATTGAATAAATTTATTTTTCTTGAACCAAATTATCGAACAGTGAAAATTCTACCTTCTTATTCAATTTTGGAACGCGGGATCGTATTCAGCGTAGCAGAAAACATTGAAAACGACTCCCATGTCGAAAGTAAAAAAAACTATTCTTTGCCCCCGTCCCCAGTTTTTTCAAAATTCACAATTTTTTTTGATCATGTGCTTATGGATTTTATTTTCGATATTACGAGCTTTCTTAGTAGACCATGTGGAAGTCTCTACCCTCTCTTGTCTTTAATTTCTCAAATAAAAATTTAAAAAACTCAAATTAAAAAATCCCCTTAGACTAATTTTTCCGTGTACCCCCACTTTACTCAAAAACGTGACGATATTGACAATTTTATCCACCGGAATCGTGCTCAGCGGACAAAAATACTACGAAATCGATTCCCATATCAAAAATAGCCAAAAGAAAAAATATTTTCGGTACCTTTACCCCCACTTTTTTCAAAATTGTCTATTTTTCGGTCTTGCGCGAATGGATTTTAATTGTCACTTAACTAGTTTTTATTTAAGACCGTATGGAAGATTTTTTAGGTTTTTTAGCCTCTTGTCTTTAGTTTCTAGAAAAGAAATTTGGAAAATCCCTAAAAAAAAATTTTTTTTAATCCTTTTCCTCATTTTTTTCAAAAAGTTCCCGTGTTTGTCAATTTCAAACCTCGGAATCGTATTCAACGGATAAAAATACATTGAAATCGATTCCCATATCAAAAGGGTTTCAAAATAATTTTTACCCCCACTTTTTTCAAAATGTTATATTTTTGGTTTCGAAAAATACGTTACAAGATTAAGACCTCGTGGAAGACGTAACTCAAATACAACTGCAACTGATAAACTACGTCCAAAAAATTACTTTTGAGTCAAAACGATGACTTTTGAGTCAAAACGATGACTTTTGAGTCAAAAAAATTAATTTTGAGTCAAAAAGATTACTTTTGAGTAAAAAAAACATTTTTCTTTCTCGGCAGAAAGACATACCTCTTCCGCAGAGGAATCTAAAGAGTGATAAATCGTCTCGCGAATAAGATAAAATGTAATAAAACAGAAAATAAACTACACAGTATCGTAAAAAATAAAACGATGATAGAAAAAAAATTCAAGAATGCAAAAAACAGGGAACATCGTTCGTTTTTTTTTTATTTATCTTACTTGTAAAAGAAGAGCAAAGATGACCCACTGATAGTATTTGTGTTGTTTAACTAATGGATGGGGTCCGTGACCGTGAACTTCGGTTTTTGCAACCCCACTGTTTGAAACGCCGGGATAAGGAATTGCTTGACCAAGACTCATGTTGAATGCGTGCACCATGCTGTAGGTGGTGTGCAACCAACAAAAGGTCTCGAGGACATCCCTGCTCACAGAGCCTGCAGATTCACAATGGATTGGCGACCCGGAGATGCTTTTACAGGCCAAGGTTAAACATCCTGCGAGCAATAGGGCAACAGTCGCTCGATAATGCAATCGAAAGATCCACGAATCCTCTGATACTCTCGTTACTTTAAAAAGTGATCGAATCGAGCCAAAGATGTCAATCATTTTCAGCATAATTGGCATCTTCGTCCACTTTTTTTTATTCCTTCACGCCTCCCGTTTATCCGAATATCAAAAATTGTCCTTTCGCCGAAGAAATATTTGCACTTTTTTTTGCCACCAATTGATTTTTTCTAGCCATCTTGATCTGAATAGTGTTTGTCGACTTCCAGTGCATGGACCTGGAAGTCGATCATCATCATTTTTCGCTGATAGAATTTTATCACTTCTTGACGAAAGTAGTCTTCCATTCTTTCCCACTTAGTCTAGCATTTGCAATGTCTTGAAAATAAACTTGTTCCACACTTAAGCCAATTTCCCTCTTTTAGGTTAATTCTCAGCTCATCGATTCTCGCCTCTCATTGTTTGATCCGGAAAGAAGGGAATTTTATTTCCCCCGGGAAAATCTTTTTAAATAATTTGAAAATTTTCGTCAATAACTTTGGTTTCTTCATCATTGTTCGACTGAAAGGGGGAAAATACGAAAAAAAAAATTGAAAAAGCAAGAGATAATGGACGAGGGAAGAAATGATACACACGTGGGACACGATAGCAGGCTGTTAGAAGACTGATCGGACTTGAGGGGCATCCCTTGGCCTCGACCAACGTTGAACACATAACTTATATTATCTTTTCAAGTTTCAACCCTCGCCTTAGACCATGACACAAGACGAATGTTAGAATATCGAGAAAAAAGTGACATTCGACGGTCGGCGCACTTGCGAATATTCTCTTCTCTGTTTTGACGATCGTTCGAGAGGGAAGCCCTGACGATGAAATACAATTGTTGAATCAGTGTTCGAGATCCCGTCATCGACCTGTTGTATATACAAGATTACATCAATATCAAGAAATTAGAGAAATTGATGTTTAAGTATTTTTGGTAATGAATGGCCGTTATCTTTTTGCTTTTTTCTAACTAACTAATTTTTTCTAACTAGTTTGTTGTTGGGTTTTTAATTTGCATATCTTTTCGTAGAAGGAATCGTCGGTGTTTTCTTTTTAAAATAAATAATGCTTTTTCTTTAGTTAATTGGCGTGGGAGCAATGAGAGCGAGAGAGATGTTTCTCTTACCCCCACTCCCGCACTCGTGAATTCTGAGAAACGGAGAGTGGGGGCTGTGAGTGCGAGAGAGAACTCCCGAGACGTCTCTCTCGCACTCACAGCCCCCACTCCTTCTCCCGCGCCTCGTTTCTCAGAAGTCACGCCTTTTTCGTTAATCCCACCGCTGCCACCAATCTCGATTTCCTATCGAAAACATGAATAAAATCCCAAAAAGAATAGCAAATAAACCCAAATGATGACAATCCTTATGCGAAAAACAATAGGCATACAAATTAGGTAAAGAAAGAAATTTATTTTGCAAAAAAAACATTAAATAATTTAAATAATTTAAATATATAAAATAGTTAAATAATTGTCGTGAAAAGAGATCAAATTATGCCGTGAGGGCGTTAAAAAGTAACATGAAAATTTTGTTTTCAAAACATCGACGTCGTAGGCATTCGACCTTTGGCACACGCTATTAGAAATTGAAAACGATGAGATCATGAGATGGCACCTGTAGATTTTAGAATGCAGCCGTGTAATTCAACTTGCATCCCGAGAAGATAACGAAAAGGAGAAAAATTTCAAGAGATTCTGGCAAAGACGAGTCATGATTGTTGATTGAGCTTTGGCGACTGGCCCGTGTGAGTGAAATTATAGTGAAAGAAAATGACGAAGAGGAGAAAAAAAACAAGAAAGAAAAAAAGGGACAGAGAGAGAAAAGTGTCGAGAAGGTGTTTAACATAAAGAAAAACATTCGGGTCATTGTCAAACTATAGTTAGTCTGGGGTTGATGTAGGGAGAGAACATATTACAACCTCGACCGATTAACTATTTTTTTACTCTTTCGAAAAAGAAAAATTCCAACACCCTTCTTTTTTTTAAATAAAAATAAATAAATCTTAAAAATAAAAAAATAAATAAATCTTAAAAATAAAATAAAAAAATAAATAAATCTTAAAAATAAAATAAAAAAATAAATAAATCTTAAAAATAAAATAAAAAAATAAATAAATCTTAAAAATAAAATAAAAAAAAAAATAAATCTTAAAAATAAAATAAAAAAATAAATAAATCTTGTCAGTGAGAAATAAAAATTAAAAAAATTTAAATATAAGAGTTCAGAATTTTATTATTCACGAAGTTGAAAATTCAAAGTTCTTTTTCTTCTAAAATATAATAAAAAATAGAAAATTTGCAAGTGGGGGAAAATATTACAAAAAAGATATTTAACATTATTTTTTTCAACGAGGTGACTGTGGAAATAATCTTTATTGTACCTTTCAAGCGGAATGTTTACATTTAGATACAAACAAAAGGGAGACGCCTGAGGTGACTTAGAGGATGAGGAATAATAGAAATGCGATATGCAGGTCAAAACAAGTTGAACGGAAAATTCGATCGAAATTTAATTTATTCTCATCAGTTGTTAACAGTGATTCAAACTATTTAAACGTGTTCATTTTTCTTAATACAAGGCCAGTTGTGTTTTTTAGTTATTAATTAATTTCTCAAAGTGGACATTTTTTTTTTAATTAAAAGTGAATTTAATTTTATTAAAAGTGGATAAAATTTTCTGAAAATAAATTTAGTTTCATTAAAATTTTATTTTATTTAGTTCCATTAAAATTAAATTAAATTTTAATTAAACTTATTAAAATGGAATTTACTTTTATTTAGTTTTATTAAAATAATATTTAATTTTATTTAGTTTAATTAAAATTTTATTTTATTTAGTTTCGTTAAAATTAAATTAAATTTTATTTAGTTTAATTAAAATTAAATTTAATTTAATTTATAAAATAGTTAAATTTTATTAAAATAAATTTCATTTAACTAAAAATAAATTCAATTTACTTAAAAACAATTTGAATTTTACTGAAACGAAATTTACTTTCATTCAAATTAGCCTAAAGTGAAAATACTTTGTTCAATTAAAATTTAACTTTTTTAAAATTTATAAATATGACTTTATTTTCTACCAAATAACAAAAGTGATAAGTTCCATTTTCCTACTATTAAATTATTAAAAATTTAAACCATAATTAAAGTTTCGTTTCAAGTCATCATTTCGGGAGTGTTCGAAAATTTCCAACCCGCGTTCGAGTAATAAATAAGAAAAGTATTTTTCATTCTCTCCTAACCGTTGTTTCGGGAGTGTTCGAAATTTTTACAACCGCGACCGTGCAATAAATAACAAAAAGTATTTTTTTCCTCGCTCTTAAAGTCATTTTCGAAATACTTGAAGTTTTTATAACCTCGATCGAGTAATAAATAACAAAAAGTATTTTTTTCACGCTCTTAAAGTCTCGTTACAAGAGAGTTCGCGAAATTTTATAACTCGTTGTAGAGAAATAGTGTAATAAAAAGAAATTTTTTTCGCGTTATTAATTTTTCGGGAGTGATCGATTTTTTTTTAAATAGTGAACCTACGAATCGAAACTTGGAGAATGGATCATTTTTTGGAACGACTTTTGGGATAAAATCACGTTCAGGATTTCAAGGTTAGTTTATCATAGTAACTAAAATTTCCTTGTATTCTATTTAATTATATATTTTAAAAAATTTCGTTTTTATGATACAATGGATTTTTTAATTGTCTGTATTTATTAATTATTTGAAAGTTAAAAAAATACTTGTATGAAAGTAAAAAAAACTTATATAACAGTAAAAAAAAACTTATATAACAGTAAAAAAACTTATATGAAATTAAAAAACGGGTCATTATTTCCCTAGGGTAGGAAAGAGTACTTTTTTGACCTTACTCACCGGTTTTTTTACCCTAGGGCAATAATGTACACTTTATTGACCTGAGCGGGAAATAAACTACTCATTATTGCTCTAGAGTAATAATTGGCACTTTATTGACCGCTAGGCTATACGGCGACCGTATTACACATAGAAATAATTAAATACATCCCCAAAGAGTTCCAAAAAATTAAAAAATCAGTTTTTTATTGCAAAAAAAAATTTTCTACTTTTTCTACCGGAAGCATAACGTTAATTGTAATAAATTTAGAATTCAATGGGGTAAAATTCCGCATCCCACTCACTACATACATATTGATTCTAAATCAAAATCCCGTAAGATCGCGTGAAAGTTTCCTCTTAACTTCTTCCTCAAAAAAAAAAAAAAATCAAAAAGTAAATGTTGAATGTAATTTGAAAATTGAATTTACACCGTTGCTCCACACTGCACCGGTGGCTTCGATAGATTACCATTTTGAAATTTTTTTTCCTCCTCTTCCATACGTATCATTCGCCTTTCTTGTAAAATTTATCGTCTATTTTAATGTGCGCGGACATTGGGGGAGTGAAAACGAATTTCCCGCGGTTGGGCATTTGTCGTAATGTCTTGTTGCAAATTTATACTCCTTAGCCTCGCGATGTGAATAATTGCATCATGTATGAGATTTACGTAGACTGAGAATTTTTTTTTGTTTTTTTCTTTTTGCAAACAAATGTGCAAAAGCAATCGCCAGCCAGGAACAGATAATTTATTTTCAAGAGACGGAGTTTCAAAAAAATTAAGTGCATTTCTTTGTCCCGGAAGCCAAGACCTTGTTCTCTTTATTCAAAAAAAAAAATTACGATAGTGTAGGGAAGAGACTAATAATTTTTATTCTCAATTAACATAATTTTTATTTTCTTAAATTTTTTATGCACTTTAAGGGAACTTTTTTCAGCACTTTTTCAGTAATATAAATATAATAGAATTGTAATAAATTGATAAATTTTCAACTTAACTCAACACAATAATAATAATAATAATAATAATAAAAATAATAATAATAAAAATAATAATAATAATAATGTTAATAATAATAATAATAATAATGTTAATAATAAAAATAATAATAATAATAATAATAAAAATAATAATAATAATAATAATAATAATAATAATAATAATAATAATAATAATAATAATAATAATAATAACAGTAGTAATAATAGTACTAATAATAATAATAATACATATTTTGTACAATAATAATTAATATTCTAAAGCGTATTAATATATTTTTCGATTTTGAAATTCGAATAACAGGATACATTTAATTTAATTTTAGTGAATAAAAATTTTTTTCCATTATCATTGGCTCAATAAAAGGAGATTCTGTACTTATTTTTATTATCTAATTTTTTTCCAACCCTCCTGGTATACCCATTCGAAATTCAAGAATTGTAAAGCACGCATAAGAAAGTGTCATTACGTTCGAAGGCAACGAACCTTGAATGGAATTAAAGTCTCATTCAAAAGGGATTACTTTCGATTTTCTGAAGAGGTTTAAAAAATGACGCTAGCCTTTTTCGTAGCATTACAATTTTTAAATACTCTTTCAAAAAAATTTATTATGAAATTTTCAACTTGTCATTGTATAATATTTGGATGCATTTAACAAAAATTACTTAGACTTACTTTTGACATTAATTGTCAAAAATGTAATAGAGATTGTTTGCTTTGAATTTAGAATATTAACGATTACAAAATGTGTCTTTAGCTTTGTCATCACATTCCTTCACATCTGTTTATTTAACTATTTACTAAAATCTTAAAAAATTATTATAATTATTATTAAAATATAAATATTATTTTATTATTATTTTTTACTACTACTTTTATTATTATTCTTATTATTTTGTTTCTTCTTATACTTATTTTTTTATATTTTTACTCTTCATTTTTACTATTTTTATATTTTTTACTATTTTTTTACTATTCTTTTTATTATTTAGAATATATTTTTACTCTTCTTATTACGACACTATCAGCCACGCAGCACTTATTTGAAAAATTTGTTTCTTCCAATTTTTGATATTTTTTTCGTCGGGAAATTGGCTGACTCTTAGTAGAGAATGAGTTTAAGACAGTATTAAAGAATACAACATTTAATTTCATTTTTAACATTTTTTTGACACTATCAGCCACTCAGCTGCCATTTGAAAAAAATGTTAAAAATTTGTTTCTTCTAATTTGTGATTTTCTTCCAATTTTTAATATTTTTTTCGTCGGAAAATTGGCTGACTTTTAGTAGGGACTAAGTTTAAGACAGTCTTAAAGAATAGAACATTTAATTTCATTTTTAAAATTTTTTTGACACTATCAGCCACTCAGCTGCCATTTGAAAAAAATTTAAAAAATTTGTTTCTTCTCATTTGTGATTTTCGTCCAATTTTTAATATTTTTTTCGTCGGAAAATTGGCTGACTTTTAGTAGGGACTAAGTTTAAGACAGTCTTAAAGAATAGAACATTTAATTCCATTTTTAAAATTTTTTTGACACTATCAGCCACTCAGCTGCCATTTGAAAAAATTTTAAAAAATTTGTTTCTTCCAATTCTTGATTTTCATCCAATTTTTAATATTTTTTTCGTCGGAAAATTGGCTGACTTTTAGTAGGGACTGAGTTTAAGACAGTCTTAAAGAATAGAACATTTAATTTCATTTTTTAAATTTTTTTGACGCTATCAGCCACTCAGCTGCCGTTTGAAAAAAATGTTAAAAATTTGTTTCTTCTCATTTGTGATTTCCTTCCAATTTTTAATATTTTTTTCGTCGGAAAATTGGCTGACTTTTAGTAGGGACTGAGTTTAAGACAGTCTTAAAGAATAGAACATTTAATTTCATTTTTAAAATTTTTTTGACACTATCAGCCACTCAGCTGCCATTTGAAAAAATTTAAAAAAATTTGTTTCTTCTCATTTGTGATTTTCATCCAATTTTTAATATTTTTTTCGTCGAAAAATTGGCTGACTTTTAGTAGGGACTGAGTTTAAGACAGTCTTAAAAAATAGAACATTTAATTTCATTTTTTAAATTTTTTTGACGCTATCAGCCACTCAGCTGCCATTTGAAAAAAATGTTAAAAATTTGTTTCTTCTAATTTGTGATTTTCTTCCAATTTTTAATATTTTTTTCGTCGGAAAATTGGCTGACTTTTAGTAGGGACTGAGTTTAAGATAGTCTTAAAGAATAGAACATTTTATTCCATTTTAAAAATTTTTTTGACGCTATCAGCCACTCAGCTGCCATTTGAAAAAATTTTAAAAAATTTGTTTCTTCTAATTTTTGATTTTCTTCCAATTTTTAATATTTTTTTCGTCGGAAAATTGGCTGACTTTTAGTAGGGACTGAGTTTAAGACAGTCTTAAAGAATATAACATTTAATTCCATTTTTAAAATTTTTTTGACACTATCAGCCACTCAGCTGCCATTTGAAAAAATTTTAACAAATTTGTTTCTTCCAATTTTTGATATTTTTATCGTCGGAAAATTGTCTGACTTTTAGTAGGGACTGAGTTTAAGACAGTCTTAAAGAATAGAACATTTAATTTCATTTTTAAAATTTTTTTGACGCTATCAGCCACTCAGCTGCCATTTGAAAAAAATTTAAAAAATTTGTTTCTTCTCATTTGTGATTTTCGTCCAATTTTTAATATTTTTTTCGTCGGAAAATTGGCTGACTTTTAGTAGGGACTGAGTTTAAGACGGTCTTAAAGAATATAACATTTAATTCCATTTTTAAAATTTTTTTGACACTATCAGCCACTCAGCTGCCATTTGAAAAAATTTTAAAAAATTTGTTTCTTCTCATTTGTGATTTTCTTCCAATTTTTAATATTTTTTTCGTCGGAAAATTGGCTGACTTTTAGTAGGGACTGAGTTTAAGACAGTCTTAAAGAATAGAACATTTAATTCCATTTTTAAAATTTTTTTGACACTATCAGCCACTCAGCTGCCATTTGAAAAAATTTTAAAAAATTTGTTTCTTCTCATTTGTGATTTTCTTCCAATTTTTAATATTTTTTTCGTCGGAAAATTGGCTGACTTTTAGCAGGGACTGAGTTTAAGACAGTCTTAAAGAATAGAACATTTAATTCCATTTTTAAAATTTTTTTGACACTATCAGCCACTCAACTGCCATTTGAAAAAATTTAAAAAAATTTGTTTCTTCTCATTTGTGATTTTCTTCCAGTTTTTAATATTTTTTTCGTCGGAAAATTGGCTGACTTTTAGCAGGGACTGAGTTTAAGACAGTCTTAAAGAATAGAACATTTAATTCCATTTTTAAAATTTTTTTGACACTATCAGCCACTCAACTGCCATTTGAAAAAATTTAAAAAAATTTGTTTCTTCTCATTTGTGATTTTCTTCCAATTTTTAATATTTTTTTCGTCGGAAAATTGGCTGACTTTTCAGGGTGTCTACAACACCTGGAAAACCTGGAAAACCGGGAAATGTCAGGGAAATTAAAAAGGGCCTGGAAAACCGGGAAATGTCAGGGAAATTTTTTGCAAGTCAGGGAATTTTTTTTTTGAAATACCTACTCTTGAACAATATTTTTAATGCACATAATAATTCGCGTTTCTATTTTATTTTGGTACATGAAATGAATTGGAGACCATCCATAAACACATAATCAAATAGATGCAGATTTTCTATTTAAATTTTGACTCATAGATTATTATGCAAAAGATGTGGACGTGTCTTAATGGATTAAGGTGCGTGAGAAACGTGAAGACTCATTTTGTCAAACCATGTACGTAAGTCAATTACGGTAACTTACATATCTCGCATTCGTCTTACGCACCCGTCTGAGTTGTGCTTCTTCTCGTCCATATTAATAAGTGTGATATGAGCCTTTAACTTCACTTGGATACCTAACCCTACCTGAAAAGGTTTTTAAGTTCAAACTATTTTTTCGTATTTACACGTGAAAAAAAGTACTGTTGGTGCCAAATAAAATGTGATTTATTTATATTATTGTATATTATTAAAAATAAACGCTATATTTATGCATTATTTAAACAACATTTCAATGAATGTTTAATTCGGTAAGTAATTTAAAATTCACCTTTTTTAAATATATATATTACTCATGTATACGAATAACATAACCTATAAATTTTATTTTTATCAAAGAAAATCATACACTCTTAAGTAATAAAGAAATCTTTTACAGTATAACCATAGTAAATAAAATATTTTACTATTATTATTAAAATATTGCCATTTGTAAAAGTATATAATATTTCTTTGTAGGACTAAAAATGGAGAGAAGCAAAAGAAATTCAAAAAAGTGCCAATTCAAAAGTACGTTTACAGAAGACTTTCCTTGGGTACAATCTGTTACTACTAACAATAACTACGCAAAATGCACTTTATGCAACCACACTTTCAGTTTAAGCAACATGGGGAGACAAGCATTAGCAAGTCATGAAAAATCGAAAAAGCACAGTGAAATAATTCGAGTAAAAAATAATACACCATCGATTGTGGCAACTATGCAATCTACATTGCCAATAGACGATGTATCAAATACGAAAAAAGATAATGTGTCAACTGTTATCGAAAAATCTAATACTGCAATTTCGCAGACAAATTTTAAAGCAATAGAAAATGTTTCACAAACACCAAAATCAGAAAATTTTAAAACTTTTTTTACTACAGAAGATATATCCAAGGCAGAAATAATATGGATTCTACATCATGTTTCTCGTCATAATTCCTTGCGTGATATAGAAACTAGTATACCTGTGCTTGCCAAAATGTTTCCCGAAAATGAAAAAATTAAAAAGCTGCAATTAAGCAAATCAAGGTCGTCTTATATAATAAATTATGGATTACATAATTACTTTCGAGAAGAATTATTGAATCAAATTGAGAATTCTGAAGCAGTTGTGATAGGATTTGATGAAACATTCAACAAAATATGTAAAAAGCAGCAAATGGATATTGTCCTTCGGTTTTGGAACGACGTATCCAACGAAGTATCAACTCGTTATTTAACTTCAGCATTTTTAGGACATACACAAGCGATCGATTTTTTACAGTCATTTGAAGACAACATTCCTAAAAATGTATTAAGAAAAGTTATTCAACTGTCAATGGACGGACCAAATGTTAACTTGAAATTTTTTAAAGATCTCGAAGCAAGTCCTGTGTTAAATGAAGAAAATAAAAAGCTTGTTGATATTGGTTCATGTCCATTGCATATTCTTCATAATTCTTTCAAAACAAGCTTTAAAGTTGTAAAATGGGAAATAGTAGATTTCTTAAGAGCGTTGTTTAATTTATTTGATTTTGCTCCTGCGCGTAGAGAAGACTATACGAGAATTACTGGTTCTGATTTATTTCCCAAAAATTTTTGTGGTGTTCGATGGTTAGAAAATGTACCGGTGGCTGAAAGAGCTAGAGAAATCTTACCCCATATCTCGAAATACGTTAAACATGTCAAAGGCACAAAAAATGAACCAACGTGTAAAAGTTTCAATATTGTAAAAATAGGTTTAGATGATGATTTTCTTGACGCACGACTAGCTTTTTTTCAAGCTTTTGCATGCGAATGCGCACCTTTCTTAACCGAATTTCAAACGAATGATCCAAAGGTCCCTTTAATGTACAATTCGCTATTGGTATTGTATTCTGATATTGTAAAGCGAATTGTAAAACCAGATTTAATAAGTAAGTTAGATGATTCTATCCTAAAAATAGATATCCAAAAAGATGAAAACTTATTAACAGCGAATAAAATTAATGTAGGCTATTTAACCAAAGATGCATTAAATGCTTTAAAAAAAACTAAAGATGATTCACAACTCGACACATTATATTTTAAAAACGATTGTCGTTCTATTCTAAAGTCTTTTTTAATTAAAATGAAAGATAAATCGCCATTAAAATATTCTATTTTAAAAGGTTTGTCGAGTTTTGACCCTCTAGTCGCTTTAAATAAAAAAATAGCAAAAAAAAGAATTGCAATAGTTTTAGAGAAGTTCGTTCTTAACAAACTTTTAAGTGCTGCGAAAGCCGAAAAAGTGCAAAAAGAATATGACGACATTATTTCTTTTACAAGCACTATAAATAAACTAAAATCATTTAAAAAGACTGAAAATAAACTAGATAATTTCTGGATTAGTATTGTAGATTTACATGGAACTGATAACTTTAAAAATTTGTATGAATTTATAAAACGTGTAATGATCCTTTCACATGGAAATGCTTCGTTAGAAAGGGGGTTCTCAATAAATAGAGAATGTTTATCAGACAATCAGCAAGAAAAATCATTAATAGCACGGCGAGTTGTATGTGATGCTATTAATGCTATGAAATATCCTTTAACGGATTTTGTAATTGACAAAAAAATGTTACAGTATGTGCGATCATCGTCAAGTTTGTACAGGGAGGATTTAAAACAAATTAAAAAAAATAAAGAAAAAGGAGATGAGCGAGCAAAAAATAACCAACGGATAAAAAACAGTTTTAAAATTTTAGAAGAAAGAAAAAAGACAGTCATGGATGAAGCTGCCAAAGAAACTGCTCGCATAGAGGCTGAAATAGAGGCATTAAAAAAATTCGTTTGTTAAGATGAGACCTATTGTTTTTCAAATCATTGTTCTAAAAAATGTTCATTTTATGTTCGAAATTTATAAATGTTATCAAATAAAAAGTAATTTGCCTTTTAAATAAAAATTTTAAATTAAGCAGTGCATTTTTCGTAACCTCTACGTCTATTCTTAAAACCTGGAAAAAAATTTAGAAGGCATGGAAAACCTGGAAATGTCAGGGAAATTTTTTTCAGATTGGTTGTAGACACCCTGCTTTTAGTAGGGACTGAGTTTAAGACAGTCTTAAAGAATAGAACATTTAATTCCATTTTTAAAATTTTTTTGACACTATCAGCCACTCAGCTGCCATTTGAAAAAATTTTAAAAAATTTGTTTCTTCCAATTTTTGAAATTTTTTTTGTCGGAAAATTGGCTGATTTTTAGCAGGGACTGAGTTTAAGACAGTCTTAAAGAATAGAACATTTAATTCCATTTTTAAAATTTTTTTGACACTATCAGCCACTCAACTGCCATTTGAAAAAATTTTAAAAAATTTGTTTCTTCTCATTTGTGATTTTCATCCAATTTTTAATATTTTTTTCGTCGTAAAATTGGCTGACTTTTAGCAGGGACTGAGTTTAAGACAGTTTCAAAGAATAGAACATTTAATTTCATTTTTTCAATTTTTTGACACTTTCAGCCACTCAGCTGCCATTTGAAAAATTTTAAAAAGTTTGTTTCTTCCAATTTTTGAAATTTTTTTCGTCGGAAAATTGTCTGACTTTTAGTAGGGACTGAGTTTAAGACAGTCTTAAAGAATAGAACATTTAATTCCATTTTTTAAATTTTTTTGACACTATCAGCCACTCAACTGCCATTTGAAAAAATTTTTAAAAATTTGTTTCTTCTCATTTGTGATTTTCTTCCAATTTTTAATATTTTTTTCGTCGGAAAATTGGCTGACTTTTAGTAGGGACTGAGTTTAAGACAGTCTTAAAGAATAGAACATTTAATTTCATTTTTTCAATTTTTTGACACTTTCAGCCACTCAGCTGCCATTTGAAAAATTTTAAAAAAATTGTTTCTTCCAATTCTAGAAATTTTTTTTGTCGGAAAATTGTCTGACTTTTAGTAGGGACTGAGTTTAAGACAGTCTTAAAGAATAGAACATTTAATTTCATTTTTAAAATTTTTTTGACGCTATCAGCCACTCAGCTGCCATTTGAAAAAATTTTAACAAATTTGTTTCTTCTCATTTGTGATTTACTTCCAATTTTTAATATTTTTTTCGTCGGAAAATTGGCTGACTTTTAGTAGGGACTAAGTTTAAGACAGTCTTAAAGAATAGAACATTTAATTTCATTTTTTAAATTTTTTTGACGCTATCAGCCACTCAGCTGCCGTTTGAAAAAAATGTTAAAAATTTGTTTCTTCTCATTTGTGATTTCCTTCCAATTTTTAATATTTTTTTCGTCGGAAAATTGGCTGACTTTTTATAGGGACTGGGTTTAAGACGTTCTTAAAGAATAGAACATTTAATTCTATTTTTAAAATTTTTTTGACACTATCAGCCACTCAGCTGCCATTTGAAAAAAATGTTAAAAATTTGTTTCTTCTCATTTGTGATTTCCTTCCAATTTTTAATATTTTTTTCGTCGGAAAATTGGCTGACTTTTAGTAGGGACTGAGTTTAAGACATTCTTAAAAAATAGAATATTTAATTTTATTTTTTCAATTTTTTTGACACTATCAGCCACTCAGCTGCCATTTGAAAAAATTTAAAAAAATTTGTTTCTTCTCATTTGTGATTTTCATCCAATTTTTAATATTTTTTTCGTCGAAAAATTGGCTGACTTTTAGTAGGGACTGAGTTTAAGACAGTCTTAAAAAATAGAACATTTAATTTCATTTTTTAAATTTTTTTGACGCTATCAGCCACTCAGCTGCCATTTGAAAAAAATGTTAAAAATTTGTTTCATCTAATTTTTGATTTTCCTCCAATTTTTAATATTTTTTTTGTCGGAAAATTGGCTGACTTTTAGTAGGGACTGAGTTTAAGACAGTCTTAAAGAATAGAACATTTAATTCCATTTTTAAAATTTTTTTGACACTATCAGCCACTCAGCTGCCATTTGAAAAAATTTTAAAAAATTTGTTTCTTCTAATTTTTGATTTTCTTCCAATTTTTAATATTTTTTTCGTCGGAAAATTGGCTGACTTTTAGTAGGGACTGAGTTTAAGACAGTCTTAAAGAATAGAACATTTAATTTCATTTTTAAAATTTTTTTGACGCTATCAGCCACTCAGCTGCCATTTGAAAAAATTTTAACAAATTTGTTTCTTCTCATTTGTGATTTTCTTCCAATTTTTAATATTTTTTTCGTCGGAAAATTGGCTGACTTTTAGTAGGGACTGAGTTTAAGACAGTCTTAAAGAATAGAACATTTAATTTCATTTTTAAAATTTTTTTGACGCTATCAGCCACTCAGCTGCCATTTGAAAAAAATGTTAAAAATTTGTTTCTTCTCATTTGTGATTTTCGTCCAATTTTTAATATTTTTTTCGTCGGAAAATTGGCTGACTTTTAGTAGGGACTGAGTTTAAGACGGTCTTAAAGAATATAACATTTAATTCCATTTTAAAAATTTTTTTGACACTATCAGCCACTCAGCTGCCATTTGAAAAAATTTTAAAAAATTTGTTTCTTCTAATTTTTGATTTTCTTCCAATTTTTAATATTTTTTTCGTCGGAAAATTGGCTGACTTTTAGTAGGGACTGAGTTTAAGACAGTCTTAAAGAATAGAACATTTAATTTCATTTTTTAAATTTTTTTGACGCTATCAGCCACTCAGCTGCCATTTGAAAAAAATGTTAAAAATTTGTTTCTCCTAATTTTTGATTTTCTTCCAATTTTTAATATTTTTTTCGTCGAAAAATTGGCTGACTTTTAGTAGGGACTGAGTTTAAAACAGTCTTAAAGAATAGAACATTTATTTTCATTTTTTAAATTTTTTTGACGCTATCAGCCACTCAGCTGCCATTTGAAAAAATTTTAACAAATTTGTTTCTTCTCATTTGTGATTTACTTCCAATTTTTAATATTTTTTTCGTCGGAAAATTGCCTGACTTTTAGAAGGGACTAAGTTTAAGACAGTCTTAAAGAATAGAACATTTAATTTCATTTTTTAAATTTTTTTGACGCTATCAGCCACTCAGCTGCCGTTTGAAAAAAATGTTAAAAATTTGTTTCTTCTCATTTGTGATATTTTTATCGTCGGAAAATTGTCTGACTTTTAGTAGGGACTGAGTTTAAGACAGTCTTAAAGAATAGAACATTTAATTTCATTTTTAAAATTTTTTTGACGCTATCAGCCACTCAGCTGCCATTTGAAAAAAATGTTAAAAATTTGTTTCTTCTAATTTGTGATTTTCTTCCAATTTTTAATATTTTTTTCGTCGGAAAATTGGCTGACTTTTAGTAGGGACTGAGTTTAAGACAGTCTTAAAGAATAGAACATTTAATTCCATTTTTAAAATTTTTTTGACACTATCAGCCACTCAGCTGCCATTTGAAAAAATTTTAAAAAATTTGTTTCTTCTCATTTGTGATTTTCTTCCAATTTTTAATATTTTTTTGTCGAAAAATTGGCTGACTTTTAGTAGGGACTGAGTTTAAGACAGTCTTAAAGAATAGAATATTTAATTTCATTTTTTAAATTTTTTTGACGCTATCAGCTACTCAGCTGCTATTTGAAAAAAATGTTAAAAATTTGTTTTTTCTAATTTTTGATATTTTGGTCTTCTGAAAGTTACCTGACTTTTAGATGGGACTGAGTCTTAGACTGTCTAAAAGTGTAGATAGATGGAATAGATTTCGTCGTTCTTATTCAGCACTGTAGTGATTAATTATCTTTTCAGGCAAAAAGATTTTATTAGTTCTATGACTGTAGATGATTTAGGTGATAAAAGAAATTCCAAAAGGGATTATAAAAAGAATTATGTTGAATGTAAAAAAAATTTTCTCGACTTAAACATTTTTTCTAAATATTCTATTGATTTTTTTCTTTAGGTACTGTAAAAAACCGTTTTATGAATTTTATTTTTCGTTTTCGAAAAAACGTTGCTATTTTGAGTCGCAAAGCAGTGATATTAACATTTTGCTTTAAAGTATTATTTAAATTTCAATTCTCAATTACTGGAAATTTAATACAAGTTTAAACAATTACTTTTCTGATATTAATTTTTTTGAATTCTATTATTAATAATTTCTAATTGAAATAATTAAAATTTCTCTATTTTTAAATTTCCCGATATTAATTTCTTGAAATAGATTATTATTAGTATTATTATTATTATTATTATTATTTTTATTATTATTTTTATTATTATTGGTTTTATTATTCTTTTTATTTTTAATATTATTATTATTATTATTATTTTTATTATTATTTTTATTATTATTGGTTTTATTATTCTTTTTATTTTTAATATTATTATTATTATTTTTATTATTATTTTTATTATTATTGGTTTTATTATTCTTTTTATTTTTAATATTATTATTATTATTTTTATTATTATTATTATGTGTGAAAATTGAAATTGAAAATTATTGATCACCGCTTAAAGTGAAGACATTTTGTCGCATCTCGTCGATGTCATCGCTACAAATACACACATATGTATCGAAAGTATTTTCTATTAAATATATGCATAGAGGCAAAGTTGCGGCGAGGACTGAGCATCTTATTCGCTTCTTAACATCAGAGGCTTATATCTAGTTCATTGCCAAGAAGGAAACCCTAAGCATATTATTACTTAAAGCTGACTCGTTCCTCAAAGTCGAGGTGTTTTCAACTATACATACATATGTTCTAGAAAAAATTTTTTTTGGAAATCAATAGATTAATTCAAAAAGAAAAAAATTCTTATCCTTATCTCCAAAACTACTTTTCAAATAAAAAGCATCCAATCTCAAATTTCGTATCATATTTTTTCAGCTATTAATTTTCAAGAGTTCAATGAACTTCTCTATCGGCAAATAATATTCATCAAAGAACTGGAAAAATGGATTTTCGATGCATTCCTTGGTTTTACATTTTTGAATGCACAATACAGAAGCATCAAAGTAGGGCAAATCATCATGTTTATGTGTAGGAGGAAACGAGGCGCACACTCTTTCTCTCACTCTCGCGTTGTATTAGTGCATATAATGTAAGTAGAGGCAAAGTAGGTATTCCTTGTTTTATTGCTGCTTCAAAGAAATACATTAGAAGTCAAGTTATATGGGTGTAATTTAAAAATTGTGAAATGTACATTTCAAAAAAAAAAAAAAAATGGAAAAAAAACAGGGGCGTATAAGTAGCCATCATTAGAGTCTTTTGCTGCCGTATACAGCAATTTGTAATGAATGAATAAACTTCACATATTTACTTGATATTTTAATAACAAAACATTTCATCAACTTTAAAACGGAAAATTATTATCATCAGCTCAAACACTGAATTCCTAATGATAAGAATTACAAATTCAAAACTACATTTCACATTTAAATGCGATCGTCTCTTTTATTTTATGTGCCACTTTTAGGAATGTAAATTTCCACGTTTGTAAAATTAATTTTTATCGTCTGGCAAGTATATTAATATATACTAATATTAATAATAATAATAATAATAATAATAATAATAATAATAAGAATTATAATAAGAATAATAATATGAATAATAAGAATAAGAGTAATAATATGAATAATAAAAATAATAATATGAATAATAAAAATACTAATAATATGAATAATAAAAATAATAATAATAATAATAATAATAATAATAATAATCATGATAATAATAATAATAGTGTTATAAAAAATAGTTCAATATTGATAAATAAATTTTTGTGCATACAGTTCATGTAAAAAGACAATAAAAATAAATTTAGTGAATAATAGTAGAAAACTTGATAAATTCAGTACGCAGTTAATTTTAAACTTGTATTTATTTTTGTTGTGTTATTTATTTAAAAATAAAAAATTGCTATTTTGAGAATTCAAGTAAAACTGTTGCAAACTTTGAAGGATTAGAAAGAATAGTAACAGTTGCCAACAATATTATTGTTTTAACGGTTCTTGTCAACGATTTGTTAAGTTTTCATTCTTTTAGCATTTTCTCTCTCTCAGCGCGTGTATATGTTTATTGTTGTTTTATTATTATTTATTAATATTTATTCGAAATCTCCTGACATTGAAATATTTCAAATTTACTAAACAAAAATAAAAATATAATTTTTTTTCTCGACAAGAAAATTAAAAATTTAACCGAGACGAAATTTTTTTTTTTATTAAAACTAGAAAAAAATGAATGTAAATCTAAAGGAAAAGAAATATAATATGCGTTTGATAATTCATATGAAGTTAAAGAAAATTGACCTCTGGAGGGAGTCGAAAATGAATTTTTATCATTATTGCTTATAAACGTTATAATATGTGGTTTGGTGAAATTATATCTCCACCTTCGTGTACCTTTACCTACAGGTATGTTGTTCACGTGAAAGGTAAAAACTTCATAGTCGCTCGAGTTTTTCTTTTTTCTCAGGCGTTCGTTCGGTCGGTCGGTCGAGCAAAAGGCATTTGCTCGCACTTCCTCGAGAGTCATTCCAACGTCCGCGCTCGAAGGAACCGCCAGGGATTTCTAACGGTATCTAACCTTTATAGATCCATCGCATGATCTCTATCAAACTCTTTACTTCCGTTTTAGATTTTCATTACACAAAAAAAGAAGAAAAAAAAATCTCCTTCATCACTTAAAACTTATATACAATTTAACAGTCTTCATTCTTTTTTGTTCCCTCACAATGTGAGATTAATTAGATAACAAAAAAAAGAGAAAGAAGTAAAAGAAAATTAATAATCCCTGACATTGATCCACTTTTCAATTGGTTTACTAATTTTGTCCGACCTCCGATTAACGAGTGTTTCAAAGATCCTTTGTTCCACGAATTATCTCTCATATCGTGTGTGTGGGGGAATTTTTTTCTTCTTTAAATTATAAGATTTTTTTCTAAATTGAAAATTAGAGGGGGGAAAGAGGAGAATTAATTCTTTTTGTATAAATGATTGGAAACAATGAACAGTTTATGATTTTTTTTAGTGAACGGAATTATGGAGTATTTAGAAAAGAGAATAAAATGATCAATTTTGGTGTTAATTTTTACAATTAATGAAATTTTAGTTTATTAAATTTTCTTTATAATAATTAAAGACGACCAAGTAAAAAAATCATTATTTTATATTAGGAGAATTTATATTATACTTCTTAAAAATTATTTTCATTTTTTCAATTCAATTATTATTTTCAAAAATTTTTAACTACAATTTTACTTTATATCTATTATTTTTGATAATAATTAATCAATCAATTTCACCATATTTCAATTATTCCTAAATTCTTTAATTAAATGCATATTAGAAAATAAAAACATCAAATACTATTCGAAAAATTCAATTCAACTTTTTCAAACATATTAATTTTGAAAATTCAATTATTTCCAAAAAGTTCGCTCTATATGTTTTAAATATTGAGTTATAATCACAAATTTTAACTGAAATTCATTTTTATGAAATGGAAATCAATTTTTATTAGAAAATTCTACAAGAATTTAATTATTTAGATGCAAAAGTAAATAAATAATTGAATAATTGAATGTTTCTCAAAATTCAATTCTCATTAAAATTTGTAATAACAAATTTTTTAATAATTCAATTCTTTTGTCGAATTTTATTCAAAATTTGCAAGAACATAATTACTTTTTCAAGGAATTCAATTATAATTGTATGAAAAATAATTGAAACGCTGCGATGAGTTTTATGAGAATTTTCAAATTTATTCGTTTACAATTCAATTTTACAAAATTTCAATTATTCGAAAATTCTGCAATTAAATATATATTTTGAAAAATAAAAACTTGAAAGAATTTTAATAAAAATCCTATTAAAGTTTTAAAAAGAATTAATTCTACAGAATTTTTTTGTGAAAAATATGAAAAATTAAGAATTTCAATGATTTTAGTTTGAACCATTTTGAGGAATTTAATTTTTTCTAAAAATCCACGTTATAATGGTTTTAACACTAAAAAAATACTACAAATACTAAAATTTTAACTGAAATTCGTTTTTAAAACAAAAGTTATTGGTAAATTCTACGAGAATTCAATTATTTAAATACAAAAATAAATAATTTATTAATTTCATGTTTCTTGAAATTAAATTCTCATAAAAAATATTAACAAATTTTTGAAATCATTAAATTCTTTGGACTTTTAATAAGATTTTTAAGAATAATTACATTTTTCGAGTAATTTGATTAAAATTGCATTAAAAATAATTTGAAATTCTGGAATGAGGTTCATTATTTATGAAAATAATTGAATTCCTAAAAGAATTTTATTATTTATAAAAATAATTGAATCCCTGTAGAAATGTTATTATTTATGAAAATAATTGAATTATTACAAAGAAATTTATTGAAAAATTTGTAAATAATTGAATTATTTTAGAAATTTTTATTATTTATGAAAATAATTGAATGTTTGCGTAGAATTGTATTGAAATTTTATTGATTAAAATTGCATTAAAAATAATTGAAATTGTGCAATGAGTTTTATTATTTATGAAAATAATTGAATTTCTAAAAGAATTTTATTATTTACAAAAATAATTGAATCCCTGTAGAAATGTTATTATTTATGAAAATAATTGGATTATTACAAAGAAATTTATAAAAAATTTTGTAAATAATTGAATTCTTTTAGAAATTTTTATTATTTATAAAAAGAATTGAATGTTTGCGTAGAATTGTATTAAAATTTTATTCAATAATGGAATTCTATTGGAAAATTTTATTGAAATAGTAGAAGCTAAATTCGTTGATTGAATTTTTCCAAATCGTTGACTTTGGTGTTTTATTCAAAATAAAATTTCATTCATAATTAAAAATAACACCAACATTTTTATTATTTTTAATAATTTTATTATTTGAATCCTTTTTGGTGTTAATTTAATCCTAGAGGGCTTAAGCTGTTGCCGATTATTTTAATCCATTCTGGTATTATTTTAACACCTCGCGTTTTACTTATGAAAAAAAAATCCCAATTGAAACATTAATAATAAATCTCGCCATTGAAACGGATTAGCCTCATTGTCGTAAATCACAATTTTTATCCTTTATCCCCTCTCTCTCTCTCTCTATGACTGGATAGAATGTTTTTCTCCTGCTGCGCGCTGAAGAGAGATGCAATAAAAAGAAATGGGCGGCAATTTGAAATGTGTTGAAAAATGATTTTTTTTTACCTGTAAAAAGAGCATGAAGCAGACCCACTGATAGTACCTATACTCCTTCCTCTCGCTGCGCGCATAAAGCTTGGAGTTGTCGACCCCAGGGAAAGGCACCTCCGACCCTTCCTTCTTCTTGTAAGCCGCGGTAATCGTGTAAGTACTGTGAATCCAACAATAGGTGTTGAGCACATCCTCAGGCAAGTCTTTACTGTGAATACAGTCAATTGGATTGCCGACATATTGCCTTGTGGTGACAATCAATGAAAAGCCAATCAACAATATCACTGTTAAACTGTAATGCAAGCGGAATACAGCCGTGTCAATGTGAATATGCGAGACCTTTATTAGACTCTTCAGACCGCGAAATATGTCCAACATCTTAATTGCTGACCTTTGTCATCTCACGATCCTAATCATCACAGTCTTGGTCTCTTCTTTTTCTGATGCTCTTTCTTTTCTTTTTTTTTTGCTGTTTCTGTTCTTCTTTCTTTCTTTTTGTTTCTCCCAAATCGATTTTGATTCTTGGTTAGGTGATTTTGATTCTTGGCTGATTGATTTTGATTCTTAGCTGAATTTTAATTTTCAGCTGTTTGATTATGATTCTTAGCTGAATTTTAATTTTCAGCTGTTTGATTATGATTCTTAGCTGAATTTTGGTTCTCAGCTGTTTGATTATGATTCTTAGCTGAATTTTGATTTTCAGCTGTTTGATTATGATTCTTAGCTGAATTTTGGTTCTCAGCTGGTTGACTTTGATATTCAGCTGATTAACTTTGATATTCAGCCGGCTGACTTTGATTATTCAGCTAGTCAACTTTGGTATTCAGCTAGTCAACTTTGGTATTCAGCTAGTCAACTTTGGTATTCAGCTAGTCAACTTTGGTATTCAGCTGGTTAGCTTTAATATTCAGTTGGTCGATTTTAATTCTCAACTTGTTAACTTTGATATTTAGCTGATTGACCTTAATTCTCAACTGGTTAACTTTGATTTTCAACTGACTGACTTTGATTCTCAGTTGGTCGATTTAAATTCTCAGCTGGTCGATTTAAATTCTCAGCTGGTCGACTGAAATTCTCAGCTGGTCGACTGAAATTCTCAGCTGGTCGACTTAAATTCTCAACTAGTCGACGAGGAACACACTCTTTCGTCCTCTTTTCCTTCCTCCCTCGTCGACTTCGATTCTCAGCTAGTCGACGAGGAACACACTGTCGCTGATGATAATAGGGAATTTCGATGACCTCCAAGGAGGCATCTCCTTAATCCCTCAACCAAACACAATAACTCTCCTCTTCTTTTGCACATTCTTCTCACCTATTCAATCCCTTTTCCGTCATCAATGAAGTTTTATCCAATTTTCCCCGCCTCCATTCCTTTCCTTTCATGACTGTTCCTTAATTTTCAGTACAATTCACTGAGTTATTCATGTTGTCTTACAAACAGTATTTTATTGACAAAATTTGGTACCAAAAGTAGATTCCTTGCAAAATTTGGTAACAAAAATAGTAGCTCTGCAAAATTTGGTACCCAAAACTAGTTGCTCTGCAAAATTTGGTACCAAAACTAGTTGCTCTGCAAAATTTGGTACCAAAACTAGTTGCTCTGCAAATTGCGGTACCAAAACTAGTGTCTTTGCAAAATTCCGGACCAAAAACAGTTCTGTCTACAAAATGCGGTACCAAAAATAGTTTCATGCAAAATTGGGTACCAAAAATAGTTCCTTGCAAAATTGGGTACTAAAAATAGTTGCTCTGCAAAATTTGATACCAAAACTAGTTGCTCTGCAAAAATTGGTACCAAAACTAGTTGCTCTGCAAAATTTGATACCAAAACTAGTTGCTCTGCAAAATTTGGTACCAAAACTAGTGTCTTTGCAAAATTTCGGACGAAAATCAGTTTCTCTACAAAATGCGGTACCAAAAATAGTTTTATGCAAAATTGGGTACCAAAAATAGTTCCTTGCAAAATTGGCTACCAAAAATAGTTCCTTGCAAAATTGGGTACCAAAAATAGTGTCTTGCAAAATTTGCTACCAAAAATAGTTCCTTGCAAAATTTTCGTACCAAACAAATACTTTCTCGCGATATTTTGTCTCCAAAAATACTTCCTTGTGAAATACTTTCTTGTAGAACTTTTTCTTTCTCCAAAGAAAGAATCTTCTTCTTGTAATTTTCTGTTTGTTTTGCCAGTGAAATTTTCAAAGTTGACAATATTTCGTTTATTCTATTTCTATTGTTTTTTCTGTTTCTTCTTTTGTTACAAGTATTTAATATGTCATGATTCGGGCCAACTAGTCGAGTCTCCTTGAGGAATGATGACTATTCTTGAGAGATGCCAAGCCATGGATGTCACTCATCGTCGTGTTTCTCTTCAGGGTCTTTGGAGACATTAAACTTGACACTTGGGGAGGGATTTTCTTCGTGGGGCGAAAATTTCTTTGCTTTAAAATTTATTTGCGTTTATAATGTCTGTGTTTGTGTGTGGATGTGTGTGTGGATGCAATTTCGGAATGATTCGACACTTTTTTTTCTCGTTGAATGAACACTTTTTTGGGAGGGTATTATTGAAGGAAAATGTTTGGCATCAATAATAATTGAGGGAGAATGGTTCCGTTTGGCATGATTCGGAAAAGTACTCTATTCTATAGAAAGGAAAATTTTATTATATGGTTCTTTCGAATGAATCACTGAATTTAGGTTCGACTCTTTTTCTTAATAAATTATTATTATTATTATTATTATTATTATTATTATTTTTATTATTATTATTATTATTATTATTATTATTATTATTATTATTATTATTATTATTATTATTATTATTATTATTATTATTATTATTATTATTATTGTTCGCTATTAAATTCGAAGTTGTTTTATTTGGAATCTTATTGTTTTTGGTTAGTAAAGTCGGAATAGAAACAAAATGATCTAAATTGACCTTTAGATGACGGTTTTTTGCCTTTATCGAATCATTTAATACTAGAGAAAACCCACTTCCCCCAAAAATACCTCTTGGAAAAATTTCTACACTGAAAAAAAAATTTATTTGATTCAAATAACCGATTATTTGCCTATAATCAAATAAATATTTACTTGAATCAAATAATTTTTATTTGAATCAATTAATTAGTATTTGCTTCAAACACTGAAATATTTGATTCAAATACAATTTATTTGATTGATGCTGAAATATTTGATTCAAGTACAATTTATTTGATTCGAATAAAAATTATTTGATTCAAGTAAATATTTATTTGATTATAGACAAATAATCGGTTATTTGAATCAAATACATTTTTTTTCAGTGTAAATTTAAACATCCTTTGAGTATTATTGTTATTATTATTTGTATTCCCCTTTTCGAAGAACAAAAATCAATCTCCATTTTCCATTTTGCCAGAATTTTTCAACTTGACATTCTCATGTCATTTGTCTGGTCGCTTCTTCCCTAGTCACCTTTCTTTGTCGTCTTGAACAACTCTCTTTTTTTCTATTTTCAAAGTTTCGTGACAAGTTTTTTTTATTTTATTTTTTTTTGTCGTTTGGATATTTGTCTTTTTTTTGTTTTTAACCCTTCGTGTTCTAATTCTGGCTGCCGATGCGGTGCGGTGCGATGCATTAGCTCTTTGAGTTTTGTCTTGACGTTTTCTTGTTGAGGAGAGAGAATTTCAAAGAGACGGATTTCCCCTAGCATCATCATAATCATCATCAGCATCATTCGTGGTAAAATGCCGATGGCCGCGCGCGCTTTACTGGAAAGCAGGACCAGCTGCCCGTTTCGTTTTGTAATTTTGTTTGATGTGCGTGCCATTCTATTTTAGCTTAACCGTGTGTACAACTGCACTTTGCTACCAGTGTGACCAAACGAGCTTAGCGTGTAACGTCAGAGAGTAAATCTTTGAGGACAAAATACAGAAATAGAGCAACATGACTAAATCTTCTTTTTCTACACTACTTCTACATTATATTAATGTTCGTCGTACATTTTAACCGTCTTTCTCTGTCTTCTGTGTCTTCTCTATTTTTTCTCTTTCCTTTTTTTTGTTTTCTTTTCTCCATTACTTTACTTCGTTCTTTTCTCTCTTTTTTTTCTCTTCATTCTTTACTCTCATTTATTTTTTTCTCTTAATTCTTTTCTCTCTTTTTTTCTTTTTTTCTCTTCGTTCTTTTCTCTCTTTTTTTTCTCTTCATTCTTTACTCTCATTTATTTTTTTCTCTTAATTCTTTTCTCTCTTTTTTTCTTTTTTTCTCTTCATTCTTTTCTCTCATTTATTTTTTTCTCTTCATTCTTTTCTCTCATTTATTTTTTTCTCTTTTATTCTTTACTCTCTCTCTCTCTTTTCTTTTTTCTCCCTTCTTTCTTTTATCTCTGTTTTCTTTTCTCCCTTCTCTACTTTCTCTATTTTGTTTCTTTTCTCCTTTCTCTACTTTCTCTCTTTTGTTTCTTTTATCTTTTTTGCGTTTTTTCTCTATTCTTTTTTTTCTCCCATTTGCGGTTTTTCTCCATTCTTTCTTTTCTCCCTTTTGCGGTTTTTCTCTATTCCTTCTTTTCTCCTTTTTGCGTTTTTTCTCGTTTTTTTCTTTTCTCCCTTTTGCCTTCTTTTCTCTCTATTTTTCTCTCTACTTTCTTTTCTCTTTTCTCTCATTTCCCCCCTTCTCTCTTTTTTCTATTTTTTCTTTCTCTATTTTTCCTCTTCCCTCTTAAAAAAAAATATTAAGTGATAAAAAAAAGAAAAGTGGCTCTCTTTCTCTTTTCCTTAATTCGCGAAAACTTTCGATCAATTTATCTTTCCGGTATTACCACACATTGCCATCGACTTTTGCCAACAATCTCTCCACCCTCCATTACCCTAATTGTACCAATTTTATAATCCAATCGAACATGAAACAGATGCTTGAAGAACTTTTTTTTCATTCTAAATACACCATATGCACTATTAGTTGTTCTTTTTTTCCCCCAATTAATTCTATGCCAAGAGAAAAAAATTTTCTAACCCCAAAAAAAATCTATTCTTTTCCAAAAAAATAAAGAAGCAAAAAAAGTAGAAAAAAGTTACTCTTCTAAATGAGCAAAAAAAATCCACTAATTAAAAACTAAAAAATTGGTAGAAATTTTAATTAAATTAATAAAAATCAAATTGATTTAATGTTTGTATTTCTTTTCTCATTCGAAAATATTAACAACTTTAAATTAATTAAAATTAATTTGATTTAATTTTTGTATTTCTTTTCTCATTCGGAAATATTAAGGACTTTAAATTAATTGAAATTAATTTGATTTAATTTTTGTTTTTCTTTTCTCATTCTGAATGATTAGAGTTAACGACTTCTAATTAACTAAAATTAATTTTGATTTAATTAATTTAATTTTTGTTTTTCTTTTCCCATTCGGAAATATTACGACTTTCCACAAAGTACAAATTTAGAGAGCCAATAAATTGAGCAGGATATTTACAGGTTATTTATACAAAGAATGAAGAAGTAGAATGCTGGAAATAAATTTTTTTTCTCTTTTTAAATTAGACAATTAGGATTGTGTCAAAAAGTTGTCTAAACTGATTTCCAAAAAAACTTTATGGGTATTATCGGCAATAAGTCTTTAAAAACTAAGTACCAATAAATGTCACATTATATTCAAAATTATCGCTATATGCAACTATTTTAAAACCAAGGGAAGACAGATGCATCACATAAATTGGAATACAAAACGTTTGGGAGCGTTTCAGTAACATTACAAAAACAAAACAACACGGGGGAAAATGTTATCCGCACTAATATGGTTGCAGCTCTAAAGTAAATATTGCGCTTTCGGATATTTTCGTCCGGTGAAAATTATTTTCCTGCACTTTTATTATTAATAATATTCTATTATTAATAATAATTCATTATATTGTGGGAAATATTGTTAATATTTTTATTAATATTTTTTTGTTATTATTTTTATCGTCGTTCGATTTTTTATTGAATTTTTCATCAAATCAAATTTTACTCCACATAATAATACACTGAAAAAAAATTGATTTCATTCAAATAACCGATTATTTGACTATTATCAAATAAATATTTACTTGAATTAAATAATTTTTATTTGAATCAATTAAATAATGTTTGCTTCAAATAATGAAATATTTGATTCAAATACAATTTCATTGACTCCATTAAATATTATTTGATTCAAGCAAATATTTATTTGATAATAGTCCAATAATCGGTTATTTAAATCAAATAAATTTTTTTTCAGTGTAATAATGATAATAAATAATAATAATAATAATCGTAATAAATTTTTCAATTATTTTACCATCGTACGAAATGAAAAAAGGAAACAAAAAAATAATTTTAATAATAATAATAATAATAATCGTAAAAAATTCTTCAATTATTTTACCTTTGTACGAAATGAAAAAAGTAAACAAAAAAATAATTTTAATAATAATAATAATAATAATCGTAATAAATTTTTCAATTATTTTACCAACGTAAGAAATTAAGAAAGAAAACAAAAAAATAATTTTAATAATAATAATAATAATAATAAAAATCGTAATAAATTTTTCAATTATTTTACCAACGTACGAAATTAAGAAAGAAAACAAAAAAATAATTTTAATAATAATAATATAATAATAATAATAAAAATAATAACAACAATAATAATAATAATAATAATCACAATAATCATAATAGTAACAATAAAAAGTTATAGGAATCGGAAAATATAAACGATTTTGAAACGAGAATCGCCAGAAAATTTGGCAAGAGAAACAAAGCAATCATAATTAGCGGGAGTTTATAAAGAAGACAAATTTAGAATAAGCATTGAATGAAAATGTAACATTTAAAAAGAGCAATCGTGGACAATAAAGGCACGTAGATTTTATGAAAACCATTAAATTCTACCGAAATAGTTTTGAGCAGAAATTATCTAAACACTCTCTGGTGATCGAAATTGCCGCCCACCGATTACAAATTTCCTGCTCAATATCGAAAAAAAATTGTAGGTCTCAAAAAAAAATAAATAAAATAAATAACTTGAAAAAATTTAATTGAAATTCATTTAGGAATTTTTTTTAAATTGCAACAATGATTCTTAAATTTAAAAAATAAATTCTAATAAACGAAAGTCCTAAATAATCACAAGTTCTTCTTAATTAAATATTTTTTAATTGATTTTGTTAATTAAATTGTCTGGGAAAATTGTTTTACTTTTAATTATTTTCCTCAGTTGGCGGATTTTGTATTTTTTTACTTTCACTTTCATTTTCACATTGACAGATTTTTTTTCACTTTCATTTTTACTTTCACTTTAAGAGATTTTTCTTTTCCTTCTTATTTTCACTATCACTTTGACAGATTTCTATTTTTACTGTCATTTTAATTTTCACTTTCAATCTCGATTTTTTTTTACTTTCTTTTTCATAGAATTCAAGTGAAAATGAAAAATAAAATATATCATGGTAAAGATAAAAATAATCTAAAAATAAAAGAGAAAATTGAAATTATTTATTCATTTTTTAAAGTAAATTCAAAAAAAATAAAGTATAGAAAGTGAAAATAGAAAATCTTAAAAGCAGAAGTGAAAATTGAAGTCAAAATAAATATTTTGCAAAGTAGAAGTGAAAATTGAAGTCAAAATAAATATTTTGCAAAGTAGAAGTGAAAATGAAAGTCAAAATAAAAATTTTGTAAAGTAGAAGTGAAAATAAAAGTCAAAATAAAAATTTTCCAAAGTAAAAGTTAAAATGAAAGTGGAAATAAAAATTTTTTTAAAGTAGAAGTGAAAGTGAAGGTCAAAATAAAAATTTTGTAAAGTAGAAGTGAAAATGAAAGACAAAATAAAAATTTTGCAAAGTAAAAGTGAAAATTAAAGTGGAAATAAAAAGTTTTTTAAAATAAAAGTGAAAATGAAAGTGAAAATAAAATTTTTGTTGAAATAGAATGAAAATTAAAAAACAATTCGTCAAAGTAAAAAATGAAAATGATATTCAAATTCGAAATGAAGTTGCATAATCAGTCACTAGAAAAGAAAAATTTATTTTGCAAGAGATATTAAAAAAAACTATTCAAAAAACAATTAATGAGTTTGTTCAAAGAAGAAATCTAATCGACGTATTAATTATTAAAAAAAATTCGACAATAAATGAAAATTGAAAAGCAATTAAAATAAAATTGCACTAAAAGAAAATGATTGTAATTGCTGGCCAAATGCCCGGGGAAAATGAAAAGAGAATAGGCTCCAAGGAAGTCTATATTATTGATCGTTTATTAACCCGAGACTAATAAAGCGAGTCTCTGGATCGTAAAATTTGGAATGAACCGACGTCTGCTGCTTTACATTGCAACTAAAGAGAGAAAGATAGAGAGAGAGAGAGAAATTTAAATCTCTCGAGATATTTAGTTATCGTATAAGTTAATTTTTGTGCACATGAAAGGTTAATCGTTGTAGTCAATACCCGGAAAAGAGTTGCTCTCATCAATTTGTCAGCGATGGCAGTAAACTCCCTCAAGTTAAAATAAAGTCCGCTAACCGCTTTTCAATAGAACATTATGCATTACCACTCAACAGTCATCACATTTCATTCTGAAAATGTAAAATTGAAATTCTATTCCAAAAGACTGTATTTGCATTGCCAACTAATAGACCAACAATCAAGACAGTTGCAGTGCATTACAAATGGCAGATGTTTTGGTTCATCTCAACGTATATAAATTTCTCTAACTTCACATAATAGTCCCTCTCTTAATTCTTTTCTCTCTATTTTCTCTATTTTTCTCTTTCTCCAATTTATCACTCGTATTTCACTCTTTTTTTTTAATTGTCACCATTTTTTTCCATTTTTTTGAATTCCTTTTTTGTAATTCATATTGTTCTCCTCAGTCATTTTTAACAGTTGCATCAAAAAATGATGAGAACATCTTGTTTGCATTATTTCTCTCTCCTCTGTTCTAAATTATTCGAATAGCTGCGCCAATTTTACCAATGCTGCTTAATTTATATTTCTCGTATTTATCACAGTGGTGATAAATTGAAAAAAATTTTTTTTTGACGCAACAAATATTATAAAGATTCTCTGAAGTCAAGGAAACAATTTCAAATGAAGGTCAGATTAACACTTGTTGAAACAGATGTTCTATTTATAAACAAGGCAAGAAAAAAAAAGAAGGGGGGTGTGGGTGAAAAAGTGCGAATTTGTGGATAAAAAGTCTCGTGAAATGCTCTGAAAATAAATTTTGCGGACAGGGAACGCACGAGTTATAGGCGACTTGATGCGCAAAAACAAACCGATTTTCATCAAAAAAGATGTTACATTTGGTATATTGCTAAGTGAGAAAACCGCTAAGGCAAAAAATGGTTTATTGGCAAAAAAATTAGGTTTTTGAAATGTTGTGACGATTCTACAAGTACTTTAAAAGTTCCCCTTTGAAATATTTTTGAACTCTCGATTGATTGGATTAATTTTTGGATTAATTCAATGTTCCTCTGGTTGGCTTTTGATGATCGGTTTAAGCTAACAATAATTTTTGTGCTATGGAAATACTTTGGCAGTATTTTCGTTTTGGAACAAAATCTATGGAGTATTGTCTTCTTCTTGAAGCAAAAATTGATCCGCTTTTGGAAAAAAGCGGATCAATTAAAAAATTTTGTGATTAAAAAATATTGTTTGCAAAAGAAGCTTTCGTAGAACATTTCAGCAATGAAGCACCTTTACACAGAATGATTTTTTATAGAGAAAACTTCCTTACGGATTAAATACTTTTACAGAGGATGTGACATCCTAACAGAAGAATTTTCAGTACAAAAAAGTGTTTACAGATGAAGCATTTCCTTCAGTACCAAAAGAGTTCTAATCGCATCCCTAAATACACTAAATGCCTGTAGTTGCACCAGGATCAAAAATTTAACAAAACAGATCCAAAACAATTCGAAAACGAACTTCAATTCGAAAACCAAAAACTTCAAGCAGGAGCTGATGGTTAAAAACTGAAAACAAACAGATCTCAAAAGAGGAAATTTACAGAAAAGTTTTTTGAAGAAACATTGTCTCTAGTCCGAAAGAATTCTAAGCAGACTTACAGCACTTAGTTGCACCAGAATCAAAAATTTAACAAAAATTGTTTCTAGGCACAACACGAAGGCAAACTAAGAAGAGATTTTCGAAAACAAGAAAGGTTTTTTTGTTGCAGAAAAGTTTTCTGTACCCATTGTACCGAACCGAACCAAAGGATCTCTAATCACTACACGTTTGTTGCAGAAAAATTTAACCGCAAAACAATACGATAATCTCGAGTGAGAAACAGATTTCTGAAATCAAAAATCGATAACCTGTTTCATCTGTTTCATCTATTTCATCTGTTTCATTTTCAGTGAATCGTGAAGGAATCATTTTCTAAACGCATCACTAAATTCACTATTAAAGAAAGTAGAGTCACATTTCATGAACTTCAATAATTGACAATGCTGACCAGTTGTCAGTTCTTTAATAAGAAGATGGAATTCAGCCAATGTTGAGATCTATTAACTTGGTCCGCGTGGATAATGGTGTTAAAATTAGACCAGTGTCATCATCATAATCATATCTTGATTATTGCGAATATTAATAAATAGTAATTGTTACAATGTTCTAGTAACAAAATGATAAGCTTCGCATCTATATTCCCATTGATCAGTGGCAAATTTTTTAAAGAGTCGAAACAGTAAAATCAGTGATACATTCCAAGTTTTCATCTAATAAAAAGATGATAAAATATTTTATTTAAAAAGAGCATAAGAAAAGCTCATTCACCCGCGCACTATAAGCACTACAAGCATCACAACCTTCCGCACACGATGCCACGCACGATACTCGACTCTCGATCACGCTCCACGCTTTTCCACACTCTCACGGAGTTGAGAAGGAGTTTGGGTACTCCAGGAATAGAAACACCCGAATCTTGAAGAGTAACGCAACGTCAGACGGCGAACAAGTCCGATTTTATATTGGATGCTGTATGTAGGAGAGAAAGAGAGACAGAGAGAGATGAGAGAAACGTCGCTGATCTCAACTCGCGAGTACATATCATAAGGGGATCAACGAATTTACAGACTAGATTTATATGCACTAGGGATAGAAAAGATCTGTATGCTGATGGTCTTATCCTTAAAATGAAACTATACTCCTTTGGAGAATTTACTGCATTTCTTGCCTTTTTTCAAACACATCCGGTGTTTTGAATGTTTATAAGAGACACGAATTGGGTGTTTCTTTGATGTTTATGTGAGCTTTTATTTATAATCCCATGTCGAATGATGGTGATTTCTTGATTGACATGGAGCGCTGTTTTTTTAAATGACTCGCTTCGTGTTGATGATTTCAAAATTTGGGTAATTTTTGGAACTATACAAAAACTATAGTTTTTGATCGTGTACGGAATTTGCGGGACAATCGGAATTGTTCGAATGACAAACGTTTCTCGTCTTTTGGTGGTTTATTCTATTTTGGGTTTAGGTATTTTAGATTCTTTAGATTCTTTAGGTACTTTAGATTCTTTAGATTCTTTAGATTCTTTAGATTCTTTAGATTCTTTAGATACTTTAGGTACTTTAAATTCTTTAGATACTTTAGATTCTTTAGGTACTTTAGATTCTTTAGGTACTTTAGGTTCTTTAGATACTGTAGATACTTAGCCTTTTCTTATTTAATTCTTTAACTTCAGAGTTAGAAGCAAAATCATTTCAAAAGAAGCATTCTGCAGATTTGTTAAATTCGTTTCCACTTCTTAATTTTTTCCATACTCGTCGTGTTGGGTTTCTAATTTCGGAACTAGAAGTGTGTTACAACCAGTATTGTGCATTTCTTAAATTTTCCTACTATTTGCAGCATTTGGTTTTTAATCAGAATCAGAATCATGCTGCAAGATACAGAATTAATCTAATGGTTAAAAGCATTTCCCACTTTTCCTATCATATTCAGCATTGAGTTTTTAATTTCAGAATCAGAATCATGCTACACGATACAGAATTAATCTAATGGTAAGAATCATTTTCCACTTTTCCTATTAAATTCCGCATTGAGTTTTTAATTTCAGAATCAGAATCATGTTACAAGATACAGAATTACTCTAGTAGTTAAAAGCATTTCCCACTTTTCCTATTATGTTCAGCATTGAGTTCTTAATTTCAGAATCAGAATCATGCTGCAAGATACAGAACTACACTAATGGTTAATACTATTTCCTACTTCTTCTAATTTTTTTGAAACTGTGTTTTTAATTTCAGAATCATCCTGCAAGATACAGAATTACTCTAAAGGTAAAAACTGTTCCCTAATTTTTTTTTGCACTGAGTTTTTAATTGTAGAAACCGAAACATGTTGCGAACAGTTTTCTGCTAATTTCTTCAAATTGTTTCCATTTTGTTGCTTCCTGTTACTTTAGCTTTATTTTTACTTTAGGTTTATCTAATTTGAAAATTGCAGAAGCATCTTACAATTCTTTGTGCAGATTTGTTAAACTTTCGAACATTTAATTTTTGTGCACCACTTGCGGAATTGAATTTCTAATCTTAGAAACGAGAATTAAGTTTCAAAGCTCTAGCATTGTGCAGATTTCTTCAATTTATTTCCAACCTTTCTTGATTTTCCTCATACTACTTGTTGCTTTGGGTTTCTAATTTCAGAATGAGAATGAGAATCAGAATCAAGTGGAGCATTGTGCATTTATAGATTTTCTTTCCCGAGTGTATGTTAATTCTTCATTACTCTTTGCAATTGGGTTCCAACATTAAAAATCAGAATCATCTTCTCTTTCAGAATCATCTTCTCTTTCAGAATCATCTTCTCTTTCAGAATCAGCAGCACAAACATGTTGAAAGTAGCATTGTTACTTCTTGTTTTAATTTTTCTTAATCTTTTGCTTTTCCTTCTTTCTTTTCAGTTAGTGTCTTCCTTTTTGTTTAGTTCAGCTCTTGCTTCCTTTTTTTGTTCAGTTTTGCTTCCTTTTTTTGTTAAGTTTAGCTTGTTTTCACTTCCTTTTTTCCACACAGCTTTGCTTTAGTTTATGCTTCCTTTTTTTCTATAGTTTTTCTTTGGCTGCTTCTAAAGTTTTCTTCTCTTAGCTGCTTTACTTTTTGCTTTAATTTTTGTTCTGCTTCGGGGGAAAAAAAATTCCCCCTTTAGAATAAAAACCACCACTTTTACATTGTTATAAAATTCATAGCTCCCGTAAAACACAGTCGAACAATGTATTTTAGAAAATGCAGTACGTCTCGCTCACGTTCCTTATACCGTACTTAAATACCCACTATTAGCTTCTCAACTTCTATAGCATTGTGTGTGAAATTCCTCACACTTGTTTCATTTAATCATGCACAAAACATATCAATTCCTCTCTCTCTCTCTCTCTCTCCCTCTCTGATAACTAATGATTCGGAATTTAAAATCGTTTAAAAAGAAACGCTTGTTTTGAAAATTTTCCAAATTCCAACTCATTTGTTATGAACGCGAGTGGGGAAGAAAATGATTTGACTAAAATAACCGATTCAGAGAGGCCTTTTTTTACGAATAATTTATTCGTACAATAGTATAAAACTTAGAATTTCTTGATTCAATTGTAGGAATAAATTATTTACAATATTGTAGGAAGAAATTAGCAAAAAATGTTTGGACTTTTGTCACTAAAAATAGTTTTCAGTTATTTGTAAGATAATGAAAATAATTTGCAAGATTAAATGAAAATTTGTAAGATAATGAAAATAATTTGTAGGATTAAATGAAAATTTAATTCATTGGCAATTGTATTTTTGAATTTTCCTGCTTCTTTTTGAAGAATGGAAAAATATTGCACAAACAGGTTGCAAGGAACAACAATATTCGTGACAATATTTGCTATCTACTTGTTGCATATTTGTGACAAGTTGTTTTGGAAAAATTCCCCATGAAACATCTCATATGTTAAGATTTCTCTTTCATAATTTTTTTTTTTAATTATTATCACAGGACGTATCTAATATCTAATCTTCTTATCTTCTTCTTATTTTCCACCTATTCAGAGCATGTTTATTAGCCATTCCTTCCATTATTATCTGCATCCTTCTTCTCTTAAGTAATCCTTATTTCTTGGGAAGATAAGCCTCCCGTGTCCTTCTCAAAAGAGAAGACAACTTGCTTTCGACTTTTTTTCTCTCTCTCTCTTTGAATAATAATAACTTCTCTTTTTTTGTCAATATTTCAGAAATTATCTTAATATTCTCTTTAATCTTCATTTTTTTCCGTGTTTTCGTCCTTTATGGAAAATTTTTTTCTCCTTTTTCTGATGAGAGAATATAACTATGATTTTTTATAGTTATAAATGATCGAAAATTATTTTAAAATGTCACAAAATTGATTTTCTAAATAATTCCGATGGAAATTAGGCGAACAATAAACAAACGATAAAGTTGCTCAATAATCGCAACTTATGTGATAAACAAAAATTAAACGATTAATCGAAAATTGTTTGAAGATTCAAGGAAATGGACCCATTTTTTTTTCAAAATATTCAACGCAGAAAGTTTGTTATCTTTTGCTTCTAAAATCGTTGGAACTTCTGCAAATTGAATTTTTTTTTTTAAACTCATAACACATAAAAATTTTAATGCGATCACCAGAGACGATCTTCTCTCCCACTTCTTTTTTTCATCGTGAAATTTTTAAATCTAGTTTTTAATAGAGTATTTTTAATTTTCGGCTTCTTTCAATTTTCGAAATTATTTAAACAATTTTCAAATTTAAAAAAGAGTATTTCTTAAAAAAGAAAATTTCTTTTTTAAAACATTTATCTAAATTTTTTGAAAATAAATTTTGAGAAAATTTTTATAGTTAAAGAATAAATTTATGTTTTAGTTGATATTTTCCTTTTTTAAAAATTTGAACTGAATATTTAAATTAAATGGAAAAATTTTTATTTTATTTTTTTTTGTGTTTCAATGCTGTAAAAAAAGTAGAGAAGATAAATAAATTTCCACACAAACAGAGTACATTTACCTCACTCGAAACACACATTTGTTTCGATCCTCTCTCGGATGTCTCTCGAGTTTTCTCCCTTTTTTAAACAAGACCCCCAATTGATTCCTTGTTTATATTACGCTTCGAATCTAAATTCGTGCCAACTGAACTAGCATAGTGTTCCAACAACCAATCTCTAAATGCAATATATTCTCAAATACTATTATACATTGTTAAACTATTTTTAAATTAAAAAATTTCAATTCTTTCCCTTTTTCTCTGCAGGAAAAAAGAAAATTTGCTTTTCAGCAAAAGTTTAATCAACTTTTGGATTTAATTTGTTTTATCAATTTCGAAGTTTATTAAGTAATGCAATTTAAAACTAAGGGTGAATTATTATTATTATGATTATTATTATTATTATTATTATTATTATTATTATTATTATTATTATTATTATTATTATTATTATTATTTCCATAGATTTTATTTTATGAAATTAAATATTCTTTTTATGTTATTATTATTATTTTTTTATTCATATAACACAATTTAACACTAAGGGTGAATTATTATTATTATTATTATTATTATTATTCTTTCCATAGATTTAATTTTATAAAAATAAATATACTTTTTATGTTATTATTATTATTCTTATTTTTATTCATATTTTTTTCACATTATTTCTTAATTTATTGAAATTATCACTAAACCTTTAAAATTTTTGAAAAACTCGGTGCACGGGGGATAAAAATAAATATAGAATAAATTATAAATAAATGAAAAATAGATAAGGATTATTTTCGATCTTTTATTTTTCTAAGAGGTGGATTACTTTAATGATATTTACGACGAGATCAATTCCTCTTTTAATCCGCGCGATTAGTTTAAAAGTGAAAAAGCTCGTATGACCTCAATTTTAACAGTTGACAATTTTTTTTCTCTCTCTCTCTCTCTTTCTCCGAGACAATTGTGAGAAAAGTTAAAATTAGGGAGAAAAAATTGATTCATCTGACGGGATTTTTTCTAGGAAAAATGATTCTGTGCTAATTAAATTCCATAATTCGTCTAATTAATAAATTAGACAAATTATGGAATTTAGCCGAAATGTAAATTAAAATATACAGTAAAAATTTTTTTTCATTAATAGTGACTGACTTTTTGCTTTTTGATAAGTAGAGTTTATTAATAAATTAGTAGAAATTACTATTTATTAGTGGAACTAATTTTAATATTTAGTAGACTTTTCATTGATTTTAATTAAAACTTGTGAACAATTAAAATTATAGTAAAAATTGAAAATCGAATTAGGGGGAATTAAAAACAGTTTAGTATTTTTATTAAAAACAGTTTAGTATTTTTAATAGTGAAACTACTATCGATTTTTAGTAAAATTAAAATAGAATTACTAATTTTTAGTAAAAATAAATTGAATTTACTAATTCGAAAGCAAAAGGCATTCACTAATTCAAGTTAATAAACATTTTCACTAATTAAAATTCATGGAGTACATTTCTAGTTTTGTACACTGAAAAAAAAATTTATTTGATTCAAATAACCGATTATTTGACTATTATTAAATAAATATTTACTAGAATCAAATAATTTTTATCTGAATCAATTAAATATTTACTTGAATCAAATAATTTTTATCTGAGTCAATTAAATATTTACTTGGATCAAATAATTTTTATCTGAATCAATTAAATATTTACTTGAATCAAATAATTTTTATCTGAATCAAATAGTATTTGCTTTAAATACTGAAATATTTGATTCAAATACAATTTATTTGATTCAAATAAAAATTATTTGGTTCAAGTAAATATTTATTTGATAATAGTCAAATAATCGGTTAGTTGAATCAAATAAATTTTTTTTTCGGTTTAGAAAAAATTTTTCAACCTCTACACGACGAATGAGAAGTGAGTTACAAAACGAATTTGAAGTAATGCAAACTATATCAGCTAGGAATCCGAATAATTTTAACTTCAAGGTGCAAACCCTTCAAGTTTAATAGAGTACACCTCTTGACCCAACCATATCAACTTAACGATGCTTATTCACGGGGTATGGTTAAAATCATTATTCATTTACTCTTAACAAGAACAAAATCTTTCTTCCTCTCTCTTTCTCTTTCTCTCTTTTTTTTCTCTCTTTAAATAGATAGAGAATTTCAATCAAATAAGCGAAGAAAATAACCGTAATGCCATTAACGTTCCATAGGCATATACACACAAGTATATTAGAATGTGTTTTTCAGCCCGGTTCCACTTGCCGGCAAAGTAAAAATTAAATTACATCTTTTTCCTAGTGAGTTTAACTTACGCTCACCAGAGAGCGACGCCGCCTTGATCACCGACCGATCACACATTTTATTTCGTTTCCGCTAAATTAAATACGAGAATTTTTAAAAATGATTATAAATATTTTTATTGTTTTTCAAAAAGAAGAAATTAGTTTATGGGTCGTAAAATAATGGGGACAATTTTATATTCACGTTTTATGTAGCTTTTCTTTCCCCTCCCCTCGTAAAAAATAAAAGAAGAAAGAAAAGTTATTAAAAATATAACAAAAAATTTTAATAGCTGATAAATAAATAATTTAATAATTAATTAAATTCAAAATCTGGAATTTATCAAATTTTCATGAAATTATTACACACTTTTTTTGAAAGTATCAAATTGATACTAAAGTGGATCAAATTGACCCACTTTCATTCCAAAAAACTGGATCAATTTTTTATTTGATCCGCATTTTTGGTATCAATTCATTGCCATTTGATACTTTTAAGTTAACAGTGATTGCAATATTTTGCTAAACATGAAAACTTCTTTATAGAGCAAAGCAAAATAATCTTTTATAGAGAAAAATTCTTTTTTATAAAAAAAAGTTAAAATTCTTTCGAAAAATAAGGGAAAAAGAAAATCAAATCCCAATATTTTTCTTATCATAGTCGAATTGCCTCTCGATTTTCGTTTCTTGCGATTAAAAAATAATTTTTATTTATTGAAACGATTTTTTCTTATATTTATTTATTTTTTTTTTCTTTATTTTTTTTTTTTATTTTTTTCTTTATTTTTTTTTATTTTTTTATTTATTTATTTATTTATTGAAAATCAAAATTGTTTATTGTGGGAAAACCGCAATATGCATATAATTGTTGACCGGAAATGAAAGTTTATAATAGAATCGATTCAATCAAAGAATTTATTTCAATTCCGAAAGTAAGGTTTCTCCTTTTTTTCCATAGAAGCCGTAAATTTGTAAATGAAGTGTAAATAAAACCTTTATAGAGGAAAAGTACATTTATTTCAAGCATTTCGTTTCATTTATATTTCCTCATTTTTTTCCCCCTCGCTCTTTCTCACTCTTTTGATCCCATTCAAATAGATTTTTTCAAAAAACATAATTCGCTGTTTTATATATATTACACACAATGCGCACTTTAATTTTTTTACTATTATTTCGCGATAATAAGAATGAAAATTGATTTCATTCGTGAAGAAAAAATTAAAATTGAATTCATTCGTGATGTCAAAATTAAAATTTATTTATTACAGAGCAGTAAAAAATTAAAATCTATTTTTTACAGACCAGCAAAAAATTAAAATCTATTTTTTACAGATAAGTAAAAAATTAAAATTTATTTATTACAGAGTAGTAAAAAATTAAAATCTATATTTTACAGACCGTCAGTAAAAATTTAAAAAGGGGGAAATCAAAAATGAAAAATAATTTGAAAAATTATTTAATTGCATTTTCTTTCGTTCGTGCCATTTGTCTGACTATAAACGTATTTTATCACTGATATTAAAAATTTTATTTATTTCCGTTTTTTTTTTTTTTTTTTTTGCTTAGGGATTTTTGGGAAATCTGCCAACAGATACCTTGGATTCCGCACTCCAAGGTTATGTGGGGTTGGTATGATAATAAAAGAAAATATTAAAAGAATATATATATAAAGTAGTAACATTACTAAACTGGCGACCTACTGCCAGCCCGACCCACTAAAACCCGTAACCCTTCTTTTGGAGCCCTTTACCCTCCCTCGGAACTGTCGTAAGACTTTAGCCTTCGAGGGTGGCGCTCCAACTCTGTCGCTACTGCGACTTTGTTCTTTACCTGCGGTTCTCCTGCGTCGATAGTTAAAAGATTTAAAACTATTTCAATATAAAAGCGGAATTAACAGCACAACAAAAATAAAAAACAAATGTTAAAATAGTTTAAGATGTCAATAGATAAAATATTAAAAGGGTCTAAAAAAGAAACGTATAAAACTAACAAATATATAATGTCAAAAAGTAAAAATTGTATAAGGACGAGATAAAACACAAAATATTTAGAAGTGTATTATAAGGGGACAAATTAAATTACAAAAATAAATTGTTAAAAAAGAAACAAATTGAAAGCTGTTTAAATTACGCTTTTTGGCGGCCGCGAGGTCCTTTCTCGACATAACCGAGATTACAAAGTTCTCAACATGCCGGCCAATTTTCTTCTGGAAACTGGGTCATTAGCGATACTCATATCTCTGGTGTAACTTGACTGCTTAACCTTCGAACATGGCCCGCCTCTGCAAGTCACAGTTCCATGCATGAGCAGGGGGTGTGCTCATGCATTGTCAACGGGGAACTTGCAGTACGCACAACCTCATCACTCGCGTATTTAAAGCGACACAGGTACGAGTTAAAACACCCGTGGACCAGTGAGCCGCCTGCGTATATAATAGGACACCTGACCGTGTTTTCCTATTTATCCAGGTGGCGAGTGTCGGGATAAAGGCGATAAGTCCTTCGACCTTTTTTGTCGCCATCCCATCTTTCTTGCACATCTTCTATGAGCCTGCGCCTCGCTTTCTTTGCGGATCAGGCCCTTGCTTGGTCTTAGTTCCTCATCCGAGGAACTGCTTTCTTTAGAAAAAGAAAAAACTTTTCTTCCCTTTCCCTCGCCAAAAGATCTGCTGGCGGTGGTCACTTGCAAGGACCTGCACAGCACTCGTAGATACCGTCTTATATGCAGAGATGATAAGCGTTGTTTATCCGATCTCTGCGCCGACTGTATCTATTCATCAGACGGTTAACATCTTTTACTCCTCAGGGATGGAGCCCACGTTGGTGATTGCATAGAGCATTTTAGCGTGGGAGACACTCGCCACCAGTCTTCGCTTTTGCTCACGGGGTCGCCCACGTTTGGCATTAACCGTGAAAGATCAGACGCACATTCGATTAGCCTTATTTGACGCCGTTGCCATGTGGTGTGGAAGTTTAACCTTCCATCCAACTCCACACCAAGATATTCAATTCCCTTACTCCATATTATACCTCGAAATCCGTCATCACGATTCGTTGGAGCTAATAACACACGTTGTCTGTGACCAGCAGTGCCTCGGTCTTTTCAGGGCCATTTCAAGACCTCTTGGTATCACAGCCAGTTCTTTGCAAGTCGCAGGCATTCGTGTCACGATGCCCCGAGAGCCTCTTCACTTTCGGCAGCGACTACGAACATCGCGTCGTCCGCAAAGCCGATTAATCACCGCAATTCGGGGCAGATCCATTCGCAAGAAAATCATAGTAAGATAAGATTCCATACAAATGGACACACCCCTCGAGCCTTGAGGAGCCCAACGCTGCATCTCTTCCTTGAGAGTGCAAGTGTCTTCCGCATTTTATAACCCACCTGTCGCTAAGATAATTATCATTATTCCGCAACAAGTAGTGCGGCATGTTTTTCTTTTTAATGACTCGATGAGAAATCTTTCATCTGCGGAATTGAACGCGTTTGCGTATGTCAATTGCTAACCAACGCGCAGAAGCTCTTTTTTTATATGGTCCCAATTTGTTTTTTCTGCTTTGGCCTATGTTCACAACTGCCTGGATGGCATCAATGTAGACTTGCTTTTACGGAAACCAATTTGATGATCTGATAGGAAGATTCTATCCTAGTCATGGTGGATTTGCAATTCTCTGCAGGACCCATATCCTCTAGAAGTTTGTCCCATCGTATCCAACAGGATATGGGCCTTGTACGACGACGAAACTTTATTCAGAGGTTTTTCGCCTTTCCTTAGGAGGACTAACCTTGCGCTTCCAGTCGCGGAAGAACTCTCCTTCTCAAGGCAAAGGATTGAAGCATCGAAGCAGATATGGGGTAAAGTGTTTTCATTACCAATTTAGGTTCTCGTTACTTATCCCATCGAGTCCAGGCGCTTGCCTGTTTTCAATCTTTTTGCCTGGCTTTTTGCAGTTAACTTAGTGTGTAAGTCGTTCTTCCTCTTTGTCGTTGCATTAATATCTCATGTCCATCATATAATATGGCTCTGCAGGTGGTATTCAAAGTACTGTTAGTTGAGGGAGGAATAAATTTCGGGTTGTGCATGGCCATCCGAATAATAAATGGGAGGGGGGGGTGGGGGGCGGGGAAGAGGGAGGGGGGGGGAGGTGGTGGGAGGAGTGGGAGGGGGGGAGGGGGGAGAAGAGATGGGGGGGGTGGGGTGGTGGGAGGAGAGGGAGGGTTTTCATGATTGAGGTTCGGGGGGGTAGAGGGGGGGGGAGGGAGGGGGGGGGGGCGGGGAGGAGGGGGGGGGGGGTGGGCGCTGGAAGAGGTTGGGAGGTAGTGGAGGGGGAGGGGGGAGGGGAGAGGGGTGGAGGGGGAGGGGGGAGGGAGGCGGAATAGGGGTGGGTGGGTGGTGGAGTGGATGGGGGGGGGGGGGGGGGGGGGGGGGAAGGGGGGATGAGGAGGAGGGTGGGGGGGGGGGTGGAGGGGGGGGGAGGGGGGAGAGGGGGGGGGGGAGGGTGGGGAGGTGGAGGGAGGGGAGGGTAGTGAGGGGAAGGAGGGGAGGAGTGTGGGTGGGGGACGGGAGGCGGGCGGGAGGGGGGGTGAGCGGGGGGGGGGGGGGCGGGGGTCCGGGGGGAGGTGGGAGAGGGGGTGGGGGGGGGGGGAGGGAGGGGGGTGGGGGCGGGGGCGGGGGGGGGGGGGGGAGTGGGGGGGGAGAGGGGGGGGGGGGGAGGGGGGGGGGGAGGTTGAGGGGGGCGAGGGGGGGAGGGGGGATGGGGGTGGGGGGGGGGGGGGGGGGGGGGAGGAGGGGAGGGGGAGGGTGGAAGGTGAGGGTGGGGGGGAGGGGGGGTGAGGGATGGGGGAGGGGGGAGGGAGGGGGGGGGGGAGGGGGGGGGCGGTGGGGCGGGGAGCGGGGCGGGAGGTGCGGGGAGGCGTTGGGGGCACTGCGCGGAGGGCTCTTCTTTATATTTATAGTTTATCAAAAACGGTTCGGTGGTGGTGGGGTTTTTATCTGGTTTTTCTCTTTTCTTTTTTTTTACTTTTCTCTTTTTAATTTTCTTTTTTCCTTTTATTTTTCTCTTTTTTTTTTTTCTTTCTTTTTTTCTTTTTCTTTCTTTTTTTATCTTCTTCTTTCTTTTTTTAGTTTTCTTTTATTTCTCTTTATTTTTTTTTCTTTCTTTTGGCCTCGTCGCTAATTTTTTGTAACGATTGTAAAAGCAGACCCCATGGATCCTTATCGACTTCCTCGATTAGGTCCTTCAGCTACGGCGTCGCGACCTGCGAATCTCTTTCTTGAGGTTCTTTTTTCGCCTCCTTGAAAGCCTCTTTCAGCAAAGGGATCTCCATTAGATCGGGTATTTGTTTCTTTGCTTTGATGGCATTCCTTTCTCAAGGAGGCTAGCTCCTCTGACCACCTGAGTGCAAGGATTTCTTGCGGGGGAAGGCGCCTTTGCGTGTCATTGACGCATGCAAGCGGTGACTTTCATGTTTCCTCACCGCTCGAACCTCCCCATCCAGACTACTCGGGCCTCTTACAACCCAGCCAAGTCCTCAATTTATATAGGCTTCTCTTAGGGACGGCCCGAACTTTTCCTTGTCGAGTCTTCATGTTCCACAAGGGGTTTTGGACTAGGAACATCCTGTCTTTTTTCCTCCTCGTGTGTCTTAACCATCGTACTGAGAAACTAAATGTACTGGTGGTCACTTGCGGTAATCCTCAGAGACTCGCCAGTCCGCTTATGAGGATAATAGTTTTTGACGATGCGATCGTTAGCTCTATAATTGACCGATCGCACCTCGTACTAAAAAGTACATGTATTGCCTCGGTTTCAGCACTAAGTCGTTTCGGAGATCATTTCTCCAATACGAATTCCTCTCTTGTCGAGTCTCGTCTCCACCCCACTCTGGGGATTTGCGTTTAAATCGCCAGTGATGATGAAATCCAGACTGGATTATGTGAGGCTCGCTTCTAGTGTCTTCGATATTGGCTTCGAAGTTTGTCAGTAGGTCTGTGGGTGAGAAGTAGCAGGCTATTACATTCGTATAGTTAGCCCACTTCTATCACACGCAACCCAGCTGCTAGTCTCCGAAACTTTTCAACCCGCAAATTCTGGGTTGCCAATGCTTATGGCGGCCCTCTCTTCGCCTTATCCTTGATACCAAGGGGCGAGCGTCGCTTTCCCTTGATACTGTTCACTACAGAACAGGTATCGACCTCATTTACCCTTGCTGGTTTGCATTAGGAGTAGCTGTGCTATCCTTAATTGTATGCAGGTTGAACCTGCAAAAATTTTAAGGTTTTGCCCTTGTAATCTTTTGCAGTTCTTCCCTGTAAACCGGGCAGGCGCTCTTTCTGACTCATGATCCGTTCCGACTTACCTCCAGGTCCAAGCGCAGTAGGCAACTCGGCTTAACTTTTCAGCTTTTCGCGAGGTTGTCCTCTCCGCCGCATCTCCGACAGTTTTTACTTCTGTCGGGGCCTTTGCAGGATAGGGTGCCTGTGTCCCGTAACCTAGGCACTTTTGGCACCTAGCACTTCAACGTGCTCGCGAATTGGAGCCATTTATCCAGCCGATTTTTATTTTACCGTTTTCAACAGATTTAAGGAGTGTTACCTTCTGCCTCTGTCATTACGTACTAGAGCCAAACCTTAGTTCCTCTGTTGCGCGCAAAAGTCGACATCTCTATCGTCAGGTCGGGCTTACCAAGTTTTCTCTCTGGGTCTGAAGCACTCATTCCCTCTGTGGTGGCTTCATCTAATCCTTAATCTACTAGAGGACTTTCTATACACTAGAGGTGTGTGAACCTCAGGCCTTACCATGCAGGGCCGAAGACAGTGCGTCTGCAAATTTCAAGGTCCTCTCCACCCTTTTTTTCACTATCAAGAGAACCTCGTTTTAAAGTTCTCCTGATTTTCCGGATCACGGTGCCCGTATCTTCTGGGTTAACTTTGCCTTATATCAGCGGCATGATACCCTCATACAATCTTGGGTCTCTTTGCCGTGATATTTTAACGGCTTCGTTGCTCCTTTGCTTCAAAGGGGGTTAGGAGATTCTTATTTTCTCGCCTGAGGGTTTCTCTTTTCGAGCCCGTTTCTTTTTATTTTTAACCTGACTTTAAAGCCGTCCCCATTGTCCGCTCGTCCTTCAAGACGGTCTCGGCTTTACGATTTGCCAGGACTTTTGAGGGGACCGTCTTCTTTCGTTCCACCTAGCGACTCAGAGAACCTAGCTGGTGGGGGCATCCTTTCGCTTAATTCTCTTTCCAACTTGAGTTCGCCCCCGTTGCGGGACTGGTCATCTGGGCTTAGCACCCTTCCCGGGGGCGTTATTACCGCCTTTTGCCTTAATTTGGGCATGTCGTTGCGACAGACCTGTTGCGGCTCTTGGTCTTTGAAAGGCTCGGGGATATAAAACGCAAATTCTTTCGGATTATATCGACGCACTTTTCCAAAACCGTCACGGCCATCCTGAATGTCACGACTGGACGCCTTTCTGTCGCTTGAATCCTTAGGCGCAAGCTTTTAAAGATTTCCCGATAGCCAGGAAGTGGTTTTGAGACAATTTGCCTCATAGCTTGTCTGCTGATTCTTATTTTGGCCCCCCCCAAAATTCCGTTGGGGGCCTGCGGCGGTGTTCGGAGGAGAAGACTACCGTCGGAGTAGTTATTGTCCCCTTTCGGGGTTCCTCCTGGGAGGTTAATTCATTTATTTTATGATTCATGCTCATTATTTGGTTTTTAAATCAGGGAAACCACCTGTTTGGTTTGTCCTTTTGTGGGAAGCCCCGCCACCACGGCAAGGTCTACCGAACATATCCAAAATGACACTTGAGTCTGGCAGCGGGTAGGCATCCCCCCGGTGCACTAACACAGTCAAGAATGGCAGTAATGTCTGGCCAAGGATATGCATCCAGACTCAGCACACATTTATTTCCGTTTATTTATTTCTTTAATTTTTACAAACTTTAAAAAACTAAAATTAATTATATTTGAATTAAAAAAAGTGTGTATGAATAAATTCTTTTTAAACATTTTTTTGCAACAGTTTAAATTAACTCATTTTCATTTACATTCATTAATTAGTAAATAAAAGAAGTTTTAATTTTTTTACTTATTTATAATTTTTACTGTATTTTATTTCATTTTTTGTTCATTGGATTTACAATGTTTTACAAATTTCAATTATTTTAAATTTTTACTCAGCTGAATGTTAATTTTTACTTATTGATTTTTCCATTTTTTACTAATTTCAATTTTTTAAAATTGTTTTGTTCAACTTTATTCCTTTTACAGACAAAAATTAGTAAAGAAAAAATTGTTATAATTGTCTTTTAATTAATAATCATTTTTTACAATAAATAATTTCAATTTTCACTAATTGGTTTTTCAATTTGTTTCTAATTTCAATTAGTCGTAAATTTTTAATAAATTAATTACTCTTTAGAGACAATTTGTAAAGAAAAATTTTTTCTGTGTTTTACTTATTTTAATTAATAATCATTTTTACAATAAATAATAATTTCAATTTTCGCTAATTCGATTTTAAATTCTTTTCTAATTTCAATTAGTCATAAGTTTTTAATTAATTAATTCCATTGAGGCAGTAATTAGTGAAGAAAAAAAATTGTTTACCCAAATTTCAATTATTTATAATTTTTACTAATTTATATTGTTTTTTCTGATTTTAATTTCATTTTCAATTTTTTTTATTTATTAATTTCCTTTTAAAGATAATAATTGGATAAGATTAACTATTATTCATTAATTTGTTGTCAAAACAAATTTTATTTTACTAATTTCAATTATATTTGAAAATAATCGAAATAATTTCAGTTATTTTTGTAAATAATTGTAATTATAGTAAAGAATAAAAAGTTACAATTTAAATTCATTTTAATATAAATTGTAAATAATTGAATGTAGCAAAAATTTCTTTCTATTATTAATTATCATTTGAAAAGGAAAATGAATTAATTGACATAGTTGTAAATAATTCAGTTTAGTCAAAAAAAATTGTTAATTGAATTAGTAGATAATAAAATTTATGTGAATAAAAATTGTAAATATTTGAAAGTAGTTAAAAATTTTAAATTATAAATTAGTGATAATTTCAATTAATTTAAATTAAGTTTAGAAAAAATGTCAAATAATTGAAATTAAGAAAGAATGTTTTTTCCCTGCTAATTATTTATATTTATTTGAATTTATTTAATTTATTTATATTAATTCTATTTATTTATTTACATTTATTTTATTTATTTATTTGTATTTATTTTCCTTATTTCTTTATATTTCTTTTATTTATTTATATATTTATATTTATTTGCTGTATTTATTTATATTTATTTATATTTATTTTATTTATTTATTCATTTATACTTATTTGCTTTATTTATGTATATTTATTTTATTTATTTATTCATTTATACTTATTTGCTTTATTTATGTATATTTATTTAATTTTTTTATTCATTTATACTTATTTGCTTTATTTGTATATATTTATTTTAATTATTTATCTATTTACTTGTTTATTTATATTTATTTTAATTATTTATCTGTTTATTTATTTATCTATTTGTTTATTTATTTATTTATTTGTTTGTTTAAATCAGAACTTTTAACTTTACTAATTATTTAGTAAGGAATTCATCAGTCTTAATAATCGAATGGAAAATATTCCCCTATTAATAATTATTCCTGATAATTTTTTTTTTATTTAAAAATTTCTTTTTTATAAAATTCTAAGAAATAAAATAGGAAATACGTTGCACTTAATAGTGTTTATTTCGTGCGATCCCGCGAGGGTATTTATATATATATTTATTAAAATAAAAAATGAGAAACAACAGTTACCTGAAAGACGAGAACAAAGGGAACCCATTGATAATATTTTACATGCTTTGTTATTCCTTCAGCGACACGTTGACGGTCGTCCTGATGTTGCTGTCGATGATTACGATAGTTGTTGAATTGCAATGCCGGCGCGACACCAGGAAATGCAACGTCTACACCAGCAACGCCCAACATTGCACCAGTCACGAAATACGTGCTGTGCATCCAGCAATAAGCGTTAAAAGCTTCAACTGGAATGTCCCTGTAAAAATTATTCCCATATCAAAAAAAAAAATTATATATATATAACGAGTCAGGAGAAATTTTTTTTTTCTCTCTCTCTCTCTATTTATATAAATCACGCATAAACAAAACCCTATGAATAAAATGCCCTCCTCGTTATATATATTTACATGGAGGAGGAAAAAAAATTTATACACATTTCATTATAACAGGAACTGTACAAAGAAATTATTTTTAACAAACTTTTATTTTCACTTATTTCCTCTCTGTATGAAGTCGTTCACTGACTCTTGGGAATTCTAAATATAGTTTATTATTATTTACTTGTGCGTAATGTAAAATTATTATTTAGCACAATAAATGTCAAAGAATTTTATTATTTATGAAAATGATCGAATTCTTACAACGAATTTTATAATATTTCTTTTTAAACAGTTTTTTTTAGTTTTCAAGTTCTTTTTTACAGTTTACATATGAAAAATTGTATTACTTTGTTAAAATAATTTAATTCCTGCAACAAATTTGATTGGATTTTTTTTTAATAATTTAGTTATAGTATTCATTCGTACAAATATAAATATAAATAAATATAAATATAGGAGTGAGATTTTTTATATTAATCAAATTAATTAAATTAATTAAGTTAATTTAATTAATTAAATTAACAAAATTAATTAAGTTAACTAATTTAATTAAGTTAACTAATTTAATTTAATTAATTAAATCAACAAAATTAATTAAGTTAACTAATTTAATTTAATTAATTAAATTAACAAAATTAATTAAATTAATTAAATTATTAAAATTAATTTATAATTAAATATTTAATTTAATTACATATTATATTATTTAATTTAATTTGTAATGAAATTAATTTAATTAATTTAATAAAAATTTATTTTCAGTCATCAAAGAGTGTTTGTCACAATTTTTTTTTATCTTTTTCTGAATAAATTATTTTTTTCCTATCGAAATACATTTTGTATAACATTTATTCAAATACACTATAATAATATTATATAGAGTATAAATATATATATATATATATATATATATATATATATATATATACGTATGTATGTATATATATATTTATAAAATTTTGTGAAGAAATATCTTTAGAACGAGATCAAGGGGGATTTCAAAATACACTGTTGACTAGAATTTCAAAATTGATATATTCTAAAATACTATTTAAAATTTTCTTAAATGAACTTTAAAAACTGTTGTGAAATATTGCTGATGGAATCAAGTTTATCATCGAGATATCGTGCAAAAAGTAGCGAGATACAGATAAAGCAGATTCTTCTAATTATATCAAAGAAAAATAAAAGTTTTTTCACGGCAATGAAATTAGAAATAGGAAGAAAAAATTTGTTTTTCAATTTATTTATTTAAATATTCGAGCCTTGGAAAATTTACTTTATTTCAATTTTATCAAATTCTAAACTAAAATGGAATTTCAAATTTGTAAATAAAAAATTGTATTTTGATTTTAACGTTTTTTATTTTATCTTGAAAGAATTTTTTCCAATTTGACGGAATCGTTTTTCAAATATTTTTCACTTCTACTTTAGATGATTAATTAGATTAAATATTAATAATTACAATTAAACAGTTTTATTAATAATATTTATTTATTAAGTCAAAATTAATATGATTTAATTATCGTTAAATGATCAATTTAACGAATAAATAATAATAATAATAATAATAATAACAACAATATTTATTAATTTTATTAAAAATAATTTTTCTATAAACAATAATAATATTCATTAATTATATTATAAATAATTAATAATATTTATTAATTTTATTGGAAATAATTTTTCTATAAACAATAATAATATTCATTAATTATATTATAAATAATTAATAATTAACAATTAATAATTAATTGTTAATAATATTTATTAATTTTATTGAAAATAATTTTTCTATAAACAATAATAATAATATTCATTAATTTTATTATAGATAATTTACCTATAAACAATATTTCAATCAAGTGAATTGAATTCAATGGAGTAATTTAATCAAAAACGAAAAAAAATCTCTCACATACCAGTCAAGGATCTATAAAATAGGTTTTTGAATTTTTGCCAAAGAATTTTCACTTTATAATTTGCATACAAACGTTACAATGTAATTTGCCATTAGACTGTGTGATTTTTTCACACTTGAAATGCTTTTCGTCAGTGCGTGTTTTTCTTCTCTATGAAAATAGAGAAAAAAAATGTGATACACAAAAAAAATGAAAATGAAAATTGAAAAAGGGCGATAAATTTATTTCTCACTACCTTGTGTGAATGCAATCAATAGGATTGCCAACTGCTTGTTTCGCCGAAAGCATTACGGAAAAGATGATCAGAAGAACGGCAGTAAGTACATGGAGTCTGGTTACACAACCATCACTTCTTACTCTGTTCACCTAAATCAGAATAAAACGAAAATAGATTTTCAAAATTTTTCTCTCTCGCTGTATTACGATTTGAAAATGATTTCTTTATTTCCCTAAATTTCTAATATCAATGAAATTCTCTTGTAAAAATATTTTTTTTTCATCGAAATTCATCATCGTAATTTTTTTTTATGAGAAACAATTTTTTTTCTCATCGTAAATTTTGTTTTGATTAGAAACAATTTTTTTGTTATTGCAAATTTATTTTTGACGCAATATTTGTTTGCTTATTTTGTTTATTTAAAAAAGAATGTTTACTTTATTTATTTATCTTATTTGTTTATTTATCTACTAATTTGTTTATCAATTTATTTATTAATTTCTTTATCTATTTAGTTACCTAATTATTTATTCATTTCTCTATTCGTTTATTTATTTGTTTATTTATAATTTCCTATTTTTTTATTTATTTTATTGCTTACTTTTTTATTTGTTTATTTATTTATCTATGTTTATCTGTTTGTTTATTTATAATTTCCTATTTATTTATTTTATTGTTTATTTTTCTATTTGTTTATGTATTTATTTATTTGTTTGTTTATCTACTTGTTTATTTATTTATTTGTTTTTCTGTTCATTTATTTCTAATTTCCCATATATTTATTTTATTGTTTTTTTTCTATTTGTTTATCTATTTATTTATTTATCTACTTGTTTAATTACTTGTTTATCTGTTTATTTATTTCTAATTTCTCATATATTTATTTTATTGTTTATTTTTCTATTTGTTTATCTATTTATTTATTTATTTATCTACTTGTTTAATTACTTGTTTATCTGTTTATTTATTTATAATTTCCTATATATTTATTTTTCTATTTGTTTATCTATTTATTTATCTACTAATTTATTTGTTTATTTATTTATTTGGCTAATTGTTTATGTATTTGTTTATGTATTATTTAACTATTTATTTCTTTATTTATTTTTCTATTCGTTTATCAATTTCTTAATTTATTATCTATTGGTTTACTTACATCCTAATTTGTTTATTTATTTGTTTATTAATCTATTTATTGTCTCTTTTTTTATTTACTTAATGATTTGGTTATTTTATTTACATACTGATTTGCTTATTATTAACTTTTGTCAATTTGTTAATTTATTTATTAGTTTGTTCATTTAATTATTTATTTACGGTTTATCTACCTATTTGTTTATTTATTTGTTTATTCGTTTATCAATTTATCTGTTTATTCATTTATCTATTTTTTTATTTATTTATCTATTTGTTTATTTATTTATCTATTTTTTTATTTATTTATCTATTTGTTTATTTATTTATCTATTTGTTTATTTATTTATTTATTTATTTATTTGTTTATTTATTTATTTATTTATTCATTTATGAATAACAAAAAGTTTTAAATATTTTCTTTGCTAAAATTATTAACAAAAAAATTGTAAAAAAAATTATTATAAATTTTCCTTTGGAGACTAAAATAATTAATTTTTTTCCTGATTTTTTTCCAGATGGACAAGTTTCTTGAAATTTTTCCCTCAATTCGGTAAGTAATTTAAATTGTTTGATATTTTTTTCTATAAACATTTAGTTGAATTATTTATAACAACAAAATTTCCTGAAAAATTAATTAGAAAAATAGAATTTCTACACAAAAAAAACAAGAAAAAAACAAAAAAGTAAAAGTCTCACATGAAAGAGAAAATAGAGGTTCCTGACGGCATCCATAATCCAAACGTCGTGTCGGCTTTTACGTTTGGATCTGGCCAAACGAATCCATCCAAGTTTCTTCTTTTTATTCTTCTTGCTTGACGACGATTTTGAACTCTTTCGAATTGCTTCCTTTTTAATATCAGGAGTTAATACATGTTCGATGTTCTTTCCACGGAAACTCTTCATATTCCGAATTTACAATGTTATCCAGCCTTGACACAATTGTTCCAAGTGAAAGGACACAATTAACACAATGTGTCTTCCTTCTCATTCTCATATCACAAAACCCCTAGTCAAAATCACCTCGAACCCGCATTCATTCACAATATTAAAATCGCGGTCATTTACACTGTTTCACGCACTTCACCCACACACGTGTTTCTCTTTTTTTTTCCTTTTCAATTCAATTTTCATCATTTATTTATTTATTTTATTTCTTACCAAAAAGTAGCGAGGGGATGAAAAATAATAATTAACAGGTGTCAGCCTCCATTATGTTGTTCGCGATTTTCCCCCCTCACCTCTTTCATTATCCCGTTTAACTTTAAATATCACTCATTTTCCCAAAGCCGCTAACACTATCCGATCCCTCATCTCTTCTTCTTTTAATTTCCTCTTTATAATTGCATTTTATTGATTTTGATAATAATTTTTATCGAGTGTGTTGTGTTTATTTGTTGCTTTTTTATTAATTCTTTGGTTTTTTCATTTTTTTATTTTAATTTCTTTCTTCTTTGTTAATTTCCCTTTGATTTTTACTTTTCTTCTTCTTGTTGATTTCCCGTTTGTTGTAAATTTTTTCTTCTTGTTAATTTTCCGTTTTCTTATTAATTTCCTTCTTGTTGTTAATTTCCTCTTTGTTATTAATTTCTTTCATGTTGTTAATTTCCTCTTTGTTATTTCCTTTTTGTTATTAATTTTCTCTTTGTTCTTTATTTTTTTTCTGTTTGTTTGGTATTTTTTATTTATTTGTTTTTACATTTGTTTCTATTTCTTTATTTATTTTTATTTCTTTATTTGTTTTTTTCTTTATTTCGTTTTTATTTATATTCTTGTAAATTTTTTGTTTATTTATTTACTTGCATATTTTTTTATTTATTCTTTTACTTATTCCTCAGTTTTTTCATTGCTATTTAAAGTTTTATTTCTTCATTGCTTCTTTGTCATTTATTTATTTATTGTTATTTTATGAATTTTGTTTAAAAATTCTTTGGATTTTTTTACTTTCAATTTTCTGTATTTTTAAACTTTCTTTATTTCTTTAGCTTTCTTTATTTAGTTTGTTTCTTTACTTGTTTTATTAATTAATTCTCTGGTTTTCTATTCTTTTTTTGGTCTTATTGAATTTAATTTTTTGTTCCCTTTATTTATATTTTTTCCTTTCATTTATTTTTTGTTCCCTTTATTTATATTTTGTTCCTTTTATTTATTTTTTGTTCTGTTTATTTATTTGTTGTTCCGTTTATTTATTTTTTGTTTCTTTAATTTATTTTTTGTTCAATTTATTCATTTTTTGTTCCGCTTAATTTATTTTCTGTTCCTTTTATTTATTCTTTGGTTAATTTTATTTATTCTTTGGTTAATTTTATTTATTCTTCAGTTAACATTATTTATTCATTGATTCCCTTTATTTATTCTTTGATTTTTTTTATTTTTTTCTTTAGTTTTATTTTATTTCTTCTTCTATTTTTTTATTCTCTGTTGTTTAGTTTTAATTTTTTCTTTGTTGCTCTCTAATTGTTAATTTTCCTAAAATTTTTATTAACTTTATTTGTTGCTATACTTTATTTATTCTTCAAGATTTTCTCTGGTTTCCTTTCAATTCTTTGTACTTTTTTCGTTGGTTTTTTTAATTTTTTTCTTCGGTGTTTTTTTTTGTAATTTTCTTCAAGTTTTTCCTAATTTTTTCATTGGTATTCTTTATTTATTCTTCGAGATTTTCTCTGTTTTCCTTTCAAGTCTTTGTACTTTTTTCGTTGGTTTTCTTTATTTTTTTCTTCGATGTTTTTTTTGTAATTTTCTTCAAGTTTTTCCAATTTTTTCCTTTTGTTTCCTTTTTTGTTTTTTGTTTCCTTTTTTATGCTTCGTATTGTTTTTAACAAATCTTTTCTTTATTTCCCTTCGTTTTTTTATTTTCTTTAAAGTTTCGTATTTTCTTTAAAGCTTTGTATTTTCTTTAAAGCTTCGTATTTTCTTTAAAGTTTCGTATTTTCTTTAAAGTTTCTTACTTTCTTTATAATTTATTCTAAATTATCATTATGAATGAATTTTTATCATTATGAATGAATTTTTATCATTATGAATGAAAAAAAATTTTCCCTTTTCTTTTTGAAATTTTAAAGAAAATTTTCTTTATTTATCTTTTGCGGTTGTGTTTTGTTTATTCTCTCTGTCTTTCTTTATTTATTCGTTGATTTTTTATTTATTTTCTAGTTTTTCGTTTATTTTTATCCCTTGATGATTTACTTTCTGGTTTTTAAATTTATTTTTAGATTTTCTTGATTCATTCTGTTTTTCTTTTTATTTATTTTTAGATTCTCTTGATTTTACTCTCTGATTTTTTCTTTATTCATTTTTTAAATTTTCTCTAATTTCTCTTTGCCATAATTTTATTCACTCTCTACTATCTATTGTTGTAATGAATCATCACTGTTATTAATTTTTCTCTCTTCATTTCATTTATATTTATACTGTTATTTATTTTCCTCTTCTTTGAACTGCATTTTTCCCTTTTATTTAAATTTATTAATTAAATTTATTAATTAAATTTATTAATTTATTTATTAATTTATTTATTAATTTATTTATTAATTTATTTATTGTTTGTTTTTTCACTTACTCGCACATTTTTTCTACTGTTTCTTGAATGTACGAATTTTGTTTATCAATATTTTTTTTACACTTTTTCTTGCCATTTTTAAAAAATTATCTTCCAATCATGAAGTCATTAGTTTTTATAAAATTTATGTTTTTCTTTCTTTCGTTATTGTTTATTCACGTTTTTTCTTCTTTTCCATATTTTTATTCACGTTTTTTTGAAAGTTGTGTTCTTTTTTATTTTTTTATTGGCAACCCTTGGTGTTATTTTTATTTACGTTTTTCTTTATTCTTATGATTTTTCATTCACGATATTTTTTATTTTCTTATTATTATTATTTTTATTCGTGATTTATTTTTATTCACGTTATTTTCTGTATTTAAGTTATTTTTTAGTTAGGTATTTTTTTAATTACAGTTTTAATTACTGTTATTTAATTTTTATTTACCGAAATTTTATTAACTGAATTTTTATTTACCGAATTTTTATTAACTTAACTTTCATTTAACGAATTTTTATTAATTTAATTTTTAGTTACAGAATTTTTATTCACCGAATTTTTATTTACTGAATGTTTATTTACCGAATTTTTATTAACTTAACTTTCATTTACCGAATTTTTATTTACTCAATTGTTTAACTCCCTTGTTCGTCGACGAATTTCACTGCCTCCCATTTTCTTTCCTTCCAAATTCACTTTTTTCAATTTACTCTATAGAAAATTTTTCTCTTCATTTTTTTTTGTCCAAGAGTAATATTTTTTGTCGCAATTTGTTAATGTTTTTTTTCCCACTCAAAAACAATCGGTTGTGAATGAAAAAAAAGTGGGAATGGTGAAAAAAATATCGCTAATAAAAGAATCTTGAGACACTTTCCTGATGAGTAGAGTTCTTTTTTTATAGAAAAGAAAAATTGTTTTTTCGAAAAAAATGAGCCGTGAAATAAATGCGTTTTCGTGTTTGTATTTCTTTTGCTTCCTTTCTTTCTTTTTGTTGTTATTATTTTCTCGTGAGAGAGTGAATGGAGAAGAGAAGCGCGATTGTCGATAAATGTTCTTGGAATGTTTTTTTAAAAAGATGTTTGTCGGTAAATATATAAATAGAGAAAGAGAGAGAGAGTTGTTTCTCGTTTGGATTAAAAGGGTTTTTGAATCAATAATTATTGGTCTAGTATCCGCGGGACGGTTTCCAACAAACTGAAACACATTAGATGACCTACTGCGCTCGTCCTCCGTATTACTATCCAAACGGTGCCAAAACGCAGACCGATTCTACTCGTTGATTCGGCCCGCTTTTATTTTTATATTTTCCGCCCTTGTCTCTCTTTCTCTCTCTTTCTTTCTGCACTCCCTCGAACCTTTATGGACGGCGCGATCCATTGCGCGGGAACGCGCGCATTTCATCTTCTTCTTCTTCTTTCCTTCCTTCCTTCTTTCTTTTTCTTTTTCTTCTTTCTCTTCTTCTTCTTCTTCATCTTCGATCGCCCACACACTATATATACATTCAAAAGCATGAGAAATTTACGACACATTATTAATTTTATGAAACATTTTCATTCGAAGGAAACATTATGGCATAACTTGAAAACTCACTCTCCTTTCGATAATTTGTATCTTCTGCATAAAGAGAGAAAAAATTAATCTACTTTTATAGTAGCACGAGTTTTCTTATTCGGAACAAAAAATATCACTTAGGAAAATAATTTATTTCAACTGGGAGAAATTTGAATTAACATCCTTTTATTTTTGTTCCACTTAATCAAAATTTGTCTATTCGAAATTAATTTTCCTTTTTAATAAATGTGAAAACATTTTTTCATGATTTGCTGAAAGAGATTTTTAATTTTCTTTTCTTCTAGGAGTAAAGAAATCAATGATTAAAACATTTCTGTTTTGAATTTCGCGCCAATTTAGTTCACTAAACACCCGCCTAGACGGCGCGAAAATCCTCTCACAAGCGATAAGAAACAAAAGTTAAAAGCGGTGTGAATAATAAATACAAAATACTGTAAAATAGAAAACAAAAAACGTAAAGAATTCTTCTTTTAGAAATATTAATTAATTATATATTATTAATACGAAAAAGGTTTAAAATTTATTTAAATATAGTTAACACACTAACTTAACTTTATTTTTCTAAAATAAAATTGTTAAATATAGTTAAGTTTTCTAAATTCTTAATGGTTTTCTTTATTTTTCAAAAATAAAATTATTAAATATAGTTAAGTTTACATTTAATATTTATATTTATATTAATACATAAATATATTTTACACTAAATAAATATATTTTCCAAAAGAAAATTTTCTTCTTCACCTAAAAGCAATTTCTTTCCCCAAAACGCAAATTTATTTTCGTAAAGGAAATTTTCTTTTTTGAAAAAATAAAATATTTTATGAACTTCCGTGCTGAAAAATAAAAGCTGTTGACTTCGGGTTCGAGAATACAGCTTTAAATAGAAATAGATTTTCACAAAAAAAAATTTTTTTTCACCTAAATATTGATTTGGAAATTTAAACTTGTAACGCCTTGAAGAAGACAACTTAATGCTTTTAGAAAAATTTTCTCTGCTTTTTCATTTTTTTTTCTCCACTTTGTCAATTAATTATATATGTATCAATTTAATTAAAATGCTTCTTGCGTTTGAATTAAATTAAATAAACAGCGGGCAGTAAAATGTGAAAAATAAAAATTTCACTCACAAATCTATGTTTTTTTCTCAATCTAAAAATAAATAGTGGATAATGCTACTTTTCCAATTAATAATTCAGAAGAGAAGCGATGATGTTGATGATGATTCGTCGAGAGAAAAAAATTTGTATTTCAAAAATAAATATTTCCTTGATGGACTTAGTGTTTTTTAGCTGGAAATTAATTTTTGCTTTGACAAGACTAGACTTTATCTACTTTGAAAAATTTTGTCTGGCCAAAGTGCTTTTTCTACTTAAGAGCAAATTTTTTTCTAAACAAATTTCTCGATACAAATTTTGTCTTTTTTAGTTTTTCCTAAAAATTATAGTAACAATTATTAAGAATTGTCTTTTCTAGTTTTTCCTAAAAATTACAGTAATAATTATTAACAATTGTCTTTTCTAGTTTTTCCTCAAAATTACAGTAATAATTATTAACAATTGTCTTTACTAGTTTTTTCTAAAAATTACAGTAATAATTATTAACAATTGTCTTTTCTAGTTTTTCCTAAAAATTACAGTAATAATTATTAACAATCGTCTTTTCTAGTTTTTCCTAAAAATTATAGTAAAAAATAATTAACAATTATTCATACATTCTTGACAAAGGCAAATTTTATCAATTTTCGAGAAATAAAATTTGGCGAATAGAAAATAAATAAAATAAAGTGGAATAAAAAATTTAATTCAAAAAACGTACGTAAAATAAAATACTTTTTTTAAATAAATAAATTATTCACTTTTTTTTCTTGCCAAGGAAAATTAACTTTTTGACATTTGAAATCTAATGTATTCAAATTTGTCAAACGTTTGATTTATACGCAAAGGAAAAATGACTTACGTGTTAAAAATACAAGAAATTTTTTTTTTTTTTTATAGAAAAAAGGATTTTTTTTTATTATTTCTTTTTGCAATTCAATATTGATTCATTTTCACTCGTTTAAAGGCAAACGTTTGACGCAAAAGCATGTTTCAAAGTTCATGAAAAGTCAATCGAGCTGAACGAAAGACTTTGGATATAAATACGTGTGCTTACCGAAGTGTTAATATCTGTCACTGAATTTTTACATTTCTTTTTAAATTATTTATCATCTCATTCATTTCTATTCTCACTTTTTTTGCAAAAAAAATAAATATTCCAATTTATAATCAATCAAAAATTGATTTTTTTCGCAAAATTCAAATATAAGGAGATTTGCACAAAAAAAGGTGAAAAAGAATTTTTTTTCGAGAATCACTATTTATTTATACTTAGATTTAAAGGTTCTGTTTCGATTTTATAAAAAAAAACCGGTTTATTAAAAATCCAGCGATAAATTAATTCCTCCTCTTGTATTTTTGTTTTATAAACTTTTTATTCTTTATTTATTTGTATATAAAATTTTTTTTACCCTTATTTTATAAATATTTTCATTCTCAAAAAAGAGAGAAAAAACATTTTTTTTTTAAATTACAATAATTCGTTGCGAAAATTATATGCCAAAAAAAAGAGTATAGAAATCATATTCATTTTTTTATTCATAAAATTATAATTTAATTCTTGAAATGTTTTTCTTAACATTAAAAAATATCTCAAAAGAATTCTGAAGAATTAACACAAGAATTTTTTGCTTTCATTTTCGTAAAAAGAAGTTCTTCGGAATTTTCCATGGAAAAAAGAAATTTCCAAATTTGTCGACAATTTTTCGTGTGTGAGATACAGAAAAAAAGCAAAAAAAAAAAAAATTGGAGAATTTATCACATTTCCTCCCCGCATTGTATAGATTATTTATATATAGTATATATTATTGATAGTTTCTTGGATTTAAAAATTCGAAAAGAAATTTTTTTTTAAAGAGAGAGAGAAAAAAAAGAAGCAGCACGCGACTATATTTCTTTCTCTCTCTCTGAAACTACCTCGTTATTAAAGTCTTTGCCTTGAGCGCATTCCAGCAAATATTTCCACGAATCACTTTTTCCTTTCCCTTTAAAATACAAACTCCTACCTGTATAATGCAGTAATCTCGCAAAAAACCGCAAAACAACACTCTGAACGTTTTTCTGATTTTAAAACCAGTTTTTTGTCTGATAAAAAAAATACAAAATTTCTCTTTTTTTTACAAAAGCATTCTGAACTTTTAGACGAAGGGAAAAAAATAAAAAAAGACACGCCAAATTAGCTGCGCATTATTTAATTCATCCTCCTAGAGATTATTTGGTACATAACTGAAAGTCGAGGGGAAAAGAAAAATCTCTTATGCATCTACGTATAGTCACAGAAATTGTAAACGCTATTTTTCATAGAGCGTTTTTTTTTCTTCTTTTATTACAATTATATCTTCCCCCTCAATTCTGTCGCTACTAGAATCTATGTTTAAAAAATACTTCTATCTCAGATATGCACAAATCTATTTTATTTAATAAAAAAAAATCGTAGAAAAATTTTTTCCTGCGATTTTGGAATATTGGCGAGTGAAGAACATTTTTCGGATATTGCTTATTAGCGAGCCTCTGACCGCTTTCTATTTGTCTAAAAAAAATATCTTGACAATGAATTTGAAGACTTCAACCATTTTTTTTATTGTTTTCTGCAAAAGAAATTTATTTTCCTTTTCAAGAAAATCTTTCATTTTTTTCTTCTTTCATCAAAAATTGTTTTTGCGAAAGAAATTTTTCTTCTCAACAAAACGTTTTCGCAAAGCAATTTTTTTTTATAAAACAAATTGTTTTTGAAAATCAATTTTCAAGAAGACATTTTTTTTTTGTTTTTACGAAAACAAATTGCTTTTACAAACTGAATTTCTTTTACAAAACAAAATTATTTTTACTCTCCAAAATCTTTTTCGCAAGACAAATTTATTTTTTCGTTTTACGAAACAAATTGTTTTCACTATGAAAATTGTTATTAAATTTCTTGTCAGATTTTGCAAAATAATTTTTTTTTTTTGTTCTTTAGAAACAAATTACTAACCAAATTGTTTTTACGAACCAAAAATTTTGTTTGTTACAAAATAAATTGCTGTTTGTTCTTCCAAACGAACTTTTTGTTTCTTTATGCAAAAAAGAAAATTATGTGCTTATTTTTACAATAAAAATAGTTTTTGCAAAATAAATTTTCGTTTTTATTCACGAAATAAAATTTGTTTTGTAAAAAAAACGAATATTTTTGCTTTTACGAAAAAAGCTTGTTAAAAAACAAATTTTCTTTCTTTTTAGGAAACAATTTTCTCATTATCAAAACAATTTTCCTTCTTACGAAAAAATGTCTTTAATACAAAACAATTTTCCTTTTTACAAAAGAAATTTATTTTTCCTTAGACGAAAAAAAGTTTACAATCTTCGCTTTCATTTTTCTAACAAACAATAAAAAATATGTAATTCGAAGGCACGCTCGGCGCAACAATCGTAGTTTATTTATTTATTTATTATTATTTTTTTGAGCTTCGAAAACATTCACACTTTTTTGTGAGTGAAAAGGGACAGCAGCAGCCTCATCAGTCTTCGCAAAGTTCTGTGGCAGATTTTTGTTTCTTCTTCTTTCTTCCATTTAACAATCACATAAAGTTTATTACATTAGGAAAATTTCTTGAGCAGTCTCGAAAATTGGAATAAATCCTTTTTAATAGAGGAAATTTTTTTTCGCCATTCATTTAAAATGCTCGCATTTATATTCTTTTTTTTATATATAAAAAAATATATATATATTCACTATGCAAGACATCGTTTGCCTTGATTTTATAATTCTATATTATAAATGATTCATTAAATTTTATTTCCTAATGTTCAACAAAAATACGTAAAAATACGAAATATTACAAGAATGGATTCTTTTTGTATACAAAATTTTTTTTATATTTTTTGTATTAATATTAATATTATTTTTTGTATTATTATATTACTATAGTACAATAGTAATATTTTCTTTTGTACTTTCATCTAATTTTTGCATTTTTTATTATACATTTTCGTCTCCTTCATTTTTGTTCTACTATTATTTTTATTTTAAAATAAGTAACATTTTTTTTTAATTTTCGAATAAGACAATTTTTCTTTCGAATTTTATTAAATTTTAACATGAAAAATTTTCATTTTGATAAAAGGCGAAGAAAAATTGACAGAAAATTTTTATTTCAATTTTTTTATTGATAAAAATTTTAATTTTTCTTCGAAAGAATTTTTTTACTAGAAAATTTCAATGAAATCAAAACTATATTCGAAACACAAGTTTTACTTTATTTCGAATTTGGTTTTTCTTCTTAAAAATTTTATTTTTTGTAAAAAATTACTTTTTTTTCTCGAAACATTTTTTGGGGGAAAATTTAAAAAAGTAGAAATAGAAAATTTTTGAGTTTGTTCAAAACATTAGATTTTCTCTTCAAATTTTCCCTCTGGAAATTTTTTCTTTTTCGAAAAAATCTAAAAGTACCGAAAGGTAATTCTAATTTCACATTTTCTGTCGACAAAAATTTGGAGAAAAAAAATAAAAGGTGAAAGAAAATGCAAAAGTAAATAACACAAAATAATGAAAGTTTACAAGAGATAGCACAACCAGGAAAAAAATTTTTTTGTACGGTAGTTTGACGAATCTAATCTACAATTGGACGGCTGTCCTTCCCTTTTATCTATCTTATCATTTATATGAGAGATTTCGTGTATGAGCCGTCATTTTTTTTTTAAGGGAATATCAATTTTTTTTGTCTTCTTCTAACAAAAGGAGTACAATATTTTCTCAACTATTTGTACAGATCGAGTCAGATCTAATCGATAAAATATTTCAGGTTCAGAAAAAAAATTATTGCATCCACGTATAGAGTCTTTTTTATTAATCGGTCTTTTCGAAAAATTCCCCCAAAAAAGTCTACTTTTTTTTTAAAAACAAAAACAATTTTGTTTTTAGGGGAAAAAAAATATTTACTTATTGGTCTTTTCGAAAAATTCTCTTAGTCGCAAAAAAAATAATTCTACTTTTCTCTCAAAACAAAAAAACAAATTGTTTTTAGGGGGGAAATGAATATTTATTTATCTGTCTTTTCGAAAAATTCTTTTGGTCGCGAAAATATTCTTTTTTCTCAAAACAAAAGAAAAATTGTTTTTAGGGAAAAAAAATATTTATCTGTCTTTTCGAAAAATTCTTCTGGTCGCGAACAAAAATTCTTTTTTCTCAAAACAAAAGAGAAATTATTTTTTAAGGGGAAAAATATTTATTTATCTGTCTTTTCGAAAAATTCTTCTGGTCGCGAACAAAAATGCTTTTTTCTCAAAGCAAAAGAAAAATTGTTTTTAGAGGAAAAATAGAATTTTTTCCTTTTTGGATTATTAATAGAATTCTATATTTCCCGAGAAAAAGAATTTTTCCTTCTTGGAAGGTAAATGTTGACAATTTTTTAGGGGAAATATTTTTTTGCATTTAGATTAATAGTAGAATTTTACTTTTTTTCACAATTTCTTTGTTTTAAGGGGGAAAAAGTAGATTATTTTTAGAGAAAATATTTCTATTTTCTGGGGGCAAAAACGGAATTTAGGAAAGAAGAGTCCTATTTTTTTCTTCTCCGCGAATAAAAAAAAATTTTAGGCTTGCTTTAGAGATTCACTGGGTGCAAGATTTGAGTCGCCCATTTTTTTCGTCAATTCCTCCATGAAATCGCGATAAATCAACGAGTCAATATTCGACGACAAATTATAAAGTATCCACCAATCGCCTAATGCTATTTTCTTATTGATACTCTGACATGTCTCGATTGGCAATAATCTCGACGAGAGTTGAAGAATTCTTGGCCTCACTGATGGTGCAAAAATAATTGCAGCTCGATATGTCAATAGGCCAGTGAGTAGTCCGAGGAGAATTAAATACCAGAACCAAATGAAAATATATGTTTTCTCATTGACAACATTCAAAGGTAGAACGCAGAGTGAGTCGTGCTTTTGAATTGAACCCGATGCTCCGTATTTGTGGAAGATGCATTTTGTCACGCGGGGAAAGACGTAGACCATTGGATCGACGCGATTCTCCTGTGGCAAATCGGAAATGTGAAGTACTCGCAGTCCATAGCTGAGGAATTCACCGTCAAAGAAGAGATTCATCAAGTAGAGTTGCGCCACAATGTTTATCAGGCACAAGACTTCGCAGCTGAAGTAGCGATAGACGTACGAGTTGTGACACTGAAAGAACAAATCGACGAATTAGCGGGAATTGAATTCAATGAAGCTGAATTGGACACAAACCACATCCGTCCCTTTTCTTTAGGAATGGACCATTCTTTTATTTTTCTCACTTGTTGTTGTTTTTTTATTTTTTTCACTTTTCTTTTATTTACATATTTTTACTGTTCTTTTGTTTTTATTTTTTCTTTTTTGTATTTAAGCTTTAATTTTTTCTTTTACTTTCCTTTACTTTTACTTTTTTGTATTTTTACTTTAATTTTCTATTTTTTTTTGTTGTTATTTACTTTAATTGTTTATTTTTTTGGTTGTTACTTTCCTTTTCTTTTACTTTTTTGTATTTTTACTTTAATTTTCTATTTTTTTGGTTGTTATTTACTTTAATTGTTTATTTTTTTGGTTGTTACTTTCCTTTTCTTTTACTTTTTTGTATTTTTACTTTAATTTTTAATTTTTATGTTTGTTACTTCCCTTTCTTTCTACTTTTTTGTATTTTTACTTTAATTTTTTATTTTTCTTTTACTTACTTTCCTTTTCTTATACTTTTTTGTATTTTTGCTTTAACTTTTTATTTTTCTGTTAGTTACATTCCTATTCTTTTACTTTTTTTTCTTTTTTACTTAAAAGAAGCGTACACCAATATTTTGAACTAAATGAAGAAAATAGTTTAAATATTCAATAAAGTTATTTTTATATAGTAATTTTTTGAGAAGAATTCAATGATCACAAAAAAATTGGTCAGCAAATATTTAGACCCTTCTTGAATTTTTACTTTATCCAAAAATTGATAGATTTTTAAACCCGTACGTAATTTTCTAGAAAATATGTTTTTGTATTCATAAAAAAATTACCGAATGAAAAAATTAATATTTACAAAAGTTTGAGCAATTTTTCAAAAAAAAAATAGTTTTCAGGTTAAGAATTTAAAAAAGTATGCGATTATTATTAAATTTTATAATACGAAAACTAATTTTTTTTTAACTAATTTTTGAACATAAACTTTTTCAAAAAAGAAATTTTTTAGTGATAATAACAAAATTTGATAAAACATTTTTTTTTAAAGTTTTAGCATTTAAAAAAAATAGTTTTCAGATTAAGAATTTAAAAAGTATGAATATTATTTAATTTTATTATACGAAAACTAATTTTTTAACTAATTTCAGAACATAAACTTTTTCAAGAAAAAAAAATGTTTTAGTAATAAAAACAAAATTTGATAAAACATTTCATTTGAAAAAGTTTATGTTCTGAAATTTGTTAAAAATAATTAGTTTTCGTATAATAAAATTAAATAATATTCATACTTTTTAAATTCTTAATCTGAAAACTATTTTTTTATTGAAAAAATGCTAAAACTGTTGTTACTAAAATTCCAATTTAGGGAAAATATATATTTTTTACTATAAACTGTAGTAAAAGAATATTCAACTACCAAGCAATAGTTCAAAAATTATAAATTTTCATTTTTTACTACAACCTGTAGTCAACAAATTATTCAATTACTAAATAATAAAATTAAAGATTTTAAATTTAGTAGCAATTTTTACTAATTTTAATTAGTGGATAATTTTCACCATAATTCATAGTTTTAGAGAAACATTTTATTTTCTACTATAAAGTGTAGTAAAAAACACGATTTATATACTTTAGTATATAAATCGTGTTTTTTACTATAATTTTTAAATTATGGTTAAATTTTATATAAAAAAAAATTCCAGTCTTTACTAAAAATTGTAGTCGACTGTAGTAAAAAAAATTATTCCAGTGGTAAATTACGTAGTAAATGAAATTAAATTCTATTGAAGATCAGAAGTTTTACTAAAACCTTTAGTCAAAAAATTATTCTACTAGTAAATAATTTTGTTCAAAACTTTACACTAAAATAGAAATTTTTACTAATTTAAATCAACGGACAATTTTCACTATAATTCACATTTAGAGAAAATTCGTAATTTTTGTACTATGAATTATAGTCAAAAAATCATTTAACTACTAAATAATATAATTCAACACAATACATTTGGAAGAAATTTTTACTAATAATTCAAATTCTATTGAAAATTTTTGCAGGAATTAGTGAACAATTTTTAATACAATTCAAATTTAGAGAAAATTTTTATTTTTCACTATAAAGTGTGTAGTTAAAAACACAATTTAACTACTAAGTAATATAATTCAATTTGATTACGAATTTTTAGTTTTTACAGTAAAAACTATAGACACAAATGTAGTAAAAAAATTACTAAAAATTTCTATAAATTTTAGTGAGTTTTCACTAAAACGGACAAAAAAAATGTTTTGACTTTTTAGTATTGAAATAGTTTCAGTAAAAATTGCAAATAGTTCAAATCAGTCAAAATTTCTATCAATTTTAGTAATTTTTCACTAAAGTTGACAAAATTAGTAAAAATTCCTATCAATTTTAATGATTTATCACTAAAGTTGACAAAAAAAATTTTTGGACTTTTTAGTAGTGAAATTTATTGTTCCAATAAAAATTGCAAATTATAAAAATAAGTAAAAATTCTACTTTGTTTCCAAATTATTGCTGACTAATTTAAATCAGTGATAGATTTTTTGCTTTTGAATCAGTAAACATTATTAATAATTTATTAGTAATAAATTAAATAGTAATAAATAGTAATAAATTTAATAGTAATAAGAATAATTATTTGAATTTTATTAGTAATTTCTGAAAATTTATGAGTAAAGTTCACTAATTAATTAATTAATTAATTAAATAAATAATTACTTAATTAAAAATTACGAATTACTTAATTATTTATTTATTAAAATTTATTAATATAATAAATAATCATACTTTTATGTGCGTCATCAAATATTGCATCAAATGCTCCTTTTTTTTCGTTATGGTCTCCTCTTCCTCAAGGCCATGATTCAAACCCATCACCAACGATCGTATCAAATTGCCTTCCCATATTTTCCAAATATAGTGAGGCAGATAACACAATATTGCCTATAAATAATAAATTATTGTTATTAATTACGTACACATTATTTACATTTCACTATAATTTTTTAGTCATTAAATTTCAATCTACTGTTGAATTTTTTTCTTTTAAATCACTTAAATACCCCATCAGGATCAAATTAGAATTTTATCTATACAGCAGTTTTTTATACGAGATAAGAAAAATTTCTAAATTATATTAAAGAGTTCGAAATTTTAATTCATGTTTGACAGTATATATTTGAAATATTAATAATATACAAGTGAAAAAATTTCGAGTCAAAATTTAATAAAAAATGATAAAAAAATAAAGAAAACAAAAAGGAAAATAAAAAAAAGAATCAAAAAAAGAAAAAGGAATAGAAAAAAAGGAAAAAAAAGGAAAAAAAAAGAATCAAGAAAAAGGAAAAGAAAAAACAAAAAAAAAGAATAAAAAAAGAAAAAAAGAATAAAAAAAAGAATAAAAGAATAAAAAAAGAGAAGAAGGAAAAAAGAATCAAACGACACAATAAGGGATTAAAACATTAAATTAAATTCGAGGAAGAAATATTCTCTTCTCTATTAATCAAATTCAATATAATTAATTGTTCTTTTCGAATTTTGACTGACCTTAATATATGAAGAGAAATAAATTTTATTTTAAACGAGAAATATAGTATATAGTACTATATATGTGTGTGTCATAAGAGTAATGATAAAAAAGAAAGAGTCCTCACACGAGCCAGTGTGTAACAGATATATACTTTACCATATATATAGACAGATATTTTTATTTTATTTTATTTTAAAACACATATTATATACAATGCCGTCTTCCTGATGAGTTTGCGAAACAAGAGAAAGAGAAAAAAATGATGATTTACTGACAATGCGAAATAATATACACAACGCACGGTTTTTATAATTGCGCGGTTATTTTTACATGTACAAGAAGAGAAAAGAAGAGGGAAAAATTACCTGGAAAAATAGTGCAAAACAGACCCACTGATAGTAGGTGTAATATTTCCTAGCATTCACATTTCCAAAGTCGTTGGAAACACCTGGATGTGCAACGTCCACGCCAATCTGAAAGTAATTTTTATTACTAAAAAATTGAATCAATTGGAAATTTCTTTTTTAATTAAAAAATGAAGCTAAAGAAAATTTTCTTTTCATTAAAAAATGAAGCTGTGGGAAATTTTTATTTTATTAAAAAATGAAGCTAAAGAAAATTTTCTTTTCATTAAAAAATGAAGCTGTGGGAAATTTTTATTTCATTAAAAAATGAAGCTATAAAAAATTTTTATTTCATTAAAAAATGAAGCAGTAGGAAATTTTTATTTCATTAAAAAATGAAGCTAAAAGAAATTTTTTTTATTGAAAAATGAAGCTAAAAGAAATTTTTTTATTAAAAAATGAAGCTAAAAGAAATTTTGTTTTATTAAAAAATGGAGCTAAAAGAAATTTGGAATAAAATAGTAACAGTCTAATTAATTTTATTTTTATTTTCTCGTCTCGGAAAATAAATTAAATATGCAAACAACAAAGACCAAAGCCTACAAAAATATTGTTTCGATAAAGTTTTAGTAAAAATGGTATTATATAGAAAAATTATCTTCAACGAATTCCCTCGTATGCTGGTAGCAATTCTGATTAGATTTTTCTATATAAAAACGGAAACCATTATTTTACTGTAGAAAAAAAATTAAAAATAATAGCCTTCTTTTTTATTATTTATTTAATAATATAAATGACAATTTTTTTTATTATAAAAAAATAAATAAAAATAAATAACATAAATAAAAAAAATAAATAAAAATAAATAAAATAAATAAAAAAAAATAAATAAAAATAAATAAAAAAAATAAATAAAAATAAATAAAAAAAAATGAATAAAAATAAATAAAATAAATATATCAAACTTCAGTTTCTGCGGCTTTCCTTGGAGAAAAAGACAATTAAAAAATTGCTCTTTATAAACTTCTCAAAGCTTATGAATGAGCATTTGAAAAAATAGGTTCTTTTGAGCAGAAAAGAAAGAAAATGAAAATAAATAAAAGGAAATAATAAACTTGATTCGTCGAAGCGGTTCTTTGTTTTCAAAAAAAAGGAGAGTCGCTTCCTGTTTTTTATTCCTGCTCGCATCCTTCTTTTTTGCTCTTAAATTCCTGTACATGAATTTCCGTTTTTTACATTACCTGCGATAAAATGAGAAAAAAAAACAATATTGGCACAAATTTCGCTCAAACTTTAAGGTACAAAAAAAATCACAAATTAATCATTTTTATTTATTTATTTTTTGCCAAAAGAAGTGAAAAATTAATTCTTTTTTCGACCGTCTTTTTGCTTCTCAATAAAATTAGCAAAGTTTACTAATTAAAAAAATTACTATATTGAAGAAAAGTCCTATTAAATAAAAAATATATTTTATTCAAAAGTACTATTAAATAAAAAAATATATTTTATTCAAATGTACTATTAAATAAAGAAATGTATTTTATTTAAAAGTACTTTTAAGTAAAATAAATTTTTTTTTATTCAAAAGTACTAATAAGTAAAATAACATTTTTTTTTATTCAAAAGTACTATTAAGTAATATAAATTTTTTTATTCAAAAGTACTATTAAATAAAAAAATATATCTTATTCAAAAGTACTATTAAGTAAAGTAAATTTTCTTTTATTCAATACAAGAATAAAAATGAAATAAAATATAGAATAAAATTTTGTTTCGTACGTATACAAATTTTTGAATCAAAAAACTATTCCCTTCAAAAAAAATAAAATTGTGTATCAAAAAAAAGTGTTGAGCTTCTAATAATTATTCATCAAAAACCAGTCCGTGACTAGAGAATTTAAAACCTTTTTCTGTATGACGCAATTCTACCTGTAAAGAATAACGAACTATTTATGATCATCTGTAAAAAAAATTTATAGTGATTTTAAAACGAGTGTACGAAACAAACTTATGTCACTCTATTAAGTGAAGGAGAAATTTTTGCATCTCTAATTTCCATCTCTCTTCACGTCTCCCTCTCTCACTCACAGAGTCTATAAATATTTTCACAAGATTATAATTCTTACTTTATAAATATTTATCGAAACTTTTTCTCTTTTCAATAAAAATAGAGTTGAAAAATTATTTCTTTCTTAAAAAAAAGGCTAGAAGACTCTAAATGCCAAAATAAAAAATTCTATAAATTTTATTAAAGTACTTTTTTTTGTTAAAAATTATTATTATTATTATTATTATTATTATTTAAAAATAGAGTTCAAAATCGGGGGGGAAATTATTTATTTCTTAAACAGGACTGCCCTTGTATACGAAAATAAAATGTTCTTTAAATTTTTTTAAAATACGTTTTTTATTCTGATATTTAAAATTTTGAAGACTTTTAGTATTAACTTTTTTTTAGTAAAAATGATTATTAATTAATAGTCGTTTTTAATAAAATAAAAATAGAGTTAAAAATTCAGGGAAAAAATTAGTTTTTAATAATTTAAATGAATCTAAAATTGATTTAAGAAGGTAAAAAATTGTCATTGGAAATAATAATTTTTCCTAAATACTCTTCTTAAAAAAGAGAAAAATAATTGAAGAAAGAAAAAATTTAAATTTAAATCAAAAAGAAAAATAGAGTTAAAAATTAAGGGAAAAATTAGTTTTAAACAATTTAAATGAATTCAAAATTAATTTAAAAACGAAGAAAATTGTCATTGGGAAAAATAATTTTTTCTCAAATACTCTTCTTAGAAAAGAGAAAAATAATTGAAAAAAGAAAAAGTTTAAATTTAAATCAAAAAGAAAAATAGAGAAAATTAGGGGAAAATTAGTTTTCAATAATTTAAATGAATCTAAAACTAATTTTATAGAAGAAGAAAATTGTCATAGGAAAAATATTTAAAAAAGAAGAAAATTGTCATAGGAAAAATAATTTTTCCTTAAATTCTCTTCTTAGAAAAGAGAAAAATAATCGAAAAAAGAAAAAATTGAAATTGAAATCAAATAGAAAAATGAAATATATAGCACACCATGTAATATTAAAGTTCAAGAAGAAATTCTACGGTCTTTGTAATTTTTTCATTTCGTTTTTTGAACGATTTCATTTTTTTTTATCTGTTTCGAACAAAGCTTTCTTTAGAACTGTTATTTAAGTCTTAAACTCATCTTAAGTGAAATGCCTCCATTTTATCTTTCTTTCGTTCTCCACGCACACGAATGTGCGATGGAAGAGACGGTTCGTTTCTCTGGAAATTTCGATGCCTGGGAAGCCAGAATGTGCTTTGTATATCTTTTATACAATATTTAAAATTTGCTTTCATATTTTTTACACAATTTCTCTATAAAAAAAAATATATAGAGCCATTTTTTCCCGCCTATTTCTCTTTCTTTTGGAAAATTTATCGTCTTATAGACATTCTCTTTTTTATCTGAAAAAATTTTATTTAAAAATTTCGAAAAATAATTTTTCTTTTGTATTCTAATTGTAATAAATTGTTTATAAATGTAAAAAATATAAATAACGTTAATTAGTATTGTTTCTAACTGGAAATATTCCGAAAAGCAATTTTCTAATAAAACTATATTTTATTGTATTTTAATTAATTAATTTAAACTTTCCTTAATTTTAATTATCATAATTATTTATTACTGTTAATAAGAATAATTAGTAATAAATATTAAATAAAAAAATAATAATTAATAATTAGTGTTCTTTGTAATTTTAATAATAATAATAATAATAATAATAATAATAATAATAATAATGTCCCGTTTGTATTTTTAAATAAATTATCAAATAAATTATATTATAATAATTGTTTAATTATAATTAAGTTCCACTGTCTCTAAATTTTAATTATAGTAAAAAATTAATTACATTTTTACTTTAATATTATTATTCACATTATTATTAACAAATAAATTATTTTTACATTATTTTCAATTTTATAATTAGTAAAAAATATAAAAAAACATTTATTGACCTTTTTGATTACAAAATAATTATAAATTGTAAGCAAAATAAATTCACGTGCCACAATAAAATGGGTTAAATATTGCGCAGAGACAAGCATATTGGAAATGATTCGTGAAAAGAAAAATTTGTTTTAATAAATTTCTTCATTCGGTGTAACATTTCTGTTTTTGTGAAGAAATTTTTTATTGTAACCTGAGTGCAAAATGGTTCTGCTTCATTGATGGTTGCGTTAGGTCAGTGCACTTCGCTTATAATTAACATATGTGAAAGATAAAATTTTATTTAGGACGCAATTCTCAATGAAGCAAAAACGAAATGGGAAAAATAAATAATTCTAGTCAAATAGATATATTAAGTTGGAATTTGAAAATTAAAAAAAGTTCTCGAATTTGATTAAAAGAATTAACAAAATTTATTATGGACTGAAATCTACTAAATTATTTATTTGTCTTGAATATAGAAATTTAATTAATAAAATTATTTATTTGTCTGGAATATAGAAATTTAATTAATAAAATTATTTATTTGTCTGGAATATAGAAATTTAATTAATAAAATTTTTATTTTGAACTAGAAATTTTTTTAACCAAATGGAATTTATTTGAAGCAAATACAATTTATTCGAGAATGAAATAAAAATTTACTTGAACCAGGTAAATTTTACTTAAATCAGAAAATTGTAATTTTGCATTTATTGGAAGCAGATAAAATTTTTTTCCAACCAGATAAAAATAAAATAAAACTTTATTTTGATCAAATAAATAATTAAGTATAAGTCAAACGTATAACATTTTGTTCGGATGCATTATTAAAATAATATTGTTGAAAACTATCGAAATTAATAATAAATAATTAATAATTGATAAAATATTATTATTATTGTTATTCTTATTCTTATTATTATTACAATTTCTATTTTTTAGACTTTTATTATATTTGTACTATTTATTTACTATTAACACATATTGTTATTGTTATTATTATTATTATTATTATTATTGTTATTATTATTATTATTTTTTTTATTATTATTGTTTACCATCATTCTAATTATTTTGGACATTATTTTTGTTATTATTGTAATCATTATTATTATTATTTTTTTTTATTATCATTAATTACCATTATTCTAATTATTTTTTATTCATCATTATTGTAATCATTATTATTGTCATTGTTATTATTATTAAATTTTAAATATCATTGTCATAACTTTTGTTATTATTATTGTGCGACAAATTTTTGGAATTCTTTGAAAAACGTTTGATCTAAATTGACTGCGATTTGGAAGGAACCACTTTTCTAATTAAAGACAATTATCATTTTTTTAAAGACCAACAAAAGTTTCTTTCACTGTTTATTAACAGTGAGTCATCGTCACACTACATTCAAAACTTTTCCAAAATTAAATTCACCCAATTTTTGATAAACAGAAGTTTGTAATTACAAATTTGAATTTACACTTTCTAATACTAAATATAAAATATTTCTATTCTTTTTTGTATTATCAATAACATTTTTCAAATATTGAAAGTAGTTCTGTAATATATTAAATATATATTAAAATTCAAAATGGAAACTTTCGAAAATAGTTCACTTGAATAGAAAATTTCCACGATCTCAAAGTTTTGAAACGTTTATACAAATGAACGAAATTTATTTATTCCTTCTTGGGATTAAATTTTCAGTACAATTTCTATTTAAATAGAAATTTACAAATTAATTTCTATTTAAATAGAAATTTACAAATTAATTTCTATTTAAATAGAAATTTACAAATTAATTTCTATTTAAATAATTTAAAAATTTTAATTAATAAATTATAAATAATGAATGTTAATTAATAATTAAAATGGTGTTTGCTTCAAGTAGCTTAATAATTATTGGTTAATTCCAAATTTGTTTGATTGACAATAAAAATTATTTGATTCAAGCATAAAATGTTTATTTGCTATAATAGACAAGATGTCGGTTATTTGAATCGAATTTTTTTTTGTCAGTGTACGAAAAATTTTGATAAATTCTTTCTTGTCAATTTAAGAAATATTAAATATTTGATTGAAAAATTAGAAGTAGAATTGGAAAAAAATTTACAACATTTTTTTCTATTTAAATAGTTGAATAATGATTAAAATAAAGGATGGGAAAATAGTAAAAATAAAAAAATACAACTAATAAAAAAAAATACAAACAATAAAAATGAAAAATACAAATAATAAAAAGAAGGAAGAAAAATAACAAAAAGAAAAAAATAAAAATAATAAAAAGAAAAAAATAAAACTATTAAAATAAAAATAAAAATAATAAAAATTAATATTTACTTAGTTCAAAATTATTTTCCAAATACAAAATAATTTTTCAAACACAAAAACAGATGAAAATAAAAAATAAAATATCGTTTAAAACTTTAGGAACTTTTTTAACTGTATTAATTTAATAAACAAAGAACTTGTTTAAGACTGCAAGAGATGTTTAAGGCAAAATTTTTAGCATCAAAAAATAAATTCTATTCTTAAAAAAAAATTTAATTAAATGAATTTTATTCTAATTATAAGTAACGATTGCTATTTTAATTCTAAGTAATGAATTCTATTTTAATTCTAAATAAACAAATTCCATTCTAATTTTAAATAGAAAAATATTTAGTGCAGTAAATTTATTGATTAACTGACCAGCAGTTCTGTCAAACAATCAATATAATTAAATAACAGTTTAAAAAATTTCTTATAAACAAAATGTACTCTATTTAGAAAATTTCTCCAAAATTAAAAAAAAATTCCCAGTGGTTCTCATATTGACCAGAGAAAAAAATTAAAAATTTTCTATTCCTTTTCGAGAACCTACAGATACAAAAACTAAAATCTAAAGAAAACTGTAATCAAGTGAATAAAAATAAACGAGAATTAAAAATAGTAAAATAAATGAAAATTAAGGAAAGGAAAATAAATGAAAATTAAAAAAGGAAATAAATAAAAATTAAAAAGGAAATAAATGAAAATTAAGAAAAGGAAAATAAATGAAAATTAAAAAAGGAAATAAATAAAAATTAAAAAAGTAAATAAATGAAAATTAAGAAAAGAAAAATAAATGAAAATTAAAAAAGTAAAATAAATGAAAACTATAAAAAGGAAAATAAATAAAAATTAAAAGAATTAAAATCTAAAGAAAACTGTAATCAAGTAAATAAAAATAAACGAGAATTAAAAAAAGTAAAATAAATGAAAATTAAGAAAAGGAAAATAAATGAAAATTAAAAATAGAAAATAAATAAAAATTAAAAAAGTAAATAAATGAAAATTAAGAAAAGAAAAATAAATGAAAATTAAAAAAGTAAAATAAATGAAAACTAAAAAAAGGAAAATAAATGAAAATTAAAAAAAGGAAACTAAATGAAAATTAAAAAAGTAAAACAAATGAAAACTAAAAAAAGGAAAATATAAAGAAAACTGTTATCAAGTTAAAAAAAATTTGCCTTCAATATGAACGACTTTTTAGAGAGTCAATCATCATCATCATCATCATTTCTCGAGGTCAAGACTCACCTGCCGATTAAAGGCATCCGGCATCGTGAATGTGGACATAATCCAACAGTATGTGTTGATTGGATACTTTGGTAGTCCCTCAACAATACACGAAATTGGACTCCCTACGAATTGATTAGCAGAAATAATCATCGAACACATGAAAAGTAACGCTGCCGTAAAATGATTGTGGAGTCGAAACACCATCGAGTCCGTTGATATCTCATGATATTTAAAGTAGGTCCTTAAGTCTCCCAATAATTTAAACATTTTGCCTTAGTTTTCTTTTTCCACCAACAAAAAAAAAAATATATTTTCAATACCAAAAAACAAGAATTTAATAAACTTAAATTTTAATTATTAAAATTAAAAGGAGAAAAGAAACTCTTCATTCAGAAAACTTGTCACTCGTTTTCAGGAAAAATAAACTTCCATTCAGAATTTTTTGTTATCACTTCAAAGCGGAGAATCACTTTCAAAAATCATGGAGTGTATGAGTTTCGCGGTAATTTTTTTGGGGGAGGGGAAATTTTGAAAAAATTCTGGTAGGGGGGGACGATAGATTATTGTGGCTAATCACAATAATAATGGAGAGGATTCACTTGAGGATGGTGGATTTTTTTGCACTTTTTTCCTTTTTCCCGTGGATCAACAACAATCGGCATCGAGCGCCGCCGATCCTCCAAAACTCCCGTGTGCTATCTCATCTGTCACGAAAACGTAGCGACGAATGGACGGAAACAAACTTAGAACCGGCTACACAGCTGTCCATGCGGCGTCTTCTCTCTCGCTCACTCTCTCTCCCTCTCCCTTCGTTCCCCCTTTTTTACTCTCTCTCTCCTTTTTCCTTCCTCTGTCTCTCTTTCTATTTCTCCTTTTTTTCCTTCTTTCCTTTTTCTACTTTTCCCCCTTTTGATATTTTTCCTTTTTCTACTTTTTCTCCTTTCGGTATTTTTCCTTTTTCTATTTTTCCTTCATTCCTTTTTTTCCTTTCGGTATTTTTCCTTTTTCTACTTTTCCTCCTTTCCGTATTTTTCCTTCTTTCCTTTTTCTCCTTTCGTTATTTTTCCTTTTTCTACTTTTCCTCCTTTCGGTATTTTTCCTTCTTTCCTTTTTCTGCTTTTTTCCTTCTTTCCTTTTTCTCCTTTCGTTATTTTTCCTTTTTCTACTTTTCTTCCTTTCGGTATTTTTCCTTCTTTCCTTTTTCTACTTTTCCTCCTTTCTGCTTTTTTCCTTCTTTCCTTTCTCTACTTTTTCCCTTTTCGGTATTTTTCCTTCTTTCCTTTTTCTCCTTTCTGTATTTTTGCTCTCCTTTTCAATTTTCGCTCTCCTTTTTTTCCTTTCTGTATTTTTTTCCTCCTCTCTATTTCCCCCACTTTTCGTATTTTCACCTCTCCTTCTTCTCTTCCCTCAAAGTTTTCTCTTCCACATTTGGGAAATTCCCTTCGAAGAGGGAAAGAGGGGGATGTTTGGCTCCCTTTTCTCCCCTCGAGGATTTTTTGGGAGAGTTAGTTTTTTGTGGTGGGGGGAGTTGGGATAGAATTCAAGAAGAAAGCGCGCGAAACGAGGGACGTTTTTTAAAAAACAAAAAGGACGAAAGTATTTTTTCCTTCTTTCCCACTGTCAAAGAAGAAAAAAATTCTGCTCGTTTCTTGTTTAATTTTTTTTTTGAAAATTTTAATTTTTCCCTCGTTTTTCCGCCACCGAAACGTGTATACGTACTTACGTACGAGTCTCTTGGACAGTAACTGACGAGAAGTGGCAGTGGGTTTGTTATGGGGGGCAGGAATAGAGGGGGAGAAGGGGGATACCCCCCACTATGCGCTACAATCTACGGCCACGATTTCTGCCCTCTCTCTTTCTCTCCTCGCTCGCTCTCCTTGCTCTCTCTCTCTCTCTCTTTTCTCCCTCTCACTGTCTCTGTCTTTTGTCCCTGTCTTACTCTCTCTGCCTTTTTCCCTCTCTCTCTCTGTATTTTTTCCCTCTCTCTCGCTCTCATTGAAAAAAGAAAGAGAAACCCTCTCTCTTTCTCTCTCTCTCTCTCTTTTCTCTCTCTTTCTCTCCTTTGTGGCACGCTACAGTGTCTGTTCCTCGATGGTCTATCCACCGTTAATTCTCGTCCTGCTTGCAGCTCACTTTACTTTGTACTTCACGTAGAAAAAAAAAATTCACTGAATTCCTCCGTTTTTATGTCGTTTTTCTTTTCGGAAAATAATTTTTTTTCTACTAAAACAAAAAGAAGAGAAGGGGAAAAAATAAATTTATAAAATATTGTGGAGGGAGAAAAATAGGGGAAGAGAGAAAGAAAGAGACAGAAAGAGGCAAAGGGTGTGGATGAGGGTGAAAAATGATGCAAGGGTTAGGAAATAATTGCAATATTACGCAATTTTCTCCCATTGACTGCTGAAATATGGCTGAGTATTGCATTTTGTAAATTATGGTTTCGAACGTTTTGCTTATGTTTGGATTTCGGAATTTAATTTTCGGAGAAAAGAATTTGGGGCTTGTATTTTGGACAATCAAACGTTGAATATTTGATTAAATTTTTTATATATTTATTTGACAAGTAAATTTTGTTTGCTTGGGACAAATATTCACTGGGATAGAGAATTTTTTTCTGGGACAACAAAGGCATTTTTTTAATTTTTACTTTGAAAATGAAGTAATTATACTTGAAATAATTTGTTAGGACAAGTAAAAATTTATTTTTGTTGAAAAAAAGCAGTAAATTTGTTAGGACAAGTAAAAATTTATTTTTGTTGAAAAAAGCAGTAAATTTGTTTGGGACAACGGAATAAATTTTTATTCTTGTTGAAAAAAGCAGTAAATTTCTTTGGGACAACGGAATAAATTTTTATTCTTGTTGAAAAAAGCAGTAAATTTGTTTGGGACAACGGAATAAATTTTTATTCTTGTTGAAAAAAGCAGTAAATTTCTTTGGGACAACGGAATAAATTTTTATTCTTGTTGAAAAAAGCAGTACATTTTTTTTGGGACAACTGAATAAATTTTTATTTTTGTTGAAAAAAGCAGTAAATTTTTATTTTTGTTGAAAAAAGCAGTCAATTCGTTTGGGACAACCGAATAAATTTTTATTCTCGTTGAAAAAGCAGTAAATTTGTTTGGGACAACCGAATAAATTTTTATTTTTGTTGAAAAAAGCAGTAAATTTTTATTTTTGTTGAAAAAAGCAGTGAATTTGTTTGGGACAACCGAATAAATATTTATTTTTGTTGAAAAAGCACTAAATTTGTTTGACACAACCGAATAGTTTTACCAGATTTTTAATATTTAAGGAACAATAGTTTTTTTTGGGAAAACAATAAATTTTTGTGATTTGTACTTTAAAGACCAAATGATTGTCCCCGAAAATTTTTTAGGACAACAAGAAATTTTTGTTTTGCTTAAATTTGGTTGAAATTTGGCTGAAAAGACGATGAATTTGGTTGGGACAACGCAAGATGGATTTTTTTTGCGTTTAACGATTTATAAGTTAATGAATTTATTATCAGTTCGCGTGAAATGTCAAATCTTTCAGAAGGCGAAGTAATATTTTTTTTTCTCTTCTCTCAATATTGCTTCTATATTTTTAGAACAGAAGTAATTAAAAAATGTTATCAAGACACTTTCTTTTAATGAATCCATAATAAGTGATTTACATAACCGTTCTGTTTTTATTTTTAGTGAAGTAAGAAAAAAATTTGTTGCTGATTAAACAGTAATGTTTTTTTTGCAAATTGACAATTGGCAATAAATGCGAATATTTCCTCCTGATTTTTTAAAACTGAAATTTCTTCACTATAAAATGGCAGTTCTTTTTCTTAAAAAATTATTTTCTTAAAAAAATATTTTAAAAAAAAATATACAATGTTTTTTTATACATTATGTTTGTAATTATTTATTATATTTAAAGGAAGTGAATTTAATATATTAAATTGAATTTTAATATATTATCTATTATATTGTTCGGAAAATAAAAATTCGTTTATAAAAATTTAATTTTACTGAATAAAGGGGATAATTTAAAAATGTTCTTAACTTTCGAAATCATCTGCTTTTTTAATTTCTATTTTTTCCACTGGTATTGATCAATATTTTAGTGTAAATTCAGTTTTTATTTGAATAATAATATAATTACTTTTAAATTTACTTTCTTGCCATCTGAAATAACAAAAAAAAAATTGGCACTTATATCGAAACTGATAACGCTCTATTCTAGAAAATAATTTTTCTCCTTCGAAATTGGAAATAAATTAAAAAATTAAATTTAAAAATTAGAAAAAAATTTGGACAAAAGAATATTAAAAGAGGTAGTTTTTTTAATTCAGTATTTATTTATAAAAAATTTGCAGTTGTTAGAATAAAATATAATATATTTTACAATTATTTATTTATTTATAAGAATAAAAAAATATATAATTAACTTTACAAGCTTCTGTGTATTTGTATGTCGAAATTTTATAACCGAACGTTGACATTTTTATTGAAATACGGGCATAAACGTTTTTTTCACGAACATGTGTTTTCCAGACCCAAATGCCGCCATAAGAACGGAAGTTGGAGTGCAGACACAAGAAGCAAAAAATTCTCTATTGCAGTAAAAATGTAAGTTTTAATTTAAAAATTATATTTTTAGTTTATAAACTATATTTTTACTTGAAAACAACATTATTTTAAAAAAACTGACAGAAAAATTTTTTTTTAAACCCAAATAGAATTTATTTTAGAAAAATGAAAGTATATAAATGGCACAGAGCTCGCTAAATTATTATTTTATTTTAAATACAATTTTTTTAGCGCAAGCAAAATTTACATAAACCAAATAAAATTTCTTTGAACCCAGTAAAATTTTTTGAACCAAATAAAAATTATTTAAAGCAAATATGAAATTTGTTTGAAGCAAATGAATATTTTTTGAATTGAATTAAAGTTCTCTGAACCAAATACAATTTTATCTGAACCAAATAAAATTTGTTTAAAGCAAATATAAAATTTGTTGGCAGCAAGTAAATGTTTTTTTAATTGAATCAAATTTTTCTGAACCAAACACAATTTTTTTAACCAAATAAAATTGATTTAAAGTAAATATAAAATTTGTTTGAAACAAATAATTATTTTTTCTAATTGAATCAATTTTCTCTGAACCAAACACAATTTTTTCTGAACCAAATAAAATTTATTTAAAGCAAATATAAAATTTTTTTGAAATGAATAAATATTTTTTGAATTGAATTAAAGTTCTCTAAACCAAATACAATTTTTTTTTAACAAAATAAAATTTATTTAAAGCAAATACGAAATTTGTTTGATGCGAATAAATATTTTTTTAATTGAATTAAAGTTCTTTGAATTGAATCAAATTTCTTGGAACGAAATAAAATTTGTTTCAAGCAAATAAATATTTGAACCAAATAAAATATTTACTTGAGCCAAATAAAATTTTTGCTAAAACAAATAAACTCTGTGTAACTCTGAATTAAACTATTTTTCCAACTCTAGCTTTCAATTTTAGTAGAAGAAAAAATTTCCATTCATAAAATACTTTTTTTAAAATTATTTTATGAAAGGTTAAATTACAAATTTTCCCTTTTCAAAGAATTCGTAGTAATTTTTTTCCCTATCTGCAATTTTTTTTTCTTCACATCTCTTCTGATAGAGAGAGAGAGATTTAAACTCTTTCTATTTTTGCTCTTCTCACAAAAACTCCTAGAGGAAATAAATAAGAAAGGGCGAATTTTTTTTTCTACCCAAAGAGATTCTCTCCTCTGCTGTGTTTTTGTTTTCTTTCTTGTCTTCTGTCAATTTTAATTTTTCGAGTAGATATATTTTTTTTCCTTGAGGAATACATTTTATGAATGCGCCTGTTTTCCACGAACATCAGGACGCGTGAGTATAATTATTAGGAACGACTTTTAGATTCTGTTCCAAGATAAATGTCTGAGTGGATAATTTTTTTTTTGGGGGATTTTTTTCTTCTTGAATTAAGATAAGGCTTTAAATGTTGATTAATTACGATATATCTGCATTTTGTCCTCTTCTATAAGTGTTTCAAGAACAGATTTTGGATTATGAAGAAGCTTAGTTGTCTCTGGACTACTGTTTTATTTTAGTTTTTTTAGTTGGTTTTTTCGTAGAGATTTTTTACTGATTGTTTAAGTTAGTTTTTGGTATTTTTTTCAGTTATTGTTTCAATTATTATTTTCGTATTTCATTTATTTCTGGTTATTATTTTTTTTTATTTTATTTCCTTTAGTTACGATTTTTTATTCTTTGCTGTTTTAGTGTTTTTCTTTCACTCAGATAATTTTTTTGCACTTATTTGAATTATTGTTTGACTGTTTTAGTGTTTTTCCGTTTGTTATGGTTTTAGTGTTTTAGTTTTTGTTTTTATTTGGTTTTAGTGTTTTAGTTTTTATTTTTATTTTGGTTTTAGTGTTTTAGTTTTTGTTTTTATTGTGGTTTTAGTATTTTTCTGCTTGTTTTGGTTTTAGTGTTTTTGTTTTGATTTTGTTTAGTATTTTTGTTTTTATTACGTTTTTAGAGTTTTTGTTTATTTTGGTTTTAGTGTTTTTGTTTTTATTATGGTTTTAGTATTTTTCTGCTTGTTTTGGTTTTAGTGTTTCCGTTTTTATTATGTTTTTAGAGTTTTTGTTTGTTTTGGTTTTAGCGTTTTTGTTTTTATTATGGTTTTAGAGTTTTTTTTTGGTTCTAGTCTTTTTGTTTTGATTTTGGTTTTAGTGTTTTTGTTTTTTATTATGATTTAACTGTTTTTTGTTTTTATTATCGCATGTTTTATTTTTTCTTGTCTCCTTAGTGTTTAATTTTTTTCCAGAATAGTTTTGTCATTTTATTTAGTTTTCGTTATTATTTTTCTTTCTTTCAAAATCACAAAATCGAAAATCGACTTTAATTTTCAAACTCCTTGGTAAATTTAAAAAATTTTTAAATTCTTTTTTCTAACGATTTTATTCTGTTTGACATACTCGAGTATTTTTTTCCAATGAATATTGCATTCATAATTCGTGTTTCATTTCTAAATAATTTTTTCTTTCTTTATCAAAAAACTGTTTTTCTGTTTTTGTAACGCACGATTTAATTAAGGCCGATCATGTTCGTTGGCTTTCCTCAGTTTCCTTGACTTTTTTTTTGCTTCTTTTTCGCAAACTTGACTTCGCAATCTTAGTACCTTGTATCCGTCTATCTTCCTTTTTTTGCCCCTCGTTGCTTGGCTTGAGAAAGGAATACTCTCTGGCGACTTTTAAGGGCATCACTCTCTTTTTATGGAACAATCAGGCCACGGTCAATTTTTTACCCCAAATATTCTCCGCTTTTTTTCAATTCGAACTTTTGTATTCTGTGCCTTATTTGCCAATTTCGCTGACAATTCGTACAAAAATTTACGATTACTTTTTTTCCCGCAGTTCTGCTTTGTTTCTTCCTCTTTTTCTTCTTCTTATTTTTTATTATTTTCTTATTGTTTATTATTTTTTTATTTTTTATTATTTTCTTCTTTTTTATTATTTTCTTCTTTTTTATTATTTTCTTCTTTTTTATTATTTTCTTCTTTTTTATTATTTTCTTCTGTTTTATTATTTTCTTCTTTTTTATTATTTTCTTATTTTTTATTGTTTTCCTATTTTTTATTATTTTCTTTTTCTTATTTTCTTCTTTTTTATTGTTTTCCTATTTTTTATTATTTTCTTTTTCTTATTTTCTTCTTGTTTATTATTTTCTTCTTGTTCAATTTTTTTTTTCGTTTTTAAAATAAACTTCCCCTAGTGAATTGAAAAATAAGTATAAAGAAAATTTGAGAGAAATAAAAAAGAAGAAACGGAAATACAAAACAGGAAATTAAGTGCGAAACAATGACGAGAAAATCGAGTACAAATGATTTGGAAATAAAAATTACAAATTTATCTTGAGTGAAATCATAGTTCTTTACATAAAGTAGCAAATAGTGTTACATGATTGAATGTGTAAACTCGTAAAATGTTATAATAGTGAATGAGCGGGTCTTCCACAAAGTGCTTCGGGCTGCGAAAAGATAATTGTCCCACGCAAACATTATTACCTCTCATTGCTACTCTATTGTTATCGTATATATATAAACGAATAGAAATAGGAGTAGAAAAATCATCAAGGTCTTTTTAATGACGATTGAAAATCAGCCACAGCATCTCAATTTTTTAATATTCCGCTTACCTATATGTATGTACCGTTATGATTCAATCATCAGCAGCATCATCATAGTCGTCATTATAAACAAGATGTCATGGACGATGAGAATTCTATATGATCGGTGGAAAAAAGAAAAAAATTTTTTTCTGGAATATTTAATATATCAATGAATCTATAAATATTTGATTTCTTTAGATTCACATTTAGAAACAGTTTCTTTTATTGTAATTTGTAATTATTCGTTTGCACGAAGGAAAAAGATATTTCTTTGTCTCAGGATCTATATACTAGAATTTTTTTTAGTATTTTTATTTCTTACTATTTTTACTCTTTAGTATTTTTATTTTTTACTATTTTTACTCTTTAGTATTTTTATTTTTACTCTTCAGCATTTTTACTCTTTAATAATTTACTTTTACAATTTAACTCTTTAGTATTTTTATTTTTTAATGCTTTTACTCTTTAATAATTTACTTTTTACTTTTTTTACTCTTCAGTATTTTTATTTTCTATTTTTACTCTTTAGTATTTTTATTTTTACTATTTTTACTCTTTTAGCATTTTTCCTCTTTAGTAATTTAATTTTTACTATTTAACTCTTTAGTATTTTTATTTTTACTATTTTTACTCTTTAGTATTTTTTCCTATTAGTATTTTCCCTTCTTTATAGTATTTTCAGTCTTAACTATATTTTTACTATTTAACCCTTTAGTATTTTTATTTTTACTATTTTTACTCTTTAGTATTTTTTACTATTAGTATTTTCCCTTCTTTATAGTATTTTCAGTCTTAACTATATTTTTACTATTTAACTCTTTAATATTTTTGTTTTTACTATTTTTACTCTAGTATTTTTTTCCTATTAGTATTTTCCCTTCTTTATAGTATTTTCAGTCTTAACTATATTTTTACTATTTAACATTTCGTTTTCTGTAATTTTTTCCTTTTTTACTATAAAAGTGAGAATTCTATATACTATAAAAGGTGAGGCAAGGAAAAAATGCTGATTTGTGCCGAATGAAGTTTTTATCATTATTATTAATTATTACATAAGTTGATGGAAATTATTTATTTTAACGTAGCACATTCCTTAATGGTTGTTATCGAGTGAATACAGTTACATATTTATTCCATTGCAATGTCTGTAATTTTATCCTCGGTTTCTATTCAACTCGAGTTGATCATGTGCGTGCCCGAGACACAGCACATCCATTAATGTCTTCTGCAAGATGTGGGTGGTTAATTAAGCACCATCTCTTGTTTGGCACATTTAGATTTTATCGCAAAAAAAAGTCAACTGTTTCATTGTTGAATTAGAAAAAAAGAGAGAGAAAGAAAAAAAAATTCAATACGATTCACCTTTTATCGCTATTAATTCACTTCTCACTATTTCACTCTCGATTTAATAAACTTACATATATAAGTTAAATAAAAAAAGAAAGCAGTGCAATTATTATTATCTATTTTTTATTTTTATTTTCGAATGATAATAAAGTGTAGTTTTGAAAATATGATATTAATAACAAAGAACGATATTAATAGTAGTAATAATTTATTTAACAATTTATAATAAAAATATAATAAAAAAGTAAAAAATTTATAGTAATTTATTTAACAATTTATAATAAAAATATAATAAAAAAGTAAAAAATTTATATTAATTTATTTAACAATTTATAATAAAAATATAATAAAAAAGTAAAAAATTTATAGTAATTTATTTAACAATTTATAATAAAAATAAATAAAAAATTTAGAATAAATAATAAATAATAAATAAAAATAATAATAATAAATAATAATAAATAATAATATTAATAATAATAATAATAATAATAAGTCCCACACGAAAAAGTGCGTAAAAGCATAATTTTTTCCTCTCCTAAACTTGTTTTGTAAAAAAAAAAAAAATAATAATAATAATATCAACAATAATATTAGTACACAGTAAATAAATAAATACACGAATAGAGAATTAATAAATAATTCAATTAGTAAATAGTTTAAAAATAATAGGCGTTGAATTCTTTAACTGCAAAAGAATAATTTCGTCATTTCATAACAATAAATCAATAATTCAATTAGTAAATTGTTTTGACAATAAAACAGTTAATCAATAATTCAACAGAATAATATAAATAATAAGAATAATAATAAGTAAATAATTAATAAAAATGTAAAATTAATTAATTCGAGAATAATTGAATAAAATAGTAAAAATTGATAAAATAATTCAACAAAATAGTATAAATTATCTAAAGAATAATATAACGACAATAATTAGTTTATAATAAATTAAATAACATTTTGAGTAAAAAAATAGAAATTAAATAATTGTTATTCAACTGAATAGAAGAAAAATGCGTAAATTCTTTTGAAATAGAAAAAAATCCCCCTTTTTACTGTCAATTAAAAATAAATGAAGTGAAAAAAATGTGTTCCGCTTGTTTTTACTCAAGATTTATATTTTTAAAAAAAATCCAGTTTTAATGAACTGATGCTATTTGAAATTAAATTGGTAAAGATTTTTACTAATTAAAACTAATAAATTGCTATTTTTGCTTTTTAGTAAATTTTATTAATAAATTAGTAGAAATTACTTATTACTATTTACTAGTAAAATTTACTAATTCAAAAGTAAAAAGTTAACAATGTTAATATTATTATTATTAATAATAATAATAATAATAATAATAATAATAATAATAATAATATTACATTTTAATATAAATATTTTTACTAATTCAAATTTAGAGAATAAGTAAAAAGTACATAATTACTATACAAAAAAGTTACTAAAATAAAATTACTAAATAAAATTACTAAATAAAAACAATAAAATTAAGTTCCTGAATAAAATTACTAAAATAAATTTTCTAAATAAAAGTAATAAAATTAAATTACTGAATAAAATTACTACAATAAATTTACTAAATAAAAATAGTAAAATTAAATTACTGAATAAAATTACTAAAATAAATTTACTAAATAAAAATAATAAAATTAAATTACTAAATAAAGTTACTAAAATAAAATTACTAAATAAAAATAATAAAATTAATGCACTATAGATAAAATTACTAAAAGAGAATTACTATAAGAAACAACTTAAAAATTATTACAGTTTAATGTTAAATTTGTAATAAATTGTTAATAACTTATGTTAATAAATTTTCAATAAATTATTAATAGACAAATTGTTGGCAAAATTGAATGAAATTAAATTGTTAATTAACTATAATAAAGAAAATAAATGACTAATTGATTTTAAACGCTGAAAATGAATTGCAAGATGACTAAAGAGGAGAAAAAGAAAATTGTGTATAAAATTCCCATATGCGAGAGGGCAAAAACGTTGCGCCGGATTGCATCATTATATTTCTCGATCACATCTGGTCTCAACTAGATGATGCAAAAAGGACGCCGCACCGGCAAAGAACAACCACGTGCATTTATAACGAACTGAAAACCCACCGCCACGGTACCCAGTTTTCTTATAGCTTTTTTATACGACTTGATATCAATGTTTGAATAAACTGCGAAAAAAAAAATATTTTCAACCTATTTCACCAAGTGGTAATAAACTCCAAAGACTAATTTAATATTTACTATTTCACTATTTTTTACAATATATAGTGTAAATAATATTCTTGGTAAAATATTACTATTTGGTTTTTGTACTTTTTTACTATTTTTACTCTTTAGTATTTTTTTCCTTCAGTATTTTTTACTATTTTTGCTCTTTAGTATTTTTTTCCTTCAGTATTTTTTACTATTTTT
>CM065487.1:33978971-34021471 GCA_032873175.1 Leptopilina drosophilae | reverse complement strand
AATAATCCTCGTTGTCTCAGTTTCAGTTAACAACGTTTGCGTAGTCTGTGTTAGTAAATGCGATATATAAGCATAACGCTATCGTTATAGCTATACTTTATTCAATAAAGCAAACATTACAAAGAAAATAAAGTGAAATATCGCAAAGATTTTTTCTACAAATGTTTTACTAATACTTTAATCATTCATGAAAAATTGAGTAATTTTTCAAACAATTTCAATATTTTTCTTGTATATAAAAAAATTAATGTTTGCTTAATTGATCGTGATAGAAATAAAAAAAACATATAGAATTAAGTAAGCCAAATGAAAACATGATGATTTGAGAGCACACCCTTTAAGCATATAAGTTTGAATAGACAATTTATAGTCGAATAAATAACTACGCATCACTTAAACGATGATAACGATTATGATGATGATGATGATGATGATGCTAATGATTGTTAAAGTAATAAATACTCACGCTTGCAATAGAAGAAGAAGAAGAAGTAGATGAAGGAAAAGGAGAAGGAAGATCAGTAGTAGAGGTTATGGTAGCGATGGTAGAAGTGGTAGTGCTAGATGAATTATTGTTAGAACCAGATGCTGCTCCATGATCGAGTATCGGCACAATGTCGTGCTCATCAATTTCTTCAATTTGCTATGAAACGAAAGTGTATTAACTTGTATAGGTTAGTAGAGAGACTCGCAAAAAGAAGAAAATATATTATATATATATATATGTATTGTTTAAATGAGAAACTTGGACGACTATTTATGTACATATACATAATAAAAAGAAAAAAAATTCGAACAATTGTTAATCACCTTTAAATCTATTGTCTCTTCTCCATGATGATGTCTATGCGGATGCTCAGATTCCACCTCGGTATTGAGGAGTCTTGTTGAACTAGACACGTGCGGCGAATGTACGTTTACGTTGTTTTCAGTTACTGTTTCTTTATTACCATCTTCGTCTTCGTCTTCATCATAGTCATCGTCATAATTTTCATTATCATCGTCGTATCCATCGTATTCCTGGCCATTTAAGGAATCACCTGACCCTGTATCTCTACGATTTCTTTCAAATGTTTTCGAAGTATCAATCTTTTTTTGCCAAGGAATAACTGGTAATTGCAACACTTTAGAAAGAATCTTGATTTGCTCAGGCGATTGATGCATTAATTTTTCTTCATTTTTCCATAAGCGTTCATCGCATCCAGACTTTGTAATATAAATATTATTGTACTTTTATTTGTATATTAACGCAAATTTATATAAGCAAAATAGTAATAAATTTATTAATTTCAAAAATTATTTTAAACTTACATGCCATTGAATAGCAGTCAGATATTTCTCTCCAATGTGCGGTTGCATTGACAGTGAATTCTAGGAGAGAAAAAACAGCATTACACTTAGTATAATATTATATTGAACGTTTCAATGGGTTAAAAGAAGAATTTAGTTTTGAGTAAAACTATCTTTTTCAATTCTCTATTAATAATAATAATAATAATAATAATAATAATAATTATCTTAAATAATTTTATTACCGTATTAAGATCCAAAAATTGAGCAAGTTTTTCCATAGTTTCTACTTTAACTTTACCATTCATGTTTTCAAACTTTACATTTAATAAAATTGTCGATTGAATATGGTCATCTTTGCAATGTTTCTATAAATAAATGATTCAGAATAAAATTTTACATTAAATTTGTTTACTACAATTACATGCATGTATATTATATACATACTTTCTCATTCTGTAATCTTGTCAATTTATATTCATTACTTTGCATAGCCACTGTCACAATAAAGTTAAATTTTTCAATAATTTTTTTGTTTTTGCCTAAAGCTTTAACAATTACAGTGTACTTTCCGATATCTTTTTTAGATGGTACTCCTAATAAGGTATTTGTTAATTCATTCCAGTAAAGCCAGGAAGGAAAACCTCCTTTACTATTACCCTTGATGTGTACCTAAAAAATTAATTAACTAGAGTGTATTATAAAGAAAATTGCGTATTGACTTGAAATAAAAATTTCTTTACCCCAGTATAGTATAGTGGGAGGTAATTATATATCTTATTATTGCAATATTTCAAATATATAACAAAACACAAAAGTACCTCATATCGTTGAATAGATTGTCCAAAGGCATGCTTTACAAATTTCAATTTAAAAACATGTCCAACTGAGACATTTGTACTAAGTCCCTCGCCTATTTTATTAAACTTTTTTTTAATAGGCAAATTATTCTCCCAATGTCGTTGATGATCTTTATGTCGCTGTTCTCGATAATAATCTTCATGTTGAACCTCAACAGAATCAGATTTAGTTAACGATGACAATTCGTCACCATCGTCGACAAATACTAGGTCATCTTCTGTTGAATTGAAAGCAATGCACAATTGCGGTGAAAATAAGATAAGTACTAAGAAAAATGCTTTCATCTTGTGACTTTTTGCAGTGTCTCTTTTTCATATCATACTGCTTCGTCTCTATAAAAAAAAAAAATAACCAACATATTTAATATGCGATATTCCATTTCTATGGATAACTTTAATAAATCATGCAAAATATATTAATGTTTCAAATATTTTAATCATTATACAAATTAATGTCCACAAAGTGTTCATTTTTACGCATATTATTTTCACAAAGCAAATTAGAACACTAATTCAAAGTAATTAGGGTTACGTTGGAATTACCATATTCCAGTATATATAGTGAACTTTATGTCACATCACATATACCTAATAGAAGCATAAAAACTTTGCACTGCGAATTTTGCAAAAAAATACCGACGTTTACAAAGCTCAATTATTTATCACTATGAAAAAGTCTACGTATAAAATATTCTCACTTGAACTAATAAATATTATTTTGTATCATTTTTTTTCATATGTCGATATTTTTATAAAATTTTATAGGTGAATATTTTATTATGTTCACAGTGCAAACTTGAATAAAATTGTTGAAAATCTGTGTTTGTGTGTGTGTGTGTATTATAGAAATAATATTATACTGCTGAATTAACAAAATAACTTACAAAATAAATCATTTCATTTGCAACAACTAATTTTCTATATAAAGATAATTATCTATATAGGAAATTTAAAAATGACTTTCCTTTTTCAACTCTACAATGTAAATTTTTTGCAAATTTGATAAAAGTTAACAACAAGTTTATTTTGCGAATTTGCAAAAGATGAAACTTTTTTGTATGCACATAAAAATTTGTTACATATGCAATAAAGGACTATTTTTAATTATGTATATTCTTTGAAAATAACTAACAAAAAATATTGTATTTTGAGATCTAATTCTCTAACAATAATTTAAAAAGATGCTCTCATCACATATTTTTAATTAGAATGCAAGTATAAGAATGTGATATATAACAATAACTGATGACGTAGTGAGTCGCGGTATGCGCTGTCTAATCGTTTTACATATATATATATATATATATATATTTTTTTTTAAAGCTGGAACATAACCTAAATTTATATTTTTGTAAAAATATTTTCTAAGAGAAAAATAATATTTTTTGCTATAATTACTTTTATATAGTAATTATAATAAATAAATAGTATTTTCACTATAAATAAAAATTATATTCTAACACAAATGATTGAGGAAAATAATTATGTATACATAATGTACTACGAAAATTTTATTATACTTGTTGCCAAATGTCTACCTATGCAAAGAACAAAAAAAGAAAACAACTAACATTAAAAGATATATGTATTTTCTTTAGATATCAATAAAATTATAAGACACAAATTACAAGAATATTAAAAAAAAAGTAAGTGTTTTATATATGTATAAATTATATACTTACTAATTTTAAAAAGGTGATGTGTGCTCCTTTATAATTCTTAAGCAATGCTGGTGGGATGGTGGGTGTGTGTCAATGAAGTAACTAAAAACGCTGAAAAAAAACGAAAGACGGTACAGACAGTGATGATGAATATGCAAGTGTTTTGTCGTTGATGACTGAATATATAGTATTTTAATAGAATACTAACAGAAGCAAAAATAAAGAAAGAAACTAATTAAAAGAACCGCGCACAATGTAGAAAAATCAAATATCACATTGAAAATTTTTGAAGATTACAATGAATAACAAAAACTTTTCAAAGGTAATGTATTTAATGTAGGTATACTATATGTATATGTATATAATAGGCAGGGCAGGTTGAGGACAAAATTACAGTACAGAGAGAAGTATGGCCGACGGTTGTGTGATGGTGGTGATGATGATAATGATGATGGCGACCGGCACACGCAGAAACTTTCAATTTTTAGACTAACAAGTCTTAAGTCTGAACTGCGCCGATGCCACACACGCTTTATGCACTTTTGCCGATGAGATGACGACGACGACTGCTTACATTTGGTTGGGTTCGTGAACTCAAACGTCTAAACACAGCTTGCGCCCTTTATCCGAATATATACCGCTTGCGCCAAATTGATTGTACAAAATTTTCATTAAATCAAAATTATTCTTCAACATTTCATTTATTATTCATATAGAAAAAGTTTAAAACTTTCATTAAAAAAAAATCAGGCTTTAAATAATATTTCACATAATTATAATATGTATAATTATTTTTAATTGTTGCAGCAATATAAATAAAAATATATGAAATATCGTCAAACTCATTATCCAATTTCTAAAATGGCAAATGATTTAAAGCATTTTAAATTGCAAAAAAATAATAGAATTGTAAAATTTTTAAGTACTGAAAAACTCTTAAAGTTTTGGCAATATGCCAAAATTCTAATTCTGTCACTATAATATATATATATTTCAGAATATCCTAGAAATTTACAAACAATAAATTATTATAGGTTTTGCTCATAGTATAAATAGAAAAAACAAATATTTTTTCATTTTATATGTACTTATATGTTGATTGAGTTGAAAATAAATTTTTTACTCTTTCAATTATTACTTTCAAAAGTAAATCATTCAAAGTTATATATATATATATATATATATATATATATATATATATATATATATATATATATATATATATATATATATATATATATATATATATATATACATTAAAAAAAGGCAAGGCTGAATCAATAAGAAAGAAAAAAGATTTATTGTAATTCTTAATTTTTAGTAATTAATAATTAAACTAATTGTCTATTCTACGGTACTGAATAAGAATGCTAGACATCCAAAAGATACAGTAGAACCATGGTCAATAATTGCGCTACCCTCCCAACCATCTTCTTTACAAACTAACTTTCTATTTAAAACACATTTACAATTAAACCTTTTTATATGTTCAGAAGAAGGCGATGATGATGGCTGGCTCTTGGAAATATTGTTTCTATTTGCAATCTTTTTAATTTCTTCAACAATATTATCATTTTTGCCTCTTGGATCAGTTTTCTTATTACTATTGTTGTTGTTGTTGTTGTTTGTGTTGTTGTTATTATAATTATTATTATATGAACGTTTTACATAGTCAGATGAATATAATATATTATCCACAATAGTTCCATGACTGCTGTAGTTGAGCAATTCATATCTTTTGGTATACTGTAAAAAATTTAAATATTTTTTAAGAAAAAGTCATTTTAAATAAAATAAAATTTATAATAAAAATTTCTTACCTCGTCAAAAAAAATAATGGCATGCTTCGATGAAATGAAACTGCAATTTCCATATCTGCTTAAAGATAAATCACAATTTGGACCAGTCCCAATGGTAAAAGTTTTATAGGACATAAATACTGGAGGACCAGGCACATGAGTCAATGGAAATAATACTGCTCTAACCCGTAAATGACAATTTACAGAATTATATCCTTCATTTTCTGGATTCAATATCTGCTCTAGTCTTTGTAAAGCTAATGCCTCAACAACAGGCCACTCCAATAATTTGATTCCCTCTTTTGCAGATGGATACAAAATATTTTTGTTATGGCTATTGCTGCTTTCTTCACACAAATTACTATTACTATTAGCCCTCTCTTGTTCACAAATTTGCATTTCAATATCTGTTTCTTCATTTTCCTTTTCAGATGCACCACATGCATCAGTAATAGTAGTAGTAGTAGTAGATGTTGTTAGTTTTTCAATGCTTTTTATATCCTGCAGATCATTTCGCCGCTGTATGTTTTGTTGTTTTTTCACGATAGGAGATAAAAAATCAACACTTCTATAGGAATGAATAAAGTCTAATTCTGGAGGATGAGCATAGTAGAGTTTTATTGAACATGGCACTTTTACTCTCAATCGTTCACCGCGTTGAATTTTTTTTCGAAACATTGGATTATCAGTGTGTGCTTTTCGAAGAAATTGTAGTTTAACGGCATGTTGATCAATTTGACGATTTGCAAAACGATCCCACAATTTTACACGTTCTGTTGCGCTGCTCGAATTCAACAATCGTTGATCTAAAAAATGATTCACATGATTTGGACACATCCATCTACCACTTGGTAAGGCAGTCAACGGTGGATCTAAGCAATCCTGGTGAAAATATAGTGGACAATAATCACATGCAAGTAATGGCGCTTTTCTACAACTTCGTCCACACTCAAAGCATAAGCGAGCAGGTAGAGGTACAATAGATCCATTCTCCATACAGTGATTCTTTCCTAAAATCAAAAATTATTCTTTCATTTTTTATTGCATACAATTATTAAATTTATAAATTTTAATAATAGTCTTTTATAATATAAAACAAACAAAAAATTTCTTGTAATTTCCAATACTATTCAAGTATAGAGATTATACTCTAGTATGTCATGATATGCTTGAAAAGTTTGTTTTCAATTTATTCTTACCAATAATGTTGTTGTTGCTGCAACCTTGTTGTTTTCTTCTTTTATTATGAGTTATATCAGTCTTGTCGGTACCGGGAAATGTAATTGGAAGCTGCAATTCACGGGGTAAATCAAATTCTCTTGGATTAACCAGAGATGCAGCAAAAGCTAAAATTTCCAGAGCAGATTTTCTTTTTTTGTTTTTTCCAACTATATCTTTCCTCGAATTGTTTTTACAAGCATGACAAATCCATTCCCCTTGTGGAATATCAGCTGGATCTAACGGTGGGTCACTATTTACAATTAAATGCACATGTTAAGTTATATAATGCCATTATTATAGAAATATTAATTTGTCAATATTTATTCATAAACAAACATGGACATTTGTCTCTGTTTTTATTTACTAAATTTTGAAAAAAAAAATAAAAATTATAAAAAAAAGTACTTACTGACATTGTAGGTGGAAAGAAGCTGGACATTTGTCACAGCATATTAATTCTCCACCATCTTCACATGCATCACACGAATCTCGATTATGGCCTCGACCAGGTCTTTTAAAGTATGCATGCTTTTTCTCTAATTTATCTTTCCTTAATTTCACTGATTTCGCTTCTTCTGAAGTTGGTGGTGCAATAAGAGCTTGAATATGCTGTAATAATAAACTAACCATATAAATCTCATTTATTTTTAATTTATCAAATATATGAATTAGAATATAAACTTACAGGCATTAACCCCTCAAAAGAAGTTACTTCCAAGTTATTCATATTTTACAGTTTAAAAAAAACAATTTTTAACATCAAATCGATTAATAATCATAATAAAACATTTTTTTCTAATTAAATGACAGAACCTCACAAGTTTCACAAACTCTCCTCTATTTTATATATATATATATATATATTATAACATGTAGAATAAATAAATACAAATTCAATTTCAGCCAATTCACATATACCCTGTTAACATTCACACACACACACAAACACAGAAGAATGAACCAAAAACTAATTGGTCACAATGAAAATTGTCCAGATATATTTGATTGGCTGACAAAGTGGAAAAATTCTACTTCCACCAATCACACAGCATATACGGCTCTTGTGAAAAATCTTACTTTATAGTGTGTGCATTACTCACTTTTCCGGTCAATTTCAACACTCGAATAATTTTTTTATGATAGAAAAACTTGATTTTATTTTTAAGATTAATTATTAAAATAAAAAAAAGGAGAAAAAATTGGAAAATTGTACAGTTTTATTGAAATACTAATAAATTAAAATGATGATAGCTGGAATCTGGAATCAATGGAATAAAGACTGAGAGAACAAGAGGAGGCGGGGTATGCGCAGTTTCAGTGCGCATCGAGTTTCTCGTCAGTCGGTTGTTCTGAATTATTCCTGTTCACATATAGGGTTGATTTTCCATTAATATTTTTGTCTTTTCTATTTTAAAATTCTTTACTTTGAAAATTATTCGTTCTTGCTAAAATTCTATATGCAAGAAAAGTAGAATTTTTTGAAAAATAGCCAATTTTTTCCTAAAAATATTTCGGAACTGTACACAGCATTGTCTCGTGGCGTACATTGATCTACTAATATAAGTCAGTGTAATATTTTTTCTAAAATAATTGACTTGATTCTATTTCAAGTTGATAATTAATTTGCGACATAGTCATATTAGTTTCTTTAAACTTGATTAAGAAATATTTGAAAGGGAAATATTCGCAATAAGGGAGAAGGTGTGAATATTAAATTCGGTCTCGTTTATTTCGTGGTATAAAGCTAAGAAAATGGCGACTGACCATAGAACTGATTACGTGTCGTTGGGCGACACAACATGATAAGTGTACATAAAATAGCTTATTTCATGAGATCAATATGTTGTTATTGGTGTTTTATATTATCTAAAATTATTTAAATTTTGAAGAAAACATCTATTAAATTGGAAAAAATGGTGAGTTTTAAAATACTTTGTTGATTTACAATATATACATATATCAATTTATATTTTATACCTAGCTTTATATATATAACTGATATGTGTATATATATATGTACATATTTTGTGAAAATTAGATGGCGCTTCAAGTTTATTCTGATTATTTCGCCATCGCGCGCGCACACAAAGAAGGGACAAAAAGAGGAGATCAATAACCCCAAATAGTCTGATTAAAAAAAAATTTTTTTATTTAATAAACTCGTTTTGATAAATGAATTTTTGTTTGTTTAATGTAAAAAAGAAAGTTATAAAAATAAGAATTAATTAAATAATTTGTGATAAGAAAATACTTCTTGGCGCTTAATTTTTAAATCAAATTCTAATTAAGTGAAAAAACATTTTTTTAACCATTTTTTTAACCATTTTTTTAACCAATCTTCCATTTATAATAAAAACAATCAACTTTAATATGGATATATAAATGTCTATTTAAATATTGAGCATAGTTACATAATAAATAAAATTTTGAATTATTAATACACATATGAATTTATAATAAATTAATAATACTATTAAAGAATTTGTTTTACTATAATATTTTTAAAAAGTGCTAATGCTCAATTGTTTTCATTACCAAATAACTTGATTATTAAACTTTATTCTGATACAAGTATTTTTCATTTCAATTCTTTTTCTAAACTTTATCTTATTTTAACTAATAATTTTTACAAGCAAATTCTCTATTGATAAATAATATAATTATGACATAATAATTACAATCATTTTGTACCAATAATTTTCTTAGAAATGTAACCTTTTTTATAGTTAAAAATTAAACGTTTTGTCAAAAATAAGTATAGAGTCGATATTTAACAAAAAAAAAATATGTGATTTTTAAACATGTCAAAAAAAAAAAAATTTTTTCAGCTTAAATTTATTTACGATTTTAAGGTTAAGATCAGCTAAAAAATTTAATTAATTTATTGAAAAATTATTTTCAACAAATATAGAATAATTTTTCTTTGAAAAAAAATAAATTTTATTGCATTATTTTTTTAATAATATACTTATTGAAAATTATTTTTCATTGATCAATTTGTTGTAGACTTGAACTTTATAAAAATGTTTTGCCGTCAGATATAAAAAAATAAATTCATAAAATCTTTATTTTGTTATAAATTATAAAAATACAGTGAAATACGACTGAAATTTCAATAATTTATATGATTGATCTTTAGTGAAATTTCACTAATTCAAATCGCGAGAATAGATGAGTCACCATCTCAGATTCTCAGTCAAATTTCACTGATTGTGTTTGAGAGAGTATATATATAATTAAACATATAGTTAAACAATTAAAAATGACTACAAATATAAAGTTATTGTAATATTTACGTCAATAAAAAGCTAAAAATAACTTGCAATGAGTTTTTGGTTAATAATAATGATGTCGCACAATCTTAAGGAAAACTTATATTCCAGTTTATTTATAAAAAATTATTTACTCTTTATTATTGAAGAAAAAGATGAAATTGTAGTTTCATCAAGATAATATAAACATAGATAAAATTGATAATAATTTTATTTAGCAAGACTACGACACACACTTTATTAAGCCATCAAAAACGGAAATAAAAAGTATTTATTTATCTTTAGTCTTTTAAATTTGATTATAAAAATGTAGAAAATTAAAATGTTTTATAAAAATCGTTTTGATGTCGATACAGTACCAAGTTGAAGTCCACAACGTACAACGTTGATCAACGAAAAAAAATTATTCACTAAGTAAATTATTTAAAAACGACGCTGCAATATTGATACAAAAATATTCAAAAAGAAAGATTGATATTTATATTTTGATAATAATTATTTTACAATTAAATATTGAATTAAAAATAATATTTGGATGAATTAAATAAATTTTTTTCGTTGATAAACGTTGTGGACTTGAACTTCGTGATACAGTATATTGTTCATCATAATTAAACTTGCGCTAATTCTCTAGTTAATCACACACACACACACACACACACACACACACACACACACACACACACACACACACACACACACACACACACACACACACACACACACACATCTACACAACGTTTAAATCTTTAAAATAGAATTTGTGTCGATTGAATTTTCTTCATGTTTTGTGCGCGATGTGTAATTGTTATTAAAAAAGAATTAAAGAAAATATTTAATATTACCTCATTAAATTATCAAGTTTGTTAAAAATGATGTTATGTATAATTGTTTATTTTGAAAAAAAATAAAATAACTAAATTTGTAATTCACTTTATTATTTAACGAAGAATCATTTATTAGTTAATTTCTATTTATATATTTTTGTTATAGCCACGAATAGATCCTTTATCACTGCTCAAATGTCTCAGTGTTTTACTTGGATCCACTGGAGGCATCAAAAGCAAGGAGGAAGTTCACCGTCTAGCCAATCTTATGACAAAATTTTCTAAGAAACTAGTATCGAAATGTATATACATTCAAATTTTAAAAACCACTGATACTGAACTTCTTAGCCAGTAAGTGTAAATTTAATTCTCCAATAATAATTAACATACAATTATCACATAAACTGTTAAAAAGAAAATAAATATGAAGAAATCGTCATTCATGTTTTACATTTAATCTCCTTGGTTATTTTTATCGGTCATTATTCTAATAAATATATAATAAATAGTGCTAATAAATTAAAGTAAGTTTCTATCAACATTTACAATAACAACAACAAGTATGAAACAAGAAAAGTTTTTGTTTTAGATTTATGGGCGCGGGTGGTTGGAATCTTGTTCACATGTGGCTTACTGATGGAATTCTCGCCAAAAATTGGGCATTGATTCAAGAATTATTGGAACTTCTTTTACTATGCCCAGTAGACATTGAACGTTTAAAAAGCAACAATTGTCCGAAATTAATTAAAGGTCTATCTAAAGAAGGAAGTCATCAAGGTGTTAGAATATTAGCTACTCGGCTTGTTGAGCAATGGTTGAAAATTGTAAAAGGAGAAGCAGCTCCAAATTCTGTTCCTGCTCAAATAGTGACCCTCTCTTCTTCATCATCAATAAAATCGTCAACAATTCCTACTGCAATTGTACATCCAAGGCCTTCTTCTATATCAACAACTCAAAGCAGTTCTGGTAGCAATTCCAACAACAACAACAACAATAACAACAGCAGCAGCAATATTAATGTTATTGAGAAAAATGAGACTGATAGAAATACACAGCTCGTACAAAACAATTGTTGTTTGATTGAAACAACAACAGCAGCAGCAGCAGCAGCAGCAGCAGCAGCAGCAGCAACAACAACAACAACACAAGAAAATCAACAAATAGAACCTTTAAACGATTGTCATCGAATTTGTTCAGAGAAAACATCACTACACTCTGATAATAGTAAAAAACAATCGCCAAGTTCTCAACAGAAAAAACAGTCTTTTGTTGTAGTACCATCTTCACAAACGGGATTGGTAGTACCAGTTTATAAAATTACTATACGCGATGGAAAACAAGTCCTCACAAAAGTAGAAACAGATTCTTCAAATATTACTAATGTTATTAATATTTCTAATTCTGAAATAAATGGTGATCATGATACTCTTGAATTTCAGAATAATTCAAAATTCGACGATTATCAAGAAAAAAAGAAAAAAAAAGTTGATAATCAAGTAGACAAATGCACAATTAAAGAAGTTGTATCTGAATTGCCAACGAATAATGTTGCTAATGAAACAACAAATATATCTGATAGTAAGAAAGACAATTGCGAAACATCTGATGATGTAGATAATAAAGATTTGATGTCGCATTCATCTGCTGCTGCTGCTGCCATTAGTAGTGAGAACAATAAGTCTGCTAATGACAAGGAAAATCGAGATTTTTCGAAAAAAGATAATGACAAGAAACTTCATAGTAATAATAATAATAATTGTAGTAGTAGTAGTAGCAGCAATAGTAGTAGTAGTAATAATAATAATAATAATAATAATAATAATAATAATAATAGCAGCAGCAGTAGCATTATCGCAACCACTACAACTGGTGACAAATCCAATTCCGAGAAAAAAATAAGCCATCACAGTTCATCAAGCAATAAAAGTTCTTCAAAACATTCTAGCTCACATCGTTCTAGTAGTTCCCATCGTTCCAGTTCCTCATCCTCATCATCGTCCTCGCATCGCTCCAATTCAAAAACATCAAAAACAAAAGAAAAACATCATAGCAGCAGTAATAGTAGTAATAGTACTAGTAGTAGTAACACTTCTTCTAGCAAACATGGCTCAAATAGTAAAAGCAGATCTGAACGCGATAAAGAAAAACAAGAAAAAGAAAAGGAAAAACAAAAGAAAGATCAAGCCGAAAAGGATAAAGCTACTTTAGAAAAGGTTCAAGGTCCAGCTTTAACTTCAAAATTAGGAAAAATCCCCAAGAAGAAAACCGATGAGCCAAATGAAATTACTCTGAAAAGATCTTCAACAGATTCTAAAGAAACAACAACAGCAACAACGACGACGACGAAAAAGATATTGTCTAATGAGAAGAAGAATATTTCCATTTCTATAGAAAATCGGAAAATCCAAGATTCGACGAGACCAAAAACAGTCAAGACTTTTAATTCGAAATTTAGGTCAACTGGATTAGAGGAAGAGGCGCCCAAACCTCCGCCTCCAAGGTCGGCTAGAAAGCCAAATATTGTTGCCGATAAACCAAAAATATTGTCTTCAAAAATATCATCCCTGAAGAGATCATCACCACCGTTAAGAGATAGCAGTTCGTCTACTGATAAAAAAGCAAGACTTTTACTCGATAATTCTATTACTCCTTCAAGTGATGAGAAAAAGGGTGGAATCAAATTAATAAAACCTAAACGTAAGTATCAAAGAATAAGACATGAAAATTTATTAATAATATTCATAAATATTTCAAAAAGCAAAAACAAATTTTTTTTAATATTAAGGTACTTAATAAAGACAACAAATTAAAATTTAGCTGACAATTATACTAATGGTGTCATTTCATCATAAAATATAGAAATGAATATGAAAATGTGTGTGAATGAAAGTGTGTAATGGATTTCATTTTTGTTTAATACATTTAAAATTACCTAATGCAATTGTATATTAATTTCACAGGTGGTTTACTTCAAATAAGTTTTCTAATATTTTACTCTTGTAAATAATTATTTTTATTACTTTTATTCAAGTATGTATTAACAAACTTTTATCAAGCAGAAATTACCAAAACAAGTTGTGAATCAAGAGAGATTTGATGGTAAAAGGACATTATGAAGAAAGGATATTATTTTTTTTTTGGATCATCAAAACCTTAATCTTTTACATCACAGCTGTGTGTGTGCGTGTGTGGATCGTCTTTGAACATTCTTGGCTACAATTATCTTCTTATTTCTCGTTATTTACAGTTGTGCAGGTAATTTTTTTCTTGATACTTGGAAATACTAATAACTTTTATAATAATTATTATAAATAATTGGATTAAATTATTTATTTATATAGCTACATATTGTAATAGATTAAAAGTAATGTAATCTATTTACGATAAACCAGTTAAAAATTTTATAATCATGAGAATGTCTTCATTTTTACTAATATGAAGATTATTATTATCATCATCATCATCAACATCATTTATCATCATGATCATCATCATCATCACCATCATCATCATGATTATTAACAGTAGCAGTACTCTCATCGACAGAATAGGACATCAATGTTATTATTGTTAACATGGCCATCGGATTAAACTTCTTACAACAACTTCTTCATTAGGTAAGACAGTTAAATAAACTTTTTGTTAAATTTTATTCCCTTCGTGTATATATATATATATATGAAAAAGTAAATAAATTGATTTGATATCTGAATTTATTTAGAGATATTAATTTCAATTTTTTATTTTAATATTTTTCGACTTTTCTCGAAATATAGTAAAATTATTGCGGCGACTGTTTGACCATGTACACTTTTTTACTTTTGTGCAGAAAAATTATTGCATTCTTTAGTTCTATACACTTTTAATTTAAACACCAAATTTTAATATATATTTAATCTTGGTGATTGTTGGATTAAAAATTGGTATATCGAGCTTAAGGTGTTTAGGTGTTTTCTACTCAATAATGCATTATACTGTTATATTGTAACGTCATATTGAAAAAGTCAAATTTCACTGGGTTGATTTCGCACCACCCAATCTTACGCTCTTCGGGTTGATTCTACACTATTCATTTTTACAAAATTAAATTACATATATCTATATATTCATTGGACCTAGAGTTTATTCCCTCGAGTTCCCATGATAATTAAAAACTAAAAATAAGATTATTACTTATCTTAATTTTGAACAAGTACATAATAAGTGAGATCAGTGTAAACGCATAATTCAACCCCTTGATGCGCATGGACAAAGTGGGCCTTTTTATGTTGTATATTTAAAACAATATTTTACTCAGTACAATTTAATTATTAACCACTTTTAAATAGAGAGTGAGAGAGAGTGAGTGAGTGAGTGAGTGAGAGAGAGAGAGAGAGAAATGAACACTCAAAATACATTTATTCAATTATATACAACAATATTAATATGTGTAACTAAACATTTACCTACTTAAACGCATAACGTACGCGGTCTCATAGTCGCGTCAATAATAATTTAAAGTTATGAAAAATTAATTATCTAAATGTAAAAACTTTCTTACAGTTACAATATATACCAAAAAAACAAAAAAGAATCATTATCTTAGGGGTCCGTTCACTACTACATCCTGGATAAAACAAAAAATTTTCAATTGTTACAAATAAATTATAATATTTTGTTAATTTCATATAAATAGAAATTTTTTATTACTTTGGAAAAATAATGCAGATTTTGTGATGTAGAAATTTGAACGGCCTCTTTATTATTATTAGGGGCCGTTCACAAACTACGTCAAACTCTTAGGGGGGGGGGGTGTCAAGCTGTGTGTGACGAAGTGTGGAAAAAAATTTTTTTGTATGTCAAAAATGTGATGAAGGGGGGGGTCAAAATTAGTCTGAAAAGGTGTGACGTAGTTTGTGAATGGCCCTTTATGTAAAATTATACATCAATCAATTCTTTATTAAATGACGCATCATTTCTTCTTCACAGTTTCTTAGAGAGCATCATCAGATCGCGAGGGTTGAAAACAAAGCACATACTTTATTGAACTAATAATCTCAATTAAGTTTGATTTTTATAAATTAAAACTTTTTTTTTAATTCGGAGGGAAAAATTAAATAAACACGTGTTTGATAAAAATTCTTCTCAAAGAGTGTCAAAAGTCATGAAACTAATTACAGTTTAAATACTTTAAACTAATCAAATAAATGGTGAAAATTTTACTAACTTTCAATGTCAAATTGGTAGTAGCTTTCAACTAAAATCCTTACACTTTAATTAATATACTCAATTTTTTTGTTTTAGTAAGTAAAAATAATGAATATATGTGTATAGAAAAAAAAGAAGAATATTTTCATATAAATAAAATATTAATTTCGAGTTTTTGCCAAAAGATTACTTTTTAATAATTCAATATTTTTAGTTTCATAACTTGATAATATTTGTTTCTTTAAACGAAAAAAAAATTGTTTTATAATAATTTACGAAAAAATTAAAAGTATAAAGATGAATAAGTATTTTCTTCTAGTTTTGCAACTTGATTGCATATTTTTCTGCGTTAACATTTTCATTTTGATGATGGCACGATCAAATAATGGATGAGCACTCTTCAAGAATGTTTAACTATATGGTCTTATCCAAAATATATGGACGACGGGCATTGTGAACAACAAAGTGAGAAGGTCCTTACCCAACGAAGAGAATTTGCAACCTCACTGCAAAATGCAACATATAATAAGAAGTGTTTTTGTCTACCAAAGCTCTTTAGATTTGTTTGTTCGCTTGCTGTTAACTGTATTGATAATTAATAATTAAAGTATTAAGAAACCAGCAAAAGAAACTTGCGACTCAAGGATAAAAAATATTACTTTTATACCCTCCTTTATGTTTCCAAAATCAAACATAAATGTTTTTATTTCATAAAGGATTATTACATTTAATTTTAATTTAATTTAATAAGCATTTCATTAACAGACAAGATAGTAAATAAAAAATTGAGTTTTCTTAATAAATTAAAATTTTACTCTTAACTGAAATGAGTTTTAAAAAAAATAGTAGGAAAAATGAATAAATAATCAAAAATTATACAATGCTACACATAGTACACTATATTGCCCTATATACAATATAATAATATATATCTGTACATTATCTCTATACAAGATAACAACAATGTTTGTTATTCTGAAATGCAAAATCATTCATTACCATTTAAATATCGCAAAAGAGTTAAAATTACCCAACAACAAATTGAAAGCTTTTGTTTTTAAAATTTTTTAATTAATTTATTTTTCTCTTATCTATTATTTGGCATTTAAAAATATCGAAAAATATTTGCTGCATTATTAAAAAAAAAATTTTTAATGGATTATACATACATACATTTTATTTAAAAAAAAGGAAATAGTATTTATCGAGGTATATACTCTGTAAAACTGAATCAGTGAAATTTCACTGAGAGTCAGTGTTGTGAGGACACATCTATTCTCGCGATTTGAATAAGTTAAAAATAACTGAAATACACTGTAAAAAAAAGGAGTTAAATTTTAACTCCCAGGGGAGTCTATAAAAGTCGCACCCATTTGGGAGTTAATGCTACGGGAGTTAAATAAAAGGAGTTAAAATTTAACACCCAAATGCTAACTCCCCATGGAAAAAATAACTCCCGCGGGTGTTAAATGAAGGGAGTTAAAAATTAACTCTCTTTTGGAGTTAATTTTTAACTCTAAAAATTTAACTCCCAACTCCCGAGTCCGTTAACTCTCTAAATTTTTTACAGTGTATCAGTCATATTTCACTCTGATTGACCATAATTAAAAAGAGTCAATAATTTATATGATTGATCTTTAGTAAAATTTCACTAATTCAAATCGCGAGAATAGATGAGTCACCATCTCAGATTCTCAGTCAAATTTCACTGATTCAGTTTTAGAGCGAGAGAGAGGGGGGGGGGTAATATCTTTAACACTACGATGGCGCACCTATTACTCAATAATTAAAATATTATTTTTTTATTCTTCAAAAAACACAAATTTTCAAAATAGTATGTGCTAACACTATAATGGACACTGATTTTTTATTCTTCTCTTGTTTAAATAATGTTAAAAGAAATAGGTTGGCTTAAAGTTGAGTTTGAAATGTGACGAATTGTGCTTGAAAAAATTTTTGCAGAATGACAAATAATTATAGACTCTAAACTTGTTATAATAATTTTTCCATTTAAAAATTTAAAATATTTTTCAGATAATCCAACATAATATGATATTACTGAAACTTGACACTTATTTTGTATAATAATATTTTTAATTTTAATTGTTCCAAATTTCTAGAATTTCACAAAAATGATGCATCAATTATTGAATTATTAATATGCACGTTGGATACGACTAACTTTTAATTATTTATATACTTTCAAAAAAAAAAAAAAATCTTGATAACATAATGCTGCTATCTGACTAATAAGATATTCTGATTTATTAATGTCATTAACAGATTTAATTATTATATAAAATGTAAATTTGCATTCCCGACATTTCCCAAAGTCTTGCAAGTTTATATTAAAGATAATGATTATATTATAATATAAATTTTTAATAAACGATGAATTATTTAAGCTCACTTTTAATTATTTACACTATTTCTATATATGTATGTTACTTATAAAGAAAAATTATATATTTATAGTTCATATTTCAGATTTTGGTTTTTGTTGCAACATGTATTTTTTTCAATGAGCTTCAGAGGTAATACACTTCTTTTATTATATAATTCTAAAGACACAACATGAATAAATTAATATATATATATATATATAAAATTTATTTTCAGAAATAAATATTATGTTGAATATCATGGGCAAAAAATATTTCAATAATTGATTAAACTAAATTTTGTAATTTTCACAAAAACTATATTATTAATTAAATTAAAAAAAATTAAATAAAGTAAATAATAAAAATTTGACTAACTCATTTCAATTAGTTTATTATTAGTATTAATTGTCTTCGTCACTGTAAATTTAAAGTGTTTAAAAACTATAATAGCATCAAACTTGCATAATACATAAAGTAGTAGTAGCAGTAGTAGTATGAAATTAAGAAAATATTTTTAAAATGTTATTTGTACGTTTATTAATAACAGATTTCAAATCTCAAAATAATAATTGTATCGTATATATATATAATTCTTTCTTGCATATTTGATAATAATTGTTGTCATCATTTATATTGTTTTATATCTCATATTCTGCTGTATTTTTCAGGACGATAGATGTAAATATTTTTTTCAGGATTATTGAAAGTGAATTATTTTATTTTTGTAAAAAATGCATTTGCAGGTGAGTTTAATGTGTGTTAGTATCTGCGACTAATATTAATAAAATATTAATTATGCCCCAAAAACATATTGTGTGTGTACAATAATTTAATTATCAATGAATATATTTAAAAAAAAAAAATTTTTCTGGTAAATTGGAAATTTGTAGTTGAAGACTTGTGTACAGTTTTTTGTTTTTTATTAATCATCAAAATAAAAAATAGAATAAAATTATATTCTATTACGATATGTTAATTCAATTTAAATTATTTTCATTGCTATAATACATAATTATTATTTATTAATATCTGTATATTCTAATGTTTCAAAAACCATGCTTATTTAATAAGCATATATATTATTACAATGGCCTAATTATTTATTTTAATTCTTAATTTATTTTTCATGCGCTAAATATTTATTTCCATAATTCAACTCAATTCTATTTAAAAATGTTGAACAGTTTTTTTTTAAATTGAAATAAATTTTCATATTAATTTAGATTTTCTATTTAATTGTGATTAATAATATTTCTATTATTTGAGATTCAACAAAAATTGATTACTCGATAATTACTTCCATTGTAAAAAAATATGATACCATTTTATGTTTCTACTGAGGTAAATCGCGTGCAGTTTATTTTCACTCTGTAAAATTTACTGAATGTTCACTTTTAGTGCAAACTACACTGCTGCACTTGAGAATCAGTGAAACATTCTATTGATTCGACTAAAGAGAATTCATTCATTCATTTAATTCTTATTTATATGAATTTTCATGTTTGAATGCATACATATATTTATACTTATGTATGAATCTATATATATATATATATATATATATATATATATATATATATATATACAGAGAGTGATTGAGTGAGTGAGTGTGAGTGAGTGAGTGAGAGAGAGAGAGAGAGAGAGAGAAAAAAATAAAAGACGTGTGTGTACATGTGTATAAATAGGTAACATAAAAATAAAATTTTCTAAAAAGATATTTGTTTTTGCTTTTTGAAATACTAGAAAATATATAGTTATTGTATTTCATTAATAATTTAACAATATTCATACAGCTATGATACTTCAAGAGAGCGACATGTTTATGGATGCTTTAACTGCAGCTTCAACAAAAAACAAAGAACCAAGAAAGAGAAAACGACGAACTTCAATTTCAAAGGATGCCGGGCCTGAAGTTAAAAAATTAGATACCAGTAGTGAAAATAATCGTGATCAATCCCCTCCTTTAACTTCACCACCACCATCATCATCATCATCATCGTTTCAGAAAATTGATGATAAAGCATTATTAAAGCCAAATTTCAAGGTATATATTTTTAAATATTAGTCTTTAACGTTTTAGACTATTTAATAAAATAAAAAATATTTAAAAGATTTCATTTCCCCAATTACTCGAAATAAAATTTTTAAAAATTTTGCTTGTTTAGTTTTATCAAGATACATTGGAAATTGAAGATGACGAAACGACGACGAAGGGCAAAAAGTCGGACGCAATTAAGATGCAAAAAGGAGAAAATGGCGAAGAAGATGCAGATGAGGAAAGAGGAGGAGGAGATGATGATGAAGATGAAGATGACGATGATGAAGAAGATGATGATGAAGCACATAAAATTAGTAAAAGTTGTAAAGATATTAATCAGGATAATGAGGATAATAATGACGAGGAAGAAAGAAGTACAAGTGAGTATTATTATTAATGAATGAATGTTTATTTTATTTCACTAATAATTTAAGAGAGAAAAGTTTTTTTAACGGAAATTTTAATCATTCAATTATTATTCTAGCACCAACACCAACTGCTGAAGACAGTTTCACTACTACTATTACTACTGATAATAATAAGGCAATAATAGAATCTAATCAAGAAGAATCGAATGAAATTCGCTATGTCGATGGTCTTAGAAGTGTTTTAATTATACAAAAACGTAAAGGTCCTAAGAAAAGTCTGAAATGGAAAGTGGAATTAGAATCAGTCCGATATTTTGAATTAGATGAAACTGAAAGAGTTAATGTAACTAAAACTTTCACTGACATGAAGCAAATTGATAAACAAAATGAAAGAGAAGCTTTTCAAATGGCCAGAAAATTAAGTAAGTCAAAAATTTATTTCTCACAATATAGAAAACACCAATTTCAATTAATTGAAATATGTTCTAAAAATAAATTTCTTTTTCTTCTTCACTAGGTAATGAAGATTTAATGGAAGAAAAAACAAGATGGAGAGCTTTGATTCCTATCGATGTTCCACAGGCCTTAGTTGAATCCGGCAAAGACAGCAGAGAAAAAGATATTCAATATGCACGTGAGAAAGGAATACTTCAAGCATTATATTTTCATCGAAACATGTAATAATATTTCGCAATATTAATACAACAAATATTTTTTTTCTTTTTTTTTATTAATATTGTTATTATCATCATTGTCACTACATTATTGGGTAATGTTAAAGGAAAAAAAATAATTTTTTCTATAGGATTCCCGACTCACCTGCCGAGCCAGAAGAAGAACGACTTTTAACAGCAGTTGTCATGGAAGCAAAAGTTATACCTCTCGATGATTTAACAGGAACAAAAGCTAATGAGAAAGATTTTACATCAACACCATGGCCAGAACCGAAGCCTCAACTCCCTAATCCACCAATCATCATGACTCAGCAGCAGCATCATCCTTCAGTGACAAGTTTTCCATATCAACCGTATTCTCAAAATAATCCCATGATACCGTCAATGGGACCTCCACCACAACAACAACAACAACAACAGCAACAAACTCCAATGGGGCCAATAATGCCAATAATGAATCCTATGAATCAAATGGGTACAGAAATGGGTGTTCCAACTGGAGGAGGCGGCGGCGGTTGGAGAACAGGTGATGGAAAGGTTGTTGTTCCTGACATGCCGGGCATACCACCACCACTACCACCGCATGGTTACTCTCAAAATATGGAGGGTCCTATGATACCCCCTCCACCTGGAATGATGGGTCCACCAATGTATAACCAACAGGATGGTTTTATGTTAGGACCTGATGACATGGGTTATAATAATGTTCCAAATAATTTCCAAGGAGGCCCTGCAATAATGTTTGGACCAGGTCCTAATTTCCAAGGTGGACCCAGGAACAGTGGACCAATGCATGTTAATCGTGGTGGTAGAGGAGGGCCACCACCACCACCACCTGGTGCTGGTTGGTTTCGTGGTGGTGGTGGTGGGCCCCCCGTTAGAGGTGTTGGAGGAGGAGGATGGCGTGGTGGATGGCGAGGTAATACTAAACAGCCACCAGTTTGCAGACAATTTTCAAAAAGTGGATACTGCCGTGCCGAAAATAAGTGTCAATTTCTTCATCCTGGTGTTAATTGTCCTCCATTTTAAACATTTTTTTTTATTAATATTAGTGTGACTGTGCGCGAGAGCCTTGATCAACTACAACAACAACAAACTCTTTCAAGTTCCTATCTACCTACCTACTTGTTCAAGTGCATTTTTCTAGACAATACACGACTTGATTGCTTTTCTTTGTACAAATTAACATTTATTTTTGTGATGCAAAAATTCTGTGCTGCCCTATCAAGTTTTTTGACGTTAATATTTCTAGGCTATTTGATATATATATATAGAGAGTTAAAATTATCGCCAACAATTTTTCTCTCTAGAAACTTGCATTGTGATACTCTTGATTTTTTTTGGTATTTGTGTGTGTGTGTGTGTGTGGAGAATGATTGGAATAATCGCGCAAGGTATTTATTAAAAAAGAAAAACATTTTCCATCTGCATATAATAGAAAAAAAATGTGTAATTTCATTTTTCTTCTAATATTATCACAACGAACAATAATAATTTCTCAACTTTTGATTGTACATTAAAAATGAACAACAATTTAAAGAATGGATCAGTGTTGTGGATAAAAATGCGTATATTATATAAAATTGATAATTACATCAATTTTCATTCATTCGATTGTGTGTTGTTCAAGAGTTTTTTCATTCTTTCTTATTACTTTTTTTAATACATTTTGCTAAAAAATAAAAAATAACTAAAAACCTTGAGAAGAAAAAATGAAGATTGTACTTGACAGCAAAAAAATATTAATTTATGTCTCATAAAAATGGAAAGGAATGATTTTCATTCTTTCTAATATATATATATAACTGTAAATAATAAAAACAACATAGATAATGACAAATTTTGATTTTACATACCAATCATTAAAATTTGGAGACAAATAAATATTATTGAGACAGAAAAAAGAAACCTAAATTATATTTGAATCAATTTTCCAGTTTCGCTGTTGAACAGCTCATGATATGCTTTTTAAAAAATGACTCTAAAAGCTTTCAAACCAACATCCGAATTGTCTATACACATGTATTTTTTCAACTTTGTCTTGATGTTTATAAATAGATTTTTCTCATCATTATTATAACAACAACAAAAACAACAGTTTGGAAAAAGCTCATATAAAAAATTCATTACGTCAAAATGCACAAAAATATCATGATTCAAATCTATTGCGTTCTTCTTTTAGAAATATAATCGATTGAATCAAATCATTTCACAGGAATTATCGTTGAAATATATAATTTATAAAGAATAATAATAATAATAATAATAATAATAATATATCAATAAATTGTTTTTAATAAGCTTCTATCGCGATTGAAAGAAAATGTAGAATAGTAATGGGAAATTATTTTTTCTGTGCTTTAAATATAATTTTCATCAACGTAATGTATATAATATGCACACTTTTACTTTAAGCATAAATTATATGCATAATACTGCGTAATAAAAATAAAAGTTTTAAGGTATTTTTTTAAAATTGATATTATAAAAAGTCATATAGTTTGTACATATGGGCGCAGTAATGGTATTTAGAATCAATGACTTACTTTATTATTATTATTATTATTATTATTATTGTATAATAGTTGTGTAAAAAGCGTTCAAGTAAATTGTTGTTTCTAATGATTTTTGTGCGTGTGTGTTGTTGGTTTTGTAAATATAAATCATAAACATGCTCTCTCACAAAGACATTTCATTATTAAATCGAAAGAAAATTCAAAAAAGAAATTTTTTCATAATTTAAAAAAGAATAAATTTTATTTCTTTATGATGAATGCACGTTATTGTTGAATGCTTTGTGAATAATTTTCAATTAATAATGTATATATATAAAAGTCAAAGTTTTATTATATGGAAGTAATGATACAAAGGACAATTTAAAAATTTGCTAAATATCTGTATAGATGGCTTTATTTTTAATCAATATAATTGAAGCAAAAATCAACTTTTGTAGTGCAAAAAAAAAGTTTTCAATGAAATGTACAGTCCTAATCAAAAATTGGATTACTATTATTATTATTATTATTATTATTATTATTAATATTATTCATATAATCTAGAAACTTTTTTTACTAGAATTACAAAAAAAAGTTTCTTGAATGTACACGGTTTGTTAACAAAAAAAATTTGTAAATACTTGAAAATACGATTTTATGAAAAATCGCGCAGTTTCAGATAAATACACGATTTCCAAACATTTTATTTGCAGTTTATTTACATATTATATAGATTTTTCTTTTTAATTTTCAAGCTTATTTAAAACTATTACATAATATTAAAATAAACTATTAAACAACAAATGTTAATAATAAATATATATATATTAAAAGATTGAAGATTGATTATTTTTAACGTATTAATAAAAAAACTAATATAGACATGGAAATAAATAATAACAAACTTGAATAAAATATGTATTTTACTTGAGTACAAACAATAATTATGTATCAGTAGATGTGTCATTTAAACATTAATGTAAGCAGTCAAACAATCACAAACTCTGTAAAAAAATCACTATTATTTTCTAGTTTTCTTTTGTCTTTAAATTTATACAATTCAAAAACTATTTGTTTATATGACAACAAATATGCTTACATTTAATAATTAACATTTATAACAAAAGTTATTATTAGTTATACTACATTATTTACGAACTCTTCGATTAGTAAATGATGATGAAGTTGGTAATGGAAGTTTTAAAACAACGATTTTTTTATTATCTTTCAGAGGTATAGCACAAATTAATCTAGCAAAATCAGTCATTTTTTTAAGACTAATACGACCTCCAATTTCAGTTGCAAATAATTCCAAATCTAATGAATAATCATTTATCAAAAGAGCCAATATCATACAATGAATAATACCTTTATCTTTAATACTATTTGGTCGCAATCTGTAAAATATAAAGGAAAAAATTATTATATTTTATATATTATATGTTTAAACCAACTACAACGATCAATAGGAAATAGAAAAAAAATATTTCTTTTTTTTACCTTCCATTAACACTATTGACGCTATATTTTTCCATGACAAAGTCATTAACTTTCCTTGAAAAAGAACATATTTCAGTGCCACGCTTTTTTGCATCCTTAATAGGAAGTTTTAACCACGTTGTTACTGCATCGATATACAATAAGACTGCTAGTTTTTTATTACAATTTGAAAGTGTTTTCAAATACTCCAAAGTTTGTTTAAAAAATATGGATTTCCTAAATTAGAAGAGAAAAATTAATAAAATAAATAATTATTTAGAATAAAATAATTATAGTAAAAATCCAGTATAGGTTTTTACCCATCTAATGTAGTTTCCACTGATTCAATTTTCACTTCAAATAAAGTTTTTAAAATTTCCACTGGTGCAATATCATTGATATCATAAACATCAGCTATATTAATTGCTTCTTTATTACAAGGGGGCAAAATAGAGTTTGCTTCTTCTTCTTCTTGTTGGATATCTGCTGCTGCTGAAGAACCATCATCCATTTTTTCCACATCTACATTAGAAAATTTTAATTTAATACATTATCCATTAACTTGAATTAAAATAATAAAGCAATTAAATTATTATACATTACTTGAAAGAACAGTTTTCTCCAAAAGTTCTTTAACTGATTCTCCACTGATCTTCATTTTTTCATGTAATTCCGTTTTCCTTTTAACTTTCTTTGAACCAAACTGTTTATTTAAAGTTGCAATTTTATCAGTGTCTGTATAATGGTCATTGTTATTTAAATTACGATTCAAAACCGGTGCAACGTCCCATCTTTCAGCTTGAATAAGTTTTATTTTGCCCGTTACTTTGTCACGAATAGCTAACATTGTACACATTGGTTCCTTATCCACATCTGGTCTATAACCTTTGTAAACAATTTTTCCATTTGATAAAGCCAGAACAGTTTTTTCGCATTGTTTATTAGTGGTGGTGGTGGTGGTAGCAGTCGCCGTAGAAAATAAACCACATTTCATATTATTCGTCTCATTATCTTTTAATTGTCCATTTTGGAAATTGACTAAAAAAATGTACAATTTTAGCATCATTTTTAAATAAAAAAAAATTTAATTCGAACAACTTACCAATTATAGGTTGTAGACAACTTTTATCTTTTGAAACAATTATTACGTCTGTTATTACTGCATCAGTCTTCATTCTTCTTATAAAATTGACAAATTCTTTACGAAAAACAAAAAACAATGGCTTTAAACAATAATGAATAATAATTATTTATTGAAGGTTATGTTTTTCATAGTGTCATCACGTGCGCGGTGCGGCTGGACGGGCTGGACGCAATCAGCGTTGGAAACGTCAAGTCACTTTTCACATTGATGCAGCAGCAGCCAGCAGTCATTGTGATATTGTGTGTGATTGGTTACAAGAAGTAATAGCAAGAATATTTGTCCACCAATAGTCATGTGCGATAATGTTGCGCGCAAAGAAAATTAACAATCTATATTCAAAATGTCGGCTCAATGGAAACATGCTTTGTGTGTATAAAGAATCAACAATCTCTTGTTGAGAATCAACACAAAGGCCAGAACCAGCAGCTTCATACAAGTCAGCAGTTGGCGTCGGTCTTTGGTCAAAAGAGAGTTGAGTGTTTTACATCTTTGACATTAAAAACTTTTTTATTTTTAAATTAATTTTTAAAAGAAATAAACACCATGTTCTCGACGTGTCTAAAAAATGTATTATATTTCGTGTTGGATATGATTTAAAATTTTAGAAGAATTTATTTAACTAAAAATGAAGGATACATAAAACAGAACTTTTTATTGGATTATTTATTGTTCTTAACACACACACTCACGCACACAAGTTCCAGTGTGGAGGGTGAGTAAAAACGGATAAATTTTGTTTTCTTGAATTGTAAAAATATTCATTCTTTAGTCCTCTCTCTTTATTTTATGCATGGGTATAAATTTATATTTTTCCCTTCACCATTGTGTGTTGAAGGGTTTAGGTTTTTAAAGAATTTCTTATAAAAATAAAATATATGTATATATATATATATACATATATAATTTGCAATTACATATATAATATATATATATATATATATAATTTGGTTCATTCTGAGAAGCGTCCTCCGCATTCCACAGTTTCTCCCTACTATCACAATAGTTGAAGAGTTTTATTCTCTTCATCTCTCTCTCTCTCGAGTTTATGGTTTTAAATGTTACATGATGAAAAAATTGTACGTACCAATTTTAACTTTGTATTACATATCTATTTTCCATTAGGATATTTTTAATAACCCAAAAATAAACATTCACTCGTTATGTTTTAAATAATTGTTAAATTAGAAGAGAACAATACTTAACTTGAAAATTTTACACTAAATTTTTAATATATTAACCCTAGGGACTGCTGCTGCTGTGTGTGTTTGTGACCACCCCCTGTCTTTTAGTAAAAACTTGAATTTGTTTAAAAAATTGCAACAAGTAGAATTGTTGGTCGTTCTATGACCTGAAAGTAATTATTTTAGATTCTAATAACACGCGTCTAGATTTTTTAAAAAATAAAAATCATCTTCATCAAAATAATGACCCTGGAGTATGCTACATGCTTTTTTTTTAAAAAAAGAGGTGTGTTTACTCTCCAAGGGTTAAAAATAATGTCTATTTTTTATATTATATTCATCTTTATCTTTATCCCATACAAAGTAGAGAACGCGCGCGCTTTAATGTGCAAGAACGAGACGGAGCTCATTTAATTTGTATATGGTCTACGTTTGGTTCTTGTTGCATGAAGGGATTCAATTATAAAATTAAGCAAAACTTGAGAGCATTTTTTGGGTTCGTGTTTTAAACTAGGTAAATAATTTTTAGGTTACATAAAAGGGGAAGGGTGGTAGGGTAAGTGTGAGTGTGCACTAGTTTCTGTTCTTCATTCCAGCCAAGACGTTATTTTTCGTAGAAAAAGACATTTATATCAAAGAAATTAAATTAAATTTTTTTTAAATTATTGTTTGTATTCTTCCGGGATTTTTACAAAAATTAATAGCCTATATAATTAAATCATTTAATTAAAAATAAATAATTAAAAATAATATCAAAAGCATCCAATTCTGCGCGCTGTATCGATTGCTGCTGCCAAAAGTACATCCATTTAGATATGCCCACGCAGCAATGGAAGCACATGCAAGCTTTAGTTTCTGCTGTTGGTAGAATTTAAAGTTAAATAATTAAAGTATTTTTTTTTTTATAAGCGCACAGCAATTGAAGCATCCGCAGCAATTGATACACTTACCCTAGACAAATTTTTATGAATTGAGCATTATAGTAAGAATGTAGGTGCGCACAATTTTGTGTTTCCCGTCGATCAGGTTGGCGCCATATAAGATCCCCTTCTCCTGCACACACCGTACAGAGCTGAAACAGGTTTCAAGGCTGTGTGTTGTTCATCGTTGCTGCTGCTGATTCTTGAAGAACGTGTATCACGAAATATATGTTGTATTTCAGTAGGATATCGTTCTCTCTCTCTCTCTCTCTCTCTCTCTCTCTCTCTCTCTCTCTCTCTCTCTCTCTCTCTCTCTCTGTATTACGGCACAATAAAATTATCTAATAAACCAATTTTTAATGCTACTAAATTTACACACAGAGGAAAAATAAGAAAAGAAAACATGCTTTCAAATAGTGATATCGCACTTGAAATGACAAATAATATAAAAATGATTACTTTATGCATATATTATACATAATATGCATATATATATATATATATTTTACATTTTTGTTTTTTGTTTTAAATGATTAGTCATTTATAAGTAAACAACAGAATTTTGTTACATTGATTTTATTGAATAAAAAGAGCATTAATAATTGAAAAATATTGTCTACTCAATTTTTTAAGAAAAGAAGAAAGTAGACACACTTTAAGGTAAGCAGGCATACATACAAGCTATAAATGAACAGACTTGTACAACACTGGATATAACCCGGAGTCTGCTGCTGACGGTCACCCCATGTATGGCAGCTTGTTTTATGCAGTCTGTGTTGCTATACACTCTGCTGCACTTGCCTTTAAACGCCGCGCACCAGTTTAATGCACTTGGAAGTTTAGGTCTTTTCCCCGGTTGTAATGTCGCGCGCGCACGCACACACACACACACACACACACACACACTTGAACTCCAAATTTGAAAATATTAATCATCCAACAACTAAATGAATAAAGGACCTCGCGCGCGCACTAAACACACTGAAAATGGCTTTCGGTCATTTATTTTCTGCGACATTCGTTCAATTCTTTTTTTTAAATAGAAAACCTGTAACTAAAGATTTTGAAAATCTTGAGAATTTTAATCAAAAACCATTTTTAGTATATATAGTGCGCGCGCGAGGTCCTTTTATAAATAATGTTTTGAATTAATAAAAATTTTTCAAAAAAAGCAATTTTCCATTTTATTGATTGTATAGTGAATGCTTAATCCTATATATATATATATATATATATATATATATATAATATATATATATTATATATATATATATATATATATATATATATATATTTATATATATATATATATATATATATATATTATATATATATAAGTATTATTTTTAAGGGTTTAAATACAAAGTTACACTTGGTTAATATTTTCAAATAGTTGTGTACTTTAGAAAGATTTAAATAATTGTATATATTTTATTTAAAAAATATTGTCCTTTATTTTGTCCCTTGAATTCATTCTTAGTTTCCTGGCATCGCTCATAAAAAAACGTTATAAATTATGATATCACTTGCATTTTAATTAACTTGTAGTTCAATTAAGTAAAATTTTGTACTTTGTGATCAAAACGACCACATATTTGGACGCAGACAAATTCTCAGTAGTTTCCTGTAATGCATTTTTGGTTCTCAGAGAGAGAGATTCCCCTGCGGCACTTTCTAGCAGAATTATATACGCATTAGCTTGTAAACTTTACAATATGTATTTTTTAAGTGGCTACTTTTAGCTTGTAACTTTTGATAATACTTTCAATTTGAAAGTAATCATGCACTTTTTAACAAAAAACCTGAACTTGAAAAAAAATGTACCAAAATTTTCATAATTTTTTTCCTTCGTATATAGAACTACCCATATATAATTTTTAAGTAGTCCTCTTATAGTAAAAATGTAAAGTCATTTTTTTAAGATAACAATCGACTATAATCTCACATATTAAAGTCTAGAAAGTTTACACTTTCTTATAAGCTAATGGCACAGTTGCTGATTATTAAAATTTATTTGCAGATGTATGCTGATGAGAATGCCGTTATGGGTTAAAAGTTAAAGTTCAAAAAAAAGGAGGAGCGCGATGTAGTCTTTTTCGATAATGAGTAAGCATGACGTTATAGTAATAACTATCTCCAAGAAAACACAATTGATTTAACCACGTTGAATGAAAATTCTTTGACTAATTTTCAAAAATCGACCGAAATTTAAATATTATTAAAATATATCAAAAATATACAAAAGTCTCAAAAAAAAAAAAAAAAAAACTTACTTTAAACCCAATTTAGACCAATTTCTTATGCAGCAGTGTATTGCTCAATATTTATTTTTTTAAACAGTTGAAAACAATATATTTTTATATTAAAAATGATTCTTGATCAATAATGATCGCGCGTGTGTATTTTTAAAGCATTTTTTTCATCGAAAAAAAGTTTTATATTGAGATTAATTTTCAACAACCAGAATTATTTCTACAAGCAGACGCGAACACTTTGAACTTGATATTAAAGCATAAATTATGCCCTAGCAAAGATGTGTAATCAAGGTCAAACCTGGTGTAATAGTGGCATCACATACATGTCTAAGCAGGTAACTAAACCTAACGGATATATTTGCCTGAGGGGCAACTACACAATCAGTTTAAAGATTTGCACATCACCCAATAACTTTCTGCTTATAAATAAGTTATCAATGTAAATATTAAGACATTTAATACTCTTTACATTTCTAAAATTTAAAAATCAAGAGTTGTTCAAAAATCAACAACTTGAAAATTTGTCTGCAAACAAAATGATGATGATGATGCACCAATTATTATTATTATTATTATTATTTCGATTTAAATGAAGTATAAAAATTATTTTTTTATAAATAAAAAATGCTAAAGTAATTTAAGAGCCCAGATGTTGAAGAGAAAATTAAAAGTATTTTACATTTCTAGAGTTGAATTAATTTAATATTTTATATGCATACGATTGAAACAATCAAAGATTGTGCGTCAATAGGTGATGAAAACAATTATCAAACAATTATTTTATAGATATAAAAATTAAAAAATATACAATTTACAAATTCCATTCACTTGATAATAATTGTTGTGTGATAAAGCCCAAATGCGCGCATTACCTTGTCGCGTTTGACCTCTCTTATGACCTCTAACGGACTACACCTCAGGCGGTCTCATGCACTTGCGTAAGATTACGTCGCACAAAGTCGCAGAGAAATTATTATACTATTCACAATCTTTTTTTTTAACTAAAAATTCTTATTAATATGACGAAATAAAATTGATCAACTCTTCCCTATATCCTATAGAACTACACCGAAAAAATGTAATTCTGAATACCATCTTGGTGCTCCTTTTGTTTTAAGAATATTGTGTATATTTGAATCAAGTATATAGATACTGCTACTCTTAAAATAAAAATATATAAAAAATAATTTGAAGAGGAATATCTATATTTAAAATATTTTTCATATATTTTAAATATTTATTTTTATTTTAAAAGTAGTACATACTTGATACAAGTATACAATATAGGATATCTTACGCACTGATGCGCATTTTTTGTAGAAAATATATCATTACGTACATGCATTGTCCATATTTTTAAAATACAAAAATCCAATTTCTACGAAATGTAATTTTATTTAATCACAAATGATAATTATAATTGTTTTGAAGACGTACATGTTCTTTTATAATATTGTGTGAAATCAATCCCAATAGAAACGCGCATATATTACACATTTTAGGATCAAAAATATTCAATCAAGTAAATGTGATGTAAAAAATTAATATATTGATACTTTAATAATAATAATAATGATAGAGAGAGAGAGAGAGAGAGAGAGAGAGAGAGAGAGAGAGAGAGAGAGAGAGAGAGAGAGAGAGAGAGAGAGAGAGAGAGAGAGAGAGAGAGAGAGAGAGAGAGAAACAACTTTGTATAGAAAGTCATTTCACGTAGTTTCGTGTGTATATAGAAAACGCTGCGTCACTGGCATTTAAATGTTATCGCGCGCTATATGCAGGATGATATTTCACAAAAGGCATACAAAACGGGTTACTCTTTCTCTCTCTCTCTCTTTTTTTTGTCGAGAGTTCTTCCTTGTGTACCATTTTGAAAGTTAAATACCAATCAGCAGTTCCTTCAAGTCTCGTGTTGTTATTGTTGTAACAAACTAATGTATTAATTCATTAATTTTTTACAATATTAAAAAAAATTTCTCTCGAAACATTTGTTGTAATAAAGAATTTTCAAGTTTTATAGATTGCAATGATTTTTATACATCTTTCAAAAATAAACACGTAATTGTCTTGAGTTTTAAAAATTCAATATCCCTATTGTGCATAAACTAAAAATCCCTGCCTTTTAGCGGAAATTTGAACATATACGCGCCGTGCGCGCGTAGCAGTTCACATAAACCATTCAAGGCCTTGTGAGTTCTCATGACTAGGAGGTCTTACAACTCAAGGTCTTCACGGTCCTGTTGAACACTGTTTTTCACTCACGATCGCGAGAGACAAAGGAGAGACAGAGAGCTCAATTCTCTATATTCCCCAATAATCCAAACTATGTTTATTATAGAGAACAGCAGTACAAATGCAATGAAATACAATAAAATACTTTTTAAATTAATTAATATAATAAATACAATTTTGTTGCAGATTTGAACTTGTCAAAACACAGAGAGAGAGAGAGAGAGAGAGAGAGAGAGAGAGAGAGAGAGAGAGAGAGAGAGCGCATCCAAACCTGCTGCTGCTGTTGATAAATGATTGAAAAAAAAGAGTCTTCCATGGGTTTACAATAGAGAAGAGGAGAAGAAGAAGAAGAAGCATGGAATCGAATAATAATCCAGACTGTTCAAATGCGCTAATTGGTAATATATAACAATTTTATTAAATATAGAATCTAGAATTAAAATTTTTTTTAAATATAATAACACGATTTAACGAAATAAACATATGCAAAGTATAAAATGAATTTAAATGATGATTTTAAAAAAAACTAAATGTATTTTGCTTCAGATAAAATGCAATGAAAAGGAGATGAAGAGAAAAAAGCAGCACTGAAATTTAAACAAAAGGCCAGCTACGAGAGTAATCCATTGTTGGAAGCCCGTTGGGAGCTGAGAAGCCATCAAGAGCGAGTGTAATGTTGGTGGATGAAAGAGGAGAATGGCGGCGACCGACGGGCAAATTATTGTAGCTGCGGCTCGTTGGTCGGATGAAGCAACATATCTGCGTGAGTTTGTATCCAAATATCGTTTACCAACTGTGATAAAAATCACTAAAGGACAATATGGAGGTTTGGGTGTACCTACACTGCCAGCACCAAGTTTACAAAGTACAGCGCTTTTGTTGTCAGCCGGTCGTAGACGAAAAATAGTAGCTCAAGCTGTAAAAATAAAAGAAGGTCGACGTGTTGTGGGAGTTGGTCCCAGATTAGCAATACCAGATTCTTACCAGGGATACTTTGAAATTTTAAGTGAGGAAGGTAGAGCAGTACGTGGTATCGAGTCCGTTAATGAATTGTCACGCAAATGTCCAGAAGAGGGAGCATTGGTACGAGAAACAATAAGAGGCATTGCTTGTAAAATTGAGAAGGACGAAACTATTGTACTTGCAGAAAATAATGGGAGCAAAACAATTATTACAGGAGAAACATTGAAGGTGATTGCTGGAGAAGTAACAATACCTGGTCGAGGAAAATTTTTACGGTGCGTCGATTCACATGGCGATAGTGTATTATTTAGTATGGAGCAACGGTGTCGTTTTAGCGCATTGGCTCGTGAAGACAATATTAGTGGGGTTCACACAGCTAAAGCGCTTTTAAGTAAACGATTACCACTGACTGTCAGACTAGTCCATGGCCAACCACCAAGAGGTCTAAAATCTTGTTCTCATTTTCTCCCTGAACTACGACTACTTTCCACATTTGAGGAAGAAGATGTGTTTGCTCTACCGCTACAGATTAATAATAAAAGTGGCGGCGGTTGTGGCAACAACGCTTTTGTAGCTTTACCATTGGCAGCACCACTTAAATTGGTTAAATCGAGAAATGAAGAAGCTCTCAAGGTAATGCCTGAATTGACCAGGTTGGTCGATCGAGCTACACGTCTTGTTGCCGATGTTGCTGACAAGGCTCATGTTTTAGATGGCCGTTTAGGTGGTGGTGGTGGTGATGGCAGCAGCAAATCAAGACAGTCAAGAAATAATGGTTTTCTTCGTAGATCCACCATTATTAGTTCAGATAGTGCCAATAATCATCATTATCATCATCATCATCATCATCATCATCATAAACATAATCAACAACAACAACAACATCATCACCACTATCATTATATGGTTAATCAATCATTGCAACAAAAATCGACCGCCTCCATCAATTCTTTTGCTACATGTTATCGAGATGAAAATAGAGTTCCCATTTCTACATCCACTACTGAAGAATACGATGAGATTGATCAAATATATGATTATGTTAGAGGCTTTGCACCGTTACCAAAAATAAAAAAAAGTGTTGGGTTCTTACCCTACGAGAGTCAAATACGTTGCAATGCTCCATCTGTAACAAAATGTCCACCACCACCACCACCACCATCTTTGCAACAACACCCTCCTTCGTCACCTCCTCCTTTACATAATCCTACTTCCATTGCTGCTGCTGCTCTTACTCCAGTTTCATTGCCAACTTTTACTTCCGCTGCCGCTCTTGCTGCTCCTAATCCAGTCACTGTAACGATTGCATCATCATCATCATCATCATCAACACCATCACCAATAATAGTAATGGATGATCGACCTGAACCACCACCCATTGAAACAATACCCACTAAAATAACAACAACATCAACAACAATAACAACGAATAGTAATAGTAGTAGGAATCACGCTGAGAAAAGAACAAGGCGAACAGAAGCACCACCAATACCCAGAGTTGAAAAACCACCACCACCTCCTTTGGCCAAGCTTTATATTAAAAATGGTACACAAAGAAATAATAGTGGTCGTGGTGGTGGCGGCGGCCCTCTTTTAAAGAGTAATTCCCCGATTAAAGAAACATTACCAAAATTTAAGTGTGGCTCACCTCTTTTTAACATACGATATAAGAGTTTAACAAACCTCCAACAAGCAATGGAACTGGATGTAGGAACTCTCGACTCAAGTCATTCTGGTGGACGTACTTCTGGAGATTCTGGTGCCACTAAAATCTCCTCGTCACAACTTGCAGAGAAAAGGTAAATTAATAATTTTAATTTTAAATGTGTTTAGGAATTATATTTTCTTTTAAGGTAGAGGTGGTGGTGGTGGTCAATTCACGGAAATTGCAATTTACGGAAAAAGCACACGATCGCTATTTAGCACAGAAGATCAGCAACTTTATAACAAAACTCAATTGTTTTTTAATGTTAAAGTTTTTTCCGTAAATTAACCACCTAACCTTGTAAGCATCGCTTCGATTACACTGTTAAAAAAAAAAAATTTGCTGGCTTTGGTCGAGATTGCTGCGCAGGATCGTCGTTAAAATTCGTGGTTTATTATTCGCTTTTTCAATTTAATAATTAATTAAAGTGTAAATTTGTAATAAGGGCTACTTTGAGCTCCTTTCATGTCGTGTACAAAAGTTTCGTTCGTACAATATCAAAGTCTAATATTTTTCTCTTGAAAAAATTGCTTTTAGGTGGAATTTCGTCCACGCTTTCTCCAAATAAAGTTTTAATATTTTAATTTAAATTCTATAGTATTAATTATGAAAGTTGATGTAAAATTTTAATGACAAAGTAATGAATAAAAGTTTAGTGTTTATTAAACATCTTCAGTGTGTACCCAGTGTGCAAAGTTACAGAATAATTCTATAACTATTCCAGAACAAAAAAGAACAAGTTCTGTAACTGGTGAGGAACAGGCAGGTCAAAATGTCGTCCCCCTGCAGGCACAAAATAGAAACAAAAGTCTGTAACAAAACTAGAACATTGTTTTAGAACAAATATATAACAATTCTATAACAAAAACGATTTATCATAAATAATACCAAGCAGAAATTTAATAGTTGCATAGAACAACCCGTGTGGAAATTGCCCGACTTCGCCTTATTTGAAGAAGGGCACTGATGAGGATTTAGTGAGGCCAACCACACTAGTAATGTCTAGATAGGTGATAATAGGGCACTGACTAGAATGCCTTCTTTTTCTAAATTGGGAAATCTAGCTTGATCTATTTATGCCCCTATTAAATATTTCAATCAGGCTCTGACTAGAATGCCCTTTTTTCTAAACAGAGAAATTTATCTGGTATCTATTTATGCCCCTATTAGGTATTGTAATTAATGTTGAATTGCATTGACAAATCACAATTTCTAAATAATAATTAATGAAATTAATCAGAAAAATAGTTCTAAACGCATATGAAAATACTATTTAAACATAAAAACTATTTGAGCAAAAATTATTGCTATTATTAAATTTCAAAATATTGCACTTTTTCTCACAAGCGGTAAAGAAATGTTCTGCTTAGTATATAAGGACGATGAGAAAGTAGATTCATAGCGTGTGAGTTAGTGTTAGGTATGCGTTAGTGTTAGTGTTAAGTTAGTGATAGGTTGATTGGTTGAAACAGTGTCGTTTACATGTGTGTTTTTTCAGTGACTTGTTCAGTATTACTGGCGCAATATTACGCCTGTCGTAAATTTTTTGCTTTAGGTATTTAGAAAAACTAATGAGGCGCTAAAGAGGCCCTCTAGTTAAATCCCCACATTATGCTTTTCTATTCAGGCAGTGACAAGGCAATCTAGTTAGAACCTCTCTATCTTTCCACATCATCACCTGATATTTTAAGCGTGACGAAATTAGAAGGGTCCTGACTAATTTTCCTAGTTTGCGCCTCACTAAACAAAAGGGCGTCTATTCAGGGCCTTACTAATTCCTACTTTCAATTTCTACCCGGGTGCTGAATGTAAGACCGATCCTAAATTAAGATTTACTGTGTTAGTTTTGTTGATAGCAAAGTTTTCCTTTGTCGCATTTTGTCCTACACTTGTAAAATACTTTTATAAAATTTAATAATAACATCTTTCCGTGTAGTGAAAATAAACACAAGTTTATAGTGAAAAAACAATTATATTAAATTTTTGTAACAGTGTTCTAGAACACTGTAAGAACAATGTTACTTCAAAATTCTATAACTAATTTAGAACAAATGTTACATGTCTGTTATAGAACAGATACAGAACAACTGTTCCAGAACAAATTTATAACAAAGCTCTAGAACTGTTCTATAATAAAATTGTAACACTTATTCTAGAACACAGTTCTTTTTTTGGTCTAGAACAGTTATAGTACGTGCACACTGGGTAGCTAAAATATATAAAAAATGGTCCCAAAATGTGTAATACCTTCTTGTCAATAAATTTTCATGCCATTTGGTACTAAGAAGTTTTTTGGGGTCGCCGATTACGAATCCGGTGTTTGTTTTTAAAAAAATTCAAAATGGTGAATCCAATATTGAGGACACGTTTTTGAAAAATTCATTGGATTCGCTTTTTAAACTCGTTACTCGGGGGTTTTCATGGTCGCTGATTAAGAATCTGGTGTTTGCTTTTAAAAAAAAATTCAAAATGGATCGTGTGTTCAGCGACCCCAAAAACCCTAGAGTAAAAATTTTTAGGAAAATTCATCCACTTTTGAAACTTTTCAAAAAATTTTTGGCGGCCATATTGGATCAAAAATAAGGTATTTAGAAAATCTGACTTTATAATCGTGATCAGCGCGCGCGACCCCAAAAACCCCCGAGTAACAATTTTTGCGAATATATGTTGAGATGTTTCCTTGTTTTGGCCATAACGTGCGTATACACGTTATTCACAGTTAAGGGGTTAAAAAATAAGGTGAATTTTAGAATTTCTATTATTGCCCATAAATATATTGAGTTAACATTGACGCGCGCGCACACTCATAAGTGTTTGGAATTCTGGAATTGTTACGATGATGAGGGTTTCTCATCGCATTGTAGAAACAAAATGAATTTAAGAAAATCACACACACACACACATATAGCTGTCAATTAATCCTGATATTAGAATAATTATAAAATTTACTCGCACTTTTTTAATTGTTATAGGTCACGTCGTCGTCTAAGTAGACCACGCTCTCTTACAAACCTCGTGTGGGAACTTGGAAGCGGAAATAATTGTGCCAGAAATGAAACATTATTCTCAAATAATATTGCTTCATTAATTCCACCATCTAAATGTGGACAACGTCTCGCTGTTACTGTCATGTCACCCAGACGTATTGGTACTCTTTATCTTTAAAAAAAAATTTTATCCGTTCGTCAAGTTGTGTTTTATAATAACCAGAGTGTGTTGTGTGTATATGAGGAAACGTTTTATTATAAATGAGTAGATTTTTTATGAAAAAATAAAAAGGTTTTCGAAAAATAATTTCCAAAACAAGTCACAAAATAATATTAATTTTTAGACTTTTTTTTAATAAACTCTTAATTTTACTTTACGTTACAACTTAAAAAAAAATTCCACGTGTTGTGCATACTTTTCATTTAAATTTTTGAATGCGCACAATTTTTCATCTGTGCTCCACATGATGCAACTTTAATGATAACACAGGCCTGCAAATTTTAGCTTAGTTCTGTTACAGAAAAAGTGGAAGGTGATTCTTGTAGCTTTTTTGACGTAGAATACGAATCCGACCTTCAAAATAGCACATCACGTCAGAATTTCTTGTAATACTGCTTTAAATGGCCAAAAATGTATATTTTTGGTCATTTTTCAGGATTTTTTTGGTTAACCAAAAAATTTTTTTTTCAATTTGCAAAATTGTATCGTATAGTACCATATATAAGCTTCAAACCCTATTTTTTTAAATTGCTTTACGATTTTTTTTCAAATAGTTATATAGATGTGAAATTTTTCATTTAGGCAAATGTGGGTATAAGAAAATTTCAAAATGTTATTTCGACTGCATTCACTAATAGTTTTATAAATTGACTGTTATTTCTTAAACCAACTAGTAAGAGTAAGATATAGCAGTAATCTTAATTTTTGAAAACAAAAAAAATTGAATTAAATATGTAACTTTTTAACATTTAAAAAGTTGACGTAAAATTTTTATTATCCCCTCTACTCTTATATCCAATTTTGTAAAATTTTTTAAATCCTTTCTCCCTATTTCGACCCCACATATTTTATGGACGTCCCCTTTATTACAACTCTGTCTGTTGCCTAACTAAAAAACGATTTTCAAATCTACATAACTGTTTTAAAAAAATTTCTAAGGACATTTTGAAAAATGGGTTTTAAAGCTAAGTTATAGTACTATACGATGCAATTTTGAAAATTGAAAAAAAATTATTTGACTAACGAAAAAAATTCCGAAAAATGACCAAAAATAGCCATTTTTAGACATTTAAGGCAGTATTACAAGAAATCCTGACGTGATGGGCTATTTTGGAGGTCGGATTCATATTCTACGTCAAAAATGCTATAAAAATCACTTTCCACTTTTTTGTAACAAAACTAAGCCAAAATTTGCAGGCCTGTGTAATAATGCATAGTGATTTAGCGCAGAAAACAAGTTTTTGTGCCTTATTTTTAAACAAAAATTTTAAGTCTTGAATAAAATACAATACTTGTGTGTGATTGAAATGTAAAAAAAAATCATTGTCAATATGTAAAAATTATCATTTTTACTTTTTTTCCAAAAATATATATTGTAGAGCAATCTACTTAAATAAAGTAACAACAACAACAACAATAACACTGCCAATTAACCGCAAATATCGAGAGAATAAGAAAGAGATGCAAAATTCCGTAATCTTGAGCACATATCAATCAAATCTCTTCTTTGTAAATTTATTTTCTTCAAACAATACATTTTTCTAAACCTTTTATTTTTTACATAATATTAAATAAAAAAATTACAAAATAAATTTTAAATAAAAATTTTTATATTAAAAAAGAGATGAATTTACCTACTTGAATATTGTGATGACGGCCTTAAAAAAATAACATTAATAATAATATTAATAATCATTTTTACAATATAAGCTTAAATCATAATACAATTGCCATAATAATAACCAAGCAATGTGGTTGTACTTGAGTCATACATTGTATTTTTTAGCTTTTATAAAAATATGCGATAAATGTGTTATATGATTAAAAGTAATTCTTTTTGATGAATTACTTTAATGTGTTGCGTGATCATCAAAATAATCATAATAATAATGAAATAGCAATATTAATAATAATAATGTTGTAGTAACATGTGTCTATTGTGAAAAATGTAGAGGTGCGCGAGCCAAAATTAAAAAAAAAAGGTCTCGAAAGCTCGGCCCATTTATGACTTTTCGAGCATTTTCCACCACACCTTGAATGAAAACAATATTAAAATAAAATGATACAACACGATATCATTTCATATTCTCTGAATATTATTATTAATATCATTATTATTATTAGTAATCGATTACAATTATTTTCTTTTATCCTACATGCAATAAAAAATGGCGCTTTTATAGATGGCTGTCGCTGTTTATACATTGTTTTCTTATTAACTTTACATGACTAAAATCCAAGTATGCAGCTTCCGTCCATTAAAAAAAAATTATGACGATCTCAAAATGCTTCTTGGATATAGTGGTTTTCATAAATTTTTTGTGATTGTAATCGATAATTTATATGACAAGATTTAGGTAGGTTAGGTTTTTTTAATTGCGTTAATATTTTCGCACACATTAATAGGCGGCGATATTTTGACAGTTGAATTATTCAAGTAAAGGTTGCTCCGCTACTGTCTTTCTATATATATATATATATATATATATATATATATATATATATATATATATATATATTGTATTCTGTGTCATAGTCAAGAATCATCAGTATAACACACACGCAATCTATAAGATCTCCTTCGAATGCATAAAAAAAGCCTATCGCAAAGTAGGTCCATTTCATTTTTATTACAAAAAATTATGGATTTTATTCTCATTTAGAAAAAAGTATAATTTAGTTAATTGCGATTAGCTTTACCAAAAATATTGTACAATAATTATATACAAAATGTAACAAGTGTAAACATCAAGTCAATAATATCGTTAAAGCTAGGAGCTGCAATAACCGAGCGCGCGTGTAATGGGAAATGCACGGAGAGAAGAGAATAGTGAAGGCGACTGTCGGTTCAGTTCTGATAACTAAACAGTTTAGTTAATTTTCGACGGACAAAAATAACAGTAGCATCTACTATATAACAGTAGGAACGACTGTACCTTCAGTCAGAGTAACTAAACAGGAACTAAACCGCCAGGGGCGCTACTGTCGCTCTCCATGTATTTCTGCTACTAAACGTGTTTAGTTGTCACAACTGTACACTGTAAAAAATGTTAGGTGAAATTTACACCGACGCACGAGGGCAATAAAAGGACCCTCGTCGCACGATGTGAAGTCACCCTGAGCCTCGAATGAAATTTACATCGACGCACGATGTACAAAAAAAATATACATCGTGCGTCGATGTAAATTTCATTCGAGGCTCAGGGTGATTTCACATCGTGCGACGAGGGTCCTTTTATTGCCCTCGTGCGTCGGTGTAAATTTCACCTAACATTTTTTACAGTGTAACTCTTCTCTCCGTGTGCGAAATTTAAAAAATGGTAATTTTCTCTCAGTTACAC